>OY365806.1:22184607-22571130 GCA_959347315.1 Bimastos eiseni | reverse complement strand
AAGGAAATACGGAGAGAGACAGAGAAAGAGAGATATATAGACATAAATTATATAGGTTAGGTTATATATATAGGCCTAGAGATAGAAAGACAGAGAGAGAGATATTATTTCATACAAGTCCATCTCAAAGTGCATATCAGTGTAGACCTCCTAGACTAGAATTATAATAATTAGCATTTGATCTCATCAACTCTTTCATGAACTAAACTATCCGATATTCTCCAGATGTGTTCTACATCTAAATTTTAACAACTAAACCTAAACACATGTCTAGGAGCAGCTTCGTGTCTACCCCATTGATTAAATAGACGAAAGTAAAATACAGTACAATGTAGAATCTCACCTTTGGGTGATCGATGTCGGATTTCTGTCGGATTGAATCTCGACTACCCTGTATCTAGTCCACATCCGCCTCTTTCTCTGTTGGATTCGCTTGCCTTCTCTTCATCTCTGCCTCAGACCACCCTCTCTCCATCCCACCGTCCCTTCCATCCTCAGACCTCCCTCTGTCAACCTCCTCTGCCCCTTCCACCCTCTCTCCATCCCACCTCCTACCGGCTCAACACAGAACAATTGATAAATTCAAAATGATAATAATATGGGTTTACGGGTTTTTACACCACTCCAGAGGCCCAGCAGTAATACGAAACATACACTACAAAATATAACACTAATAAATACAGAGCCATCTCGCCTCATTCCACCCAATCTCCCCTCATTCCACCCCATCTGGCCTCACTCCACCCCATCTCCCCTCATTCCACCCCATCTCCCCTCGTTCCACCACAACTCCCCTCATTCCACTCCGTCTCGCCTCATTCCACACCAAGGCACCGGGACCTGAAGAGACACAGCAAACAAACGAAGATTATGATTAAAACACGTTACCCAACCCACAAACATCCGGGAGCTTTATGTCACAGCCTAAGTCTTGCAGATCAACTATTGCGGCGCTTATCTGCGGGAGGAGCTATGCAGGTGCCGCGCTTCCGTCTTCAACTCGAGCCCACAGCGTTTTGTTTTGTCTCATGTCTCAGATCTTCCTCTTGTAATAGGCCTTTATATCCCGGGGTCCTCGACAATACCTACATACTTCGATATCCCAATTGCGTTTGGTTTCTCATGCAAGGTTTATATATGTTTAAGTGGGATTCCAATTCCTACACGGTTCTATAGGCCTACTTGGTAAGACGTTGATCTCATGTCTTTTCTCAAACTTCATGTCAGTCGACAGTCGTAGATGGAGATTGATTTGATGGATGGATATATGAATCATTGGACAGCCATTCAGGATACTTCATAGAAGTTTTTATTCACAATGCATTACGGAGATTAGATTCATAAGTTTGAGGATACTAACAGTAACGTAAGACAAGCAAACGCTTCTTACCTCGCATCTGCCGCCTTTTCAGCATGTATACTTCTTCATCGGAAAGACGATTGTCGGATCAGTGACCGCTCTGAGTGGAAATTGCGATGAGGTGGTACATGTAGTTGTTCGAGTGCAGATCTGATACCTTCTTGTTCAAAGTTTCTTCTAATAGGCCTAACAAATTACTAACTCTTTCTTTCATCCACGTTTTTTTTACTTTCAACCAGTCGAGTGCTAAACACTCTTCTGACGATTCCTTCATGTTTTTCGAGCTTTAGATTCAGGCTGCATATCATACGAGGTTTGAAGATCGTCCATCGAATTCTGGTTTTCTGTCAGCTCCTATATCAATTTTTATCCTGTATCAACTGTGTATCAAGTTTAAGTTTGAGTGTCAGACATTCATTAAACAGTTGTCTTGATCTTTCCTTCTCATCCGCTATATACGATATTCCATCTTTGAGCTTCTGTTTGCTTTAAATGACCTTCATATGTCAATGCTTCATTCTCCTTTAATAGAACATTTAACTTTAGGTCATTTTCCTTGTCTGCAGCCACTCATGAAAACTGGAGTTTACCAATAATCGAGCTTGGTTTCATTCTTTGAGCTCTGAGCTCTGAGCTCAGAACACTGCAACGATTAGTAAGGTGGGTTACCTGGAGTGCGACTGCACTGACCTCTTGCTCTCTTTCAGGAGCAGATTCTGTCAAATTTGCCAGATTCCTAAGTATTTCATTTTCTTGCAGCAGGTTTTCAATTCTCTCTAAGCGCCAAATTGGTATTCCTTTCATTCACGACTCTCAAGCGAGTATCTGATTGACAAGGCAGTACTGTGATAGATCGGAAGATTTGTCCATCACCGAAGGCATTTAGGCCATGGCCCGTTCTTCGGGATTTGAAAGCATCATATGCTGTAATGCTTTCCAATCTCTGATGAAAGGGTTGATGCTGACTGACTGGATCCCGGCCTGTCGAAAAGGTGTCTCGTTCCAAGCACACTTGCAGTGCTCAAGTGTATCTCAGTCAGCTTCCGCTTTTCGGTCATGCAGTTCATGTTGGCCTTTCACTGCATTCTCGATACAGGCAGATTGTTCAATTGCCTTTAAAGTTCTGCGTTCTCGATATGGTGAGGTCTTCGCTTTTAACTGCGTTTTTTTGATATGGTGAGGCTGTTTGCCTTTAAGTACGGCGTTCTGGGTATGGTTAGGTCTTTGCTTTGAACTGCGTTTTTTATATGGTGAATCTGTTTGTCTTTAAGTACGACGTTCTGGGTATGGTTAGGTCTTTGCTTTCAACTGCGTTGTTTTATATGGTGAGCCTGTTTGCTTTTAAGTTCTGCGTTCTCGATATGGTGAGGTCTTTGCTTTCAACTGCGTTTTTTTATATGGTGAATCTGTTTGTCTTTAAGTACGACGTTCTGGGTATGGTTAGGTCTTTGCTTTCAACTGCGTTTTTTTATATGGTGAGCCTGTTTGCTTTTAAGTTCTGCGTTCTCGATATGGTGAGGTCTTCGCTTTTAACTGCGTTTTTTTATATGGTGAGGCTGTTTGCCTTTAAGTTCTGCGTTCTCGATAGGTTGATGCTGTCTGCATTTAAATCCTGCGTTCTCGATACGATTAGTGCATCTCTTTGTCTAAAGTTCTGCGTTCACAATATGGTGAGGTTGTCTGTTTTTAACTGCGAGCCCTCAATACGGTGATATTCTTTGCCAGTTGATGATGCCAAAGTCTATCTCCAGTCTCCATGCTGAATATTTCAGGCTCGACACGTCTCTTCGATCGAAGACAGAACCGAAACATCGATATCCTTGGCGATTTAAGTAGTACGAAAAGAAATGGTCACCAGCCCTAACTCATTAAGTAACGCCTGGCGAAGATGTCAAAATTTAACGAGAATAACGAGGATTTAAAGATCAGAAGTAAGGAAAAAACTATTATGAACAATGAACTAAGAAATAATGAAGAAATATAGCTAATGTTAGAAGTTATCCACTCGAAATCGACAATTCACACACTGAAAAAATCAATTCGAATGGAATGAAGCAATAGACCGGAAGTCAAAACTACTGAAAATTCACCATGGTATCGTTATGACGTAATCAACAAAATAATGACCAATGTCATCGGAAGTGGCGCCTAGTCCATGAAAACATCGCTATATATATATATATATATATATATTATATGTCATGTCATATCGTCATCGTCACATCGCGAAGGTTGACTACATGAATGGGAAAGTGCTGTCCAATGCTTTCTGTCTCGTACGATGTTCATTAAGCTTGTGCCTTTTAAGCCAGTCCACGCCATGACATTGTCAAACCAGCAGATTCTGGGTCTTCCACGACTTTGGCTTCCTTCCACTATACCCAACATCACACTGTTCTCAATACTGTCTTTATATATATATATAATATATATAATATATATATATATATATATATATATATATATAGAGAGAGAGAGAGAGAGAGAGAGAGAGAGAGAGAGAGAGAGAGAGAGAGAGAGAGAATTTCTGGATTAATTAGTGTGGTCATCGTAATCAAATGACGATGATGGCGATGACGACGATTAAGGCAATCGTATTTGCTAAGTACCTATTTAGAGCCTTGGCCTACCTAGCGAGGCTAGCGATCAGTGCCTTATAGGTCTACCCTAGCTATTGGTGCCTAGCCTATTATAGACGTGAGCTAAGACATCATATCCTGATACAACCTAAACAAATTCGTACATTGCTTAATAACTGTCTGAGTTTTATTCTTGTCAATACGTTTGCTTTTGACCGTTGTAAATTGTAGGCCTATGTACAATGTAGGCCTGGAATTGACCAATCGCTTGATAATATAAAATTCACGTATAGAGCAATTTTATATTATCGAGTGACAGCTGCTGTCACGACTCTGCCCTTATATGATCTCAGGAGTAAGATCCAAGTTCATCCAACCGTGCTTTGTTTTGTATTACCTTACTTTAGGCCAAATTAAATAATTAATTAATTAATTAAGAGTTTACTTACATGCACACCGTTTTATGATTCTTATATACATGTAGCACAAATTATGTAGTACTCAAAAACTGCAATAAAATATGTCAAACGGTATGTTACTGGAGCATCAACCTTTGTACAACCTTTATGCATATTCTTGCTTGAAATGAGAGCAAACAGAGGCACAAATTATAAAAGTATTCAATTTAAATATATTTTCCAACAATTTAAAATAGCTGCTGTCTGGTGAAATGATGCTGATTGCAGAAGAAGCACAATAACTACGAAAACAGTTAAGAAAAAACGCAGAAACCATCAAAACTGTGTTAAATATGCCTGAAATTGAGCGTTCGCAAACTTCTGGCCATGACTGTAGCTAACCAACTGCTACACTTGCAAAACATGTAACGGTGAAACTCCAAGCGGGTCCCTTAAGGGTAATTATTTCTTCCCATACATTTCCCGCTCAGTCTCTGAATACATGTAGGCTACATTGTACATATTGATCACTAGGCCTACTAACTAGGGGTAGGCAGGTATACCCATCCCGCAGATACACCCGTACCCGTGGGTACGGGTAGGGTACGGGTACGTACATGTACTTACGCGTCGGGTCGGCTGCGGTTAGAGTAATAACAGGTATGGGTACCCCGTAGGCCTATATATACACCCGGTTTTATCCGTGCCGGCGTCAAGTCTTGGGGTTACAATGTCACCCCGTTAAATATATATGGGCCTAGGTTGATCTGGCAACATCAGAGACTTAAACACCATAGACTAACAAACAAACATAAAAACATACATACATACATACATACATACATACATACATACTTACATACGTACATACACATATATATAGTTACGTACGTACGTACGTACTTACATACACACATACGTACATACGTACGTACATACATACATACATACAGAAATACATACATACATACATAAGCACATACATACATACATACATACATACATACATACATACATACATACATACATACATACATACATTCATACATACATACATACATACATACATACATACATACATACATACATACATACATACATACATACATACATACTTACATACATACATACATCCATCCATACATACATACATACATACATACATACATACATACATACTTACATACATACATGCATACATACACACATACATACATACACTGCTCATAATCATTTATACGCTTAACTATGATGAACTTAATCAATGATTGAAATGTCGGGGCTGGGTTTGGGAGGGTTCAAACGGCCCCCAGTTCATTTTTCAACCCCGCTATTACATTAGGGGCCTACATTAATTCAAAAATTACCTTGAGGGCGTCAAGCAAACCCCAGATCAGCTTTCAATGACTCAGCGCATCTTAACACAGCTAAGAATCAAGTTCGTTCATGTTCATCGAAAATCCTCCTTTACTCTCTAATTCATAGTAGCCCGAATCCCGGCTTCAGGTTCGTAAAACTTGTGGTCGGGACATATTAACATGTGAAAATTATCAACCCCCCGTTCAAATTATTTTGGACAGTTGAACCCCTGAGCTTAATATCTCAATGTTATTATTCTATGAGTGTAGGACATTTCCCCCCGGACAATTACCCTCGGACAATTGCCTCCCCCCCATTTTGCCTAGGACATTTGCCCTCCCGGAAAATTGCCCCCTATGAACAGGTTGAATATGCGTGTAACCGCAGACTTGCAGAGTCCGGGGGCAATTGTCAATGGGTAAATGTCCGTTGCCCTATCCTATAAGGGCCTACAGCTGTCTGACCGCGTTGCGTTTTGCGACATTAGAATTTGACGATAAATAATATTAGCAATATATATATATATATATAAGCACCAAAGGCGGGTCGTGTCGCACTGTGTCGGGTCTTGTACTTCATTGGTCGGGAAAGATGTTTGGCCTAATAGGTTTGGTTGGGTCCATTTTGGATGGGTTGGGTCGGGTCAAGTGTTGAAAATTGGACCTTTGGACAACTCTGGGCAGATGATGTTGGACGACGTCAACTGAAGAACAAGGTTTACCTCACTTAGTAACTGTGCGAGGAAGCATATGTAAGAGCCTGGGGAGAAGGATATGTAGAGTTGGATGTTATCTGCGTACATGTACAGGTGGTCGTCAACAGAGAAAGATTTTATTTGATAACTCAATGATGTGACATGCAGGACGAAGAGGAGTGGACCTATGATGGAGCCTTGTGTGCGGTGTGCAACCTAGTATCTGGCTCAGTGATAATAACTAATCAGGCCTGAAAAGCTATCGCATTTTTTTAGAATGGAAGGCATGATCACCTATGCATGAAATGAATCAACTGACTCCATATCAACCATTATTCGCAGGCCATAGTTACAGGCAATCAAGGCCACGGTTGCGTGCTCGGTATTCGATTATCAACCTCCATTTCCGCTAATGTGTGCCTCTGATTTGGTGATGCAATTAGGTCCATGTTTACACGTGAAACCCAATCATTATTACGACTGAGGATTATACATGCATCCGCGTACTGTATGCGAAAGCCGGTGCACATCAAACGATGTCGATGGATACGGTATACCATATATTATCAGCAAAGATAATGTAATATTTAACTCTGCCAAACACCAACTTAAGAAACGTTTGCTAATAATCACGTGGCGTTATACATTTCAGTGCTTCTATGCATATTGTCGGAAGACAGCACAGAAAGATTACTAGAGTTACGTTAGCAATATCTTGCAAGTTCGTCATATAAATAGGCGTCATTAAAGAATAAATTAATCATAACTAAGAAACAAACGGCATGAATAGGTTCAAAATTTACCCACAAGAAACTAAAATGATTGAATTGCAAGAGGCACAACAGAGCTCTGCCGATAGGCCTGATGCAGATTCAATAGGAAATCTTGAACAAGGGATGATGCGCAAAGTTCTTTTTCCTCTTACAACCAGTATGCGAATTTTCGGCTTATACTTTGAAAGGACAGACAAAATGAAATCGACAGATAGGTACGGGCGCCTTTATTGCCTATTAATAGCAGTTATACTGTGGTTGAATGTTATCAGAGTATTCACCATTTTTACTCGAAACGACAACAAGCTGATTATTTTGGGAAATATTGGCTTGGTTGTGTGGATGGGAATTGCTGCAGTTATACAGACGTCGTGCTACAGAGCCAGTCAGAAAGGAAGAATACTGGAAGTGTTACAGACCGTCAACAAATATAAGAGCCCTCGCTGGGCTAAGCATCTCAAAGCTAAAGTGATTTCATGTGCTGCGTTTGCTTGGATTTCCATTGCGAGTGCGATTGCTTCACAGTCATACACATTCTTCAACAATTATGAATTTCTTAGTACCGCCATCACGCCTTTTAACACGAGGATTCACAATTCAAGCCGTGCTGCTATCAAAGTAATATGCCTCCTATATCTCGTTTTGCAGTGTTATATATCAGCCTCGATCATCTTTCCTGCAATGTGGAACTACGTACTATGTTCAATTATCAGCCACGAGTTTAAAACGTGCACAGAGATGGTGCATGACATTGTGAAAAATTCTGAATCTGCTAAGAAGAATATGGAAATTGTGCGATGCCGCCATCAAGCAATCTGTCGAATGGTAGACGAGATCGATGGCTTCGTTTGTCTAAACAACGCAACATATGTCGTCGGATTAATTTTTGTGATCATTCTGTACCTCTACTGTCTAATGTGTGTCTCAGACTTGACCAGCAATCCTTTCTTTTTGATTGTTGCTCTATTTTGGATATTCGCTAGTGTCCTGGGACTGCTCGTAGTTGCACACGGCGGAATAATGATCAACCAATCGGTAAGAGATCCACATCGAATAATCATGATTCGCCACCCGCTTAAGTAGGCCTATAGGTAGGCCTATGCTCGTAGGCTATACATTGTAGGTGCGAATCATTCTCTGAATTTTGTTCAACTCGATTAAAAATCAAGAGCCATGCATCGTGTAGGCCTATATCGATCGGAAGCTGGTCTTTGCCGTTCCGTTATTCTTATTACTCAGGGCATATTTGCAGTGGTTTTGATAACATTTAATCGCGTAGCCTACATGTAGGCCTACGTGAGATTAAATGAGCCACACTTATCAAGTGTGTCATGTAGTTTCTCTCTTGTTTGAAACTCAGCTGAACGTGACCGCTTGCATAGTCTTCCGTTACACTTCCAATGCACCTTTTCAACACTTCTCTCGTCCATTCCGATGCTTGCAGAGATTTCGTAGATGGGGGGGGGGTACAATACTAACAGGAAGGAACTTGACAGGCATGCATGATCATGTAGTCGGCTGGTCGATTCAGACATCTATCTATGTGTGTCCTTGCGGATCACCGACTTTCCGTATCTGAAATCTGGGTCATTATCTCCCTTTGTTGGAATGTCCCTCCGGCGTCACCCACTCGGAAGTGTGGGACAGGCCAAGGTTCTTTCGTCCGAGTGACCCAAGAAACTATTAGAGGGCGTGCATGCCTGTTGCAAATCATAACGCACCGTCACAATGCTTCAAATGTGGCGGCTGGGTCATTGTTTGTCACTGGCCATGGGATCGAGGAAATACATGTAGCTCAATACCTCCTTTGAATACACGCACACTGACCAAGGTGAAGACGTAGTGCACCAGCAATTGCTATAACACTGGACATAAATAATAATATATAATGCTGCCTGGGTCACAATAGACAGATAAACACACAATTGACAAACAATGGCCCAACAATAATACGAGACGATAGATAAATTCCACAGTGATGGAGGCCTATCTAATGCGCATGTTAGCTGGGAGAAATTTGGTAACGATTGGCATAATCTCGCAATTCCCCAAAGTATTGGAATTTAGAAATGTTATTATTTAAATGTCATTCTGTTCTTTTAGGCTCACGAAATCTTTGACAGAATTCAAGATATTGACTTAACCAACCTAAGTGCAGACACAATTGGTCAGGTAGACCTACATTTACTGCTGGTGATTTCTTAAATTACTAACTTTAATGGTTCACTCTTTTGAAATCAGGTTCAATATGTTAACCATGTTTGAACGTAGTCTAACTATAGGCTAATACAACATAATTAGTAATGGAAAAATGTCTAGTTGACGATTGCACATGTTAATTGCATGTCAATCAGCTTTATATGTCCTAAGCGTTATTAATTTTGCAGTTTACACTTTACAGATAAATACATTTCTCATCCGCTTATGCGGAGAACCGATTGGATTTACTGTTTTGAGAATCTTTGTCATCGATCGAAACACAATTCTAACGGTAGGTCAGCTTTGCCATTAGCTCAATTTACTAACTCTATTAGCCCGCATTTCTACATCTGAACCTCATTTACACAAACACGTGTGTTATTTATTTACTGTTTACAGTTGCAAAAAATCAATAATGACTATTGTGGTGCATGCATAAAAACTGAATTGTATTGGGTTTTCTTGCATGAGTCTCTTCTTTATTATTCTTCCCATCATTCAATGTGCAGCTCCATGCAGTTAGGCGTGTTTTGTTTTTCTACTTCATAGCAGTCCTTCCATTTATCAACGAAAGTGACGTCTGCTTTGCTTTTGCTTGTTAGATTCTTGGTCTGCTGATCACATACTTTCTCCTGGTTGTCCAATTGTATCCCCCATCATCCGACAATCAGTGGGACTCTCGATGGTCACAAAACGCTTCAACGAATGAACCACCGCACACTGACGTCGCCACCAATTCAACGCCAAATTTATTCTAGGATCCAGAATCCAATTTATTGCCGGGTACATTCATTATCCAAATGGAAACATCCAACTAAAAAACTAGAGAATTTTGCATCGTATTTCAACAGCGGATCAAGTCTCGACAAGGCCTTCTGTTTAGCATTATATAGACTTGAGGTCAAGAGCCTGTGACTGCCTCTCATTGTTAGCGTGACGGATAGATATATAAACTTCTATTTGCAATTTTTTTATTTTCCTTCTTGTTTGCACATAGGCCTATCAGTTAGTAATATTATTTATTGTGTGGCGTACTTGGCGAGACACATTGACTTTGTCTATTAAGTTGTGTCCGAGCAGGTAGGCCTAAGACCTATAGACCTATAGTGTCCCTTAATGCTGCGAAACTAATTATATTATATTCATATTCCACCGCAAGCAACTTCCAAACTATCAAATCCCCTCGTTGACCAAAAACTTCCAATCCTCAAGTTCATATGTCAACCAAATTCTTAAACGTGCTCATCGACCAATCATTCACTTGGAAAACTGACATATGTAATGTAGAGTCCAAGGTAACAAAGAGTGTGAATATAGCCTACTGTCACACATTAATTACTCACTTGCTAGCAGGGAACTTACGAGATCTCTATATATATATATGCTACTCTCTATAGCTCAGCCAATCTAACAGATTGCCAAGGTATTACTTTTGGGAAGCTAACAGTGCGAACTGCTCTTCCATGTTAAAACTCCCGCAAATCTTCCAAAACAGGGCATCAGAAATATCAGTCGTAATGTCAATTACCCGATAACATCAATCTCTAGCCTTGAGTTAAGAATATCTAAAAAATAGGCCTAACTGTAGACCTATTACAAACTGATGAATTTATACTATGCATAAGTTTCTCAATTGTCTACTGCCGCCGTGTTAAGGAAATCCCTGGCCTTCAATAGGGCCTACACCTATCCATTAGCTCTATCCTCCACCTCTGATGATCTTGGCGTCACCGTTGGTCCTCATCTTTCTCTGATAACATCTCTAACCTCTTGCGCTCCTGCTTCATGTACGTTCGCTGCCTCCGACCTAAGCTCGACTTCCAAACTCCCACACCATTGCTACCTCCAGTGTGAACTCGATGCTCCATTACTGCAGTTCACTTTTCCTCAAACTTGAACCCACACAACTAAAATGTCTACAACTTATACCCAAAGTCATTGTCCAGAGCCGTCACAGAACGTCCGTCCATGGATTATCACGTACATCACTCCTATCAACAAAAATTGGCCTAAAATCATAGAGCGCATCCATTTCAAAGTGCTATCGCTAACCTAGCACTTCCTACAATACAGTAGGCTACTCCCAGCCCTATTCTCCTTGCGAACTCTTCCACCACCCAGCCAACTCGTTCTACTCGCGGGCATCAGCCTATTCACGAGCGCTGCGTCATATCAGAGGGATTATCCAGATATCGATTTCTAGGGGAGGTTCCAGTACGAGTTAGGTTGGCAGATCGATCAGACAGGAGGTATAGGAGCTGCTATTGCTTGTTGCCAGCATGAGTGTTCGCAGGTGGAACAAGGGGAAGCAGTTGTTCCTCTCTGGATTAAGTGGATTTGCGCATATTTTACAACTATAATCCTCCGATAATTATGATTATTACAAAACGATTCAAAATATTTAAGTAGGTCGTTGACCATTATCTATTTGTTAAGTCAGCAGTTTTGTATTTGGAATGAACCTTCTCCTATGGCTTGAAACTGGGAGTGTAGAACAAAAGCCTCCCGGACAAAACCCCCCGAACATTTGCCCTCGTACAAAACCCTCTCCCGACTAGGACAATTGCCCCCCAGTGTAGACCTTAAATTATATACTCGATATATGAATATATATATTCATATATTATATATTATATACTATAATTATATACTCGTCTAATTTTTATATGCATGCTTGTATGTGTGGGCATATGATGCATGGTTGTATGCACAATATGTATGTGTGCATGGATGTGTTCATGTCGGCTAAGTGTTACTAAACCTGTGAAATATCTATTTTTAGGGGGTTGACATATTGCTTTGGTTCCAATACCTGCAAAGCTTGAAGATGTAATGGTCCGTAACATGAGGTGTGCATGTGTGTAATAAGTTGATTTGACAACGCATCCATGTCGTTAAATAAACTTATTACACACATACACACCTCATATTACGAACCATTTGTGTGCATGTTAGAAGTCTTCGTTTTATAGGCACAAATTTCTGAAATTTTCATCTATAGGAGTCTGGACCCACTTTCAGACTGAGATGATCATCGCGTGTCACTGGCTGTCTATCATCAACTGTGAGCATACTTACTCGCCGACCTTCACCGGTTATAATCTTAGATTATCGTCTATAATAGAGGTATTCACCCACTCTCTCTTGTTAACGGGAGATGATTATCGCGTGTCACTGACCGTTTGCTAACCAACTGTAGGCCTAGCTGCTTACTAGCCGACGATCTTCACCGCTTATTAAGGCGTGTCACGGACTGTTTGTAGTATTTGTGCATCCAGCAAGATAAATAAAGACTCAGAACTGGACTCACATTGTCTCCTATACGACACGGTAATTAGCTTTTGTTTTCATATATTTTGCATAATGGCAGTTAAATATATAACTTGTCATCATTCCTCCATATTTCACACTAGGGGGCTTTTGTCCGGGGGGGGCAAATGTCCTACCCAAAATTGGAGGGGCTTTTGTCCGGGGGGCTTTTGTCCGGGGGGCTTTTGTCCGGGGGGGGCTTTTGCCCGTTCCCTTAAACTGGATCCTAGAAGGCCTACAAGTGGTAATAAATCATGTTGGATGCTTCCAAATGCGTTGGCTGATGTCGGGATCCGTGCCAGACCACATAATTCCGGGAGTGAGTGTCGGTCGCACTGAGCACGCTCGTTAGCTCCAGTAGACCTACCAACAATTATCAACTTAGTCTTAGCTCAACCTATAAGAATTCCTGCCCCATGGTTGCCAGAAGAATCCACCAGTGGCGCAAAAACGTCGGCTACCCGTGGACAAAAATTGCCGTGGATCATGAGAAAGTTGTTGAATTGATAACGTACATGTAGGCCCTATTTCAAGTTTGCGTTAGATCTAAACGCACCGTCTTGTATAGGCGAAAGAGGACACGTGAAGCGCATAGGGCCTGTAGCAGGACTGATATTCCTACTACCCCATGATGCATGCGTTCTACGTCCCTACAACTCATATGGGCAGATATGTAGAACAATACATGGTTAAAATAATTTGTACTGAAATGCCTCAGCATAGGCCTACACTTCACTGTGTTTGTTTTCATTATGTTCTGAATGAAATTACAAAGCTAGTGTTTGTTCTGCCTCTTCATTCGATATTTAGATTAGAATTTTGGACAAAAGAAAGGACCCAGAATTTGCCTTGTCCAATGGTGCATGGTTAAGACAAGAACACTATAGGTTGATCAAGCAAAATGCATCGATGCCAGCATATCGATTAGCAGCTGCTTGCATATTGATGTCTGAACTCAGCTGCGACTATAATTATACGCTTTAGTATGATGCATATCTTGAGAAAACGCTCGTACGCTGAGAGACACGTACGTAGGCCTACGACCGTAGCAGCTGGAGACCTACAATAATAATTATTATTAATATATGCATATGAAGTAGACTGCGGCGCTTCATCAGACAGGTATAGAGACTGGGACTAAAACGTAGGCCGTACTGTTACGCATATATTATAAAGTCTGTGTATTTTAATGGGCTTGGAGCTGGTTCGTGATATGCGTAACATGTAGGCTAAAGTAATTTCTCGACGAATCTGCTTGCAGGGCTAGCAGGCGCACTGCATGGGCGTGGCCGTATGAAACACGCATGCTTCATTTTATTAATCTATCTCTACTATTGTCATATATATATATAGGACCTATATATTATTCATATCTTGTTTTACATGTAGGCCTATATACCTATATATATATATAGCTATAAATATATATATCGACCATTGAAGCATAAAACTATAGATTCAGCGAATTCAGATGACGGAATCATTGATGCATGTCAATGTTGTACGTCGGAAACGGAGTGAGTTTTTCTACATGCATGTATGCATGCATTGCTCTGAACTAACAGTGCATGCAAACAGCCTTAGGAGATGTGCACGACTGGCCGATCTATGCTCTGAGAGGGCCAATTATAGGCGCATTCAATCTTCTCTCAATAACTTTTTCAACCTGTGCAATATAGAGAAATCTATTTGCAGTACCCATGTAGGCTCATAGCCAACGTTCAGTGGGGAGCCATTGTAGGCCTACTGTGCAGAGAAGACGTGTACGTACGACCTCTGGAGTTTAAATGACGTGTGGTTAACTACCGGATTAATTTAACGAGTAACTGATCGATTATTGTCGCTCATTTGTGTCATAGAGCCATACTACGTAGAATTTTTATGAACAATAAGTATAAAAATTGAGATTAAAGAAAGATTTAGTCCGTGAATTCAATTCATTGAAGCATGGCGAGCGAATCCCTTGTAAAACACGTGAGTATAAACAAGAGAAGACTGAAGACATACGTGTACATTGTATAGTGGACCTAGATATACTAAAGCCAACCATGTAATGAAATTTAAACTAATGATCCAGTCTGCTCTCTCTCTGTCTCTCTCTTTCTCTTTTCTCTCTCTCTCTCTCTCTCTCTCTCTCTCTCTCTCTCTCTCTCTCTCTCTCTCTCTCTCTCTCTCTCTCTCTCACACACACACACACACACGTGCTTTTGACGTTGCTTTTGTATTGACAAAGCGTCTGGTACAGAAGGTCTAATAATTACCAATAGTACAGCCAACAACTAGGCATGTTAAGGCATAATTAGAAATCTCATATCATGGCGATTAACTTGACCCACCACTTCGGAGCTAATACCATCATAAAACATTTCATCTAACTTCCTATTATAGAATTATTCTATAATATTGATGTGTGCCATGCATCCAGATAACGCTATTCACCCCACGATCCAGCAAAACTTTTGGGCGCTATTTAATATAGGATATTAGCATGCATGTCTACATTCCAATTAATTGTAATCAATTGCTAATGACTCATTCATAAATATTGTTCACATCTTCAATGTTTAATCCCATAGCAATGTTAATTACCGATGTAGACCTACTGTTAATACGTGGAAAAGCATGATTGTGTCCACTGGAAGTGCTGAGCCATAAAACTTAAGATATGCAGTACAGTAATATATAGGAATTAAAATGATACCACCCCCATCGGCAACAACCCCCAACGGCAAGCGCTCGCAACGGCAACAACTCCCAACGGCAAGCGCTCCCAACGGCAAGCGCTCAATGCACCCTGTAGCAAGCCTCTATGCGCCCTATGGTGCATGAGGGAGGGTAGGCCAGGAAGGAAGGGCACACCACCAGCTACCCAGCCAGAGACCCGAGAAAGAATTTACCCGACTATCGAAAATTTTCAATTGAACAATAGGGTTCCCTGGTTAATATACTCATAGCAACATGGTTACTGTAGCAGAGCTACGAACACCAGCAAAGCAATTCGGTTTGAGAGGATATTCCCGGCTCAGAAAGGCCGACCTTGAACAGCCAATTGCCGAGGTCCGCGCCCCTATTTTTCAAGAACGCATCCGACGCGCTGCGGAAACCGGGCGTTACCCAGCCTTGAGGGACCTAGATAATCCGCACAAAAAGGCCCAGCGCGAGAGAGAGCTACGCTAGATTGATGATGAGGTGACTGCGGCGTTGCGTGGAAGAAAATACGAGCAACAAATAAAAAATAGTCCAATGCTCCGAGTACAGGCTCTAGATCGCTACCAGAAGCGTATGCGCCGTCATGGATTCCGAAAAGACCCTCGATTCAAAACTATCCTACGAAAAGGCGACCAAATTCTTGAAACGATGGGGGAGGGCGAGGTGGAGAAAAAAAGGGAGACGCGTGATTGTCTGGAAAATGTTCCGCAACCTTATTTCCAATGTTACAGACCGAGTCATTATCAAGTTGCAGTCAGTGGAGACGGCTTTCCATCTTCGATACAGCTTCACGTACCGAAAATATTCACGAAAATATTGAAAACGGTAAAACAATTCTTTATCAAACGAATCTCGGTGGGTCTCCAACCTTGATTCACAATCTAGGCGTTGCCCGAGACTGTCTAAATGAAATGGATGAGCGCCGAAGGGATCCAGACAAAATAGAGCGCCCCAATACTAAATGGGTCTTTGTGAACTGGGTGCAGCTCGAAGTTAAGGCCATCTTGACCAATCAACCTCTGCTAGGCGCGGGAGAGCTACCAGAGTGGCTGCGCAATAAGAAAGGGATGTATGCGCTGGACACCTTTGAAGATAATCTATGTCTGTTTCGTTGTCTTGCGGTCCACCAGGGCTCGCATGCAGATCGCTGCGCGCAGAAGGCTGAGGAGCTGGTAAAAGCGTTCTATGGCAACATACCCGAGATCCCAAAACCCCCATCGATCAGTTGAAGAAGATCAAAGCTCACTTTAAGCTAGGAATTCGTGTTTATGAACCTAGTGAGGCAGGTACTTGGTATCTTAAACAGCAACCTGCTCATTATGAGTCCATTGGGACACAGCCAATGACAATCGGTTGGTATAATGAACACGCCTTTCTCATAAAGGACCTAAAGAAGGTAGAACACCTTTATGCATGCGCTCATTGCTATCAGCAGTTCACACAGGCGGTCAACCTGCAGCGACACGCCGATAGTTGTGCGCAAGGTAAAACCAAAATTATATGCCCAGGTGCACCGGTAGCGAGACCCCAATCAGCCTATGAGAGGGCTTTCCATCCAAAAAGTAACGCTAGTAAAGCCTCTATGCGTTGGATCGAGCGGGAATCCCAGAGAAGTGGGCACCATATACACCACCAGAATTGTGGTCACGGTGGTGAACGTTGGATTGCAGGAGATCCAGTTGACGGTTATGAACCGAATACACAAACAGTCTTTCAGTTCCACGGTTGTTACTGAAACGGTTGCCCCACCCACTGCAAGCGGGCCAATGCACGAGATCATTATGCTAAGACACAGGAATGAGAAAAGCAAATCCGGAAGGCTGGATATAAACTAGTCGTAACGTGGGCATGCCAGCAGCCAGACCTGACAGACCCGATGCCAGAACCACAGCCTATTATCTACCCACATGCTATCGTGTTTGACTTCGAGGCCTACCTTTCCAAGACGAAAGCTCATCGACCAACGGATGCCCTTGCGTTTGAAAACATTCACGTCCCAATATCGGTATCGATAGGCGATAGTATGGAGAAGCAACCCACTCACATATGCGATCGTGACCCAAAAAGCTTGATTCAAGCCTTTATGCTGGAAATAACAAGAAGGGCCACTGCGCTGAGGCCGGATATGGAACAACGATTTATACCAGAGGATATTGACTTGTTGCCCAAGAATCAGCAAACGGTTATTTGTGAGTGGTGTAGGCAGGTACCAGTGTTGGGTTTCAATTCCGGTAAATATGATTTAAATCTTATCAAGGCTATCTTTGTAGAGATTCTGACTACTACCTGCACTGAGGTCAAAGTCGGGGCTAAAGGAACACAGATGATGTTTGTGCTCACCCCACAGCTGAGGTTCCTCGAAGTAATGAATTATCTGGGCCCTGGGACATCTTATGAAAATCGGGTTAAAGCCTACGGTTTTAGGCAGACGAAGTCGTGGTTTCCATACGAGTGGTTTGATGACCCAGATAAGCTGGACTTTCCAGGTCTGCCAGATTACCCAGTATGGTTCTCAAAGCAAAAGGGCGGCCACCTTCTTAATCTATTGGAATGGCGGGGTTGCAAACAAATCTTCCGCAAACGTGGTATGAAAACCTTTGCCGACTGGCTCGATTACTATAACGATATAGATTTTGAGCCTTTCCCAGAAGCATTGGAGAAGATGAAAAGCTTCTACGGGGGCCGCGGGATAGACATCTGTAAAGATGCGATGAGTTTACCAGGCGTGTCGTTACAGTATCTAATGCGTGGCACCCCAGAGGGTGAGTTGTATGCCCCAGGCGAGGAAGCCTATAAACTCCTAAAGGCAGCTGTAACAGGAGGACCCTCGATCGTCTTTACACGATATCACGAAGTAGGGGTCACAAAGATTCGTTCACACCAATTCGTTGATGCAAAACTGTGTAAGAGAATCTTGGGGTACGACGCGAATGCTCTGTATCTGAGCACCATGGCGAATGATATGCCCTGTGGAAAAGAGAAGGTCACAACCTTTGAAGAACCAGTAGCTGTAGCGAACAGGATAGTACAACGGGTTCTTGATGAAGTGAAGTGTAAGATCGCTGTACCAAGACATCTGTGGCCCCATTTCGAAAAGATGCCCCCAATCTTTATCAACAAAGAGGTTCCATAAGCGGCCGTTCCAAAGGAGATGACAGACTATCTTTAAAAAACAGGTCGCAAATGTATATCCACCCCCAAGCTCTTAGGGGTCTTAGAAGCGGATGAAATCTTGATTTATACCCCTGCACTAAGATGGTACCTCGAGCACGGGTTGATAGTAGAAGCTGTGTATACCACAATCGAGTACAATGCGAAGCAGATCTTCGAGTGGTTTGTTAACGAGGTTACGGAAGCCCAACGAATGGGAGATTCTGACAAGAACAAGGCACTCCTCGCTGAAGTCATGAAGCTGCTAGGAAATTCTGCTTACGGAAAGCTGATGGAGGTGGAAGAACGTCACACCAATACGATCTATACCAAGGACGAGAAAACTGGATCGAGCCTTAAGGTCAGCCTATTTCGCGGATCTGACAGAGATAGGTGAGGCATATGAAATCTCGAGTAGGAAATCTCGTGCTACCATAGACCGAGCTTTGCAGGTGGCAATCGCCGTCTATCAACTGGCAAAGCTACGTATACTAGAGTTCTACTATGACTTTCTAGACAAGTATATAGATAGGCGAGACTTTGAGATGATCCAGATGGATGCCGAGAGCTTGTACTTTGCGCTAAGCACGTCCACGTTAGAACACGCGGTTAAGCCTCGGCTTAGAGAGGAATTCGAACGGAATAAAAATGATTGGCTTTCCTGTGACACATGGAGTATCCGAACACCGGGACTCTTCAAGCTTGAGCCCGACGGACATCGGGCTATAGCTCTATGTAGCAAATGCTACTTTGTTGATAGTGACACAAAAAGCAGGAAAATCAAGCATTCGAGCAAAGGAATGTCTGCACGACATAATAGGCTGACGTGGGGTCGTTATAAGGCCGCGCTACAGGTAGTGTCGACATGGCGGTGAACAGAGGATTTTGAATGCGTGACGACCAAATGCAGACCTATGAGCAGACAAAACTAGGGCTTTCAGCTTACTATGACAAGCGGTGGGTATTACCAGACGGTATTCATACCCAACCAATAGAGTACGTGCTCAACGGCGTCGAGTAAGAACTTGATCTGGCGGTAGCTCTGTTCCCTCAGGAACGATAAGAAGCTCTTCGCGCACAAACCCACGAGCCGGCCCGTGGTTAAGATAGTAAAGAGCAGGCTGGCCTGGCTGCCGGACAACATTTCGGACGGTATGAATTGCCAGCGACCACACAGGGTCAGTCGCGCGGCGTCGGCCACCCTCAAGCTCACCTGGGGCGTACAGATAACGCAGAAGAGCGGCAGAATCTAGTAAAGATTCGCGAAGGCCAACCACACGGTGAGCTGGCAGCGACGGAGAGTAGGCAACCCTCGCCTCTCTTATAGCCTCAGCAGGTTTCTTACCAGCCAGCCGAGTCACCTCATTATTTATAGCAGCCACAACATCGGGCAAAGCACGCACCCACTCAGCCGACCGCTCAGAGGAACCGCGTGCAGCCAGCAGTAACTCTTGGGCATATTGTGCGCCGAAGAGCCGTTCGGCCAGGATACGATTAAACCTCTCAACAATTCCTTGCTGGCGATGATTTCCAACCTCGCCTCGTCGTACACGGACGTTATGTTTAGCCAGCAGTTGATTCACAACGCCCATAAATTCCTGTCCAGGATCAACCTGCAGAAGTTGAGGCCAAGTCAAAGGCCCTCGCTTGTTTATGCGACCCAGAGCTGCCACAACTTCCGCCGCGCTCTTGTCCGTCAAAGGCTCGGCTTCCTTGTAGCGCGAGGCGACATCAACAACGGCCAAAGCGTATTTGTACTTCCTTCGACCCACCCGATCATGTGGTAAAAATAATAGATCGGCCTGGTGTATCGCATTTGGTCGATCTTCGTCGAACATCGGTCGTGGAATATATTGTGGTGTGGGTAAGTAGATCTGCCACACAGCTTGCCTCTTTAACCATGAGCGAGCATCAGCCTCTGAAACTTTTGCAGCTGCGGTCAGCTTCTTGACAGCAGCCTGTCCTCGCCAGTATCCGCGAGGCGAGTAATAGATGGTTGATAGTTTAGAGTCAGTCATCTCGAATACTTTCTAATAATGCAATAAATCTCCAACAGGCTTCAGCTGTACCCGCTGGAAGCTGACCTGTCGTTACCCGGAGATCAATAGACTTAGAAAGCACTCCACGCGCAAACGATCTCAAAGTACCCAGTGTTGTAAACCAACATTCGAAACAACGCGAAGCTATATAACCAAAGTCTCGGATTGGACCCGGAACTTTCTCATGTCGGGCATTGTGTTGTATTGCCCACATCGCAGACCAAACCTCTTTCACTAGCTCTTCCGAAGGCATTATTACATATATAAAGAGAATATTTAAAGTATAGCACCCAATAGAGGTATATCTTTAAACGGAGAATTAGGTCCTAGTATCAAACCCTTGCCACCCTTTTTACGCTTACCTCCAACGCCCATACCCAAGCGGCTCTTCGCCGACATTATGGCAGCCACCGTTCGAGCATTCTTCTTCTCTCACTCTGGGGCATCAGTCACAGCGATCTTCGATGCAGCCGCGGCTAGAACATCATTAACCAAGTTTCTCCCAGCTGTATCACTATGTACAGCATATGCCACGTCGTGGCTTAGGCAAGCCTGATCAAGCTTATTTACACCTCTATACCCTCGTGAATGGCCCGCAGTAGGAATACTTTCCAGTGTTCTGAAACGACCGTTCTGGCACTAATTCAGACGACACTCCGGAAGGTAGTCTTATATGCGTCTCTGGTAATGGAAGAGAGTTGAGCGCACTGTTTAGAAGTGAGCTTCCAGTCTTCGAACTAAGGATCTGGGACTTCCTAGCACGACATACGGCGCAAGTCCCCTTCTTAGCGGGCCGCCCGTTACGCATCGTTTCAACCATCTCATTTAAAGTCTCGGTATGACGTTTACATCTAAGGCAATACATTGTCGCGTAATATTCGAATTGATATACAAGTCTAATGGACATAACAACGAACTTTGACTGCGAACAGAAAGAGGAGCACCATCACCACTGGCTGCTCCTCGCTGGATACCTCCTCTGCATTATAGTAGGCCGCACAGGGTGTGGCAAAACGAATCTGCTGTTCAACCTACTGGTTAAGAAAGGGCATCTTAACTTCGATCGGCTCCATATATACAGCAAATCGCTTGGGCAGATGAAGTACCAATTCTTACGCGACTGGGGTGCGGACCTCGACGATATGGCTGCGGCGCTCGGGAAGAAGGTTGCGGACAAAGAGGCTGTCTCGTTCCACAGCAATTCAGACGATATAATAGCTGTGGAGAGTCTTGACCCAGCCGAGCATACGATCATGGTCTTCGACGACGTCTTGAGTGAGAAACAGGCTCCGATAGAGAATTATTTCTCCCGTGGACGTCATGTCGGTACTGACTGTATCTATCTGACGCAGAGTTACTTTCGCGTTCCAAAGCAAGGGATCCGCGACGATGCAAATCTAATCATATTCTTCAAACTAGACGTTAAAAACAAGACGAGTATCTACGCCACATACGTGATGGGTGACATGTCGTATGATGAGTTTAGTGAGTTCTGCAGACAGTGTTGGGTTCAATCCTAAGGGGTATCTGTGATTGACCAAGATAGTGAACCCTATAATGGAAAGTATCGATGTGGATTCGATCGATTCTACACATCGAAATCATTGATTTAGAGTATAGATGCGGGCCGTATATAAGTAAACAATGTGGACTGATGTGAAGAATAAGGAGATGCGCGACGCGCTCGTGCAGGACTATCTGTCGCGGAAGAAGCGACTGAAAACAAGATTTGAAGCCGAGAAACTCGGAGATGCCGACCTCCAGTTTGAAGCCGCAAAATTTTTCAATCCCGTAACCGGTGCGGTAGAAGGGCAAGCGAGCAAACAAGCTGCTGAGTTGGCCAAGGTCACCTCAGCCATCAAAGAACTACCAGCTCAAATCGCGGCGAAGGCAGGCTACAGTCCCATCGCAGCCTTATTCAATGAACCACAACCAGCACTTCCAGCGCCACCATCACGGGGTTTGCCACCGACATTGATATTAAACCCAGACCAGGGGCTCGACGTCGACGTTATAAAAAAACACGACTTCGAGCTGCCATCTGAGCTTGATCTGGCAGCTATACCAGAAGTGGTGGAAGCCGTAAGTTATTATAACCGCTACAGGTTGGGAGTAGAAAAAAAGAAGGCAAAGTGCACCCCACAGTCTACGAAGCGCCTCGACATAGAGTTAAAAGCACTGGGCAAATACCGAGAACGTTTACGCCTTCTAGCAGAATGCAACAAGCTCGCCCAGCCAAAGACAGGGAGTGGTCTCGTGTTAAAGCTACGCGGAAACCAGTTCGGTAACCTAGTCGTTGACCCTGTTGCACTGCAGGCCGGGCACTTGCGGGCTTTCGATGGTGGTAACTTGGTATTCGAAGCTCCAGCAGACCATTCACTCTATGATCTGCTGACGAAGCGCTTTGTAAAGACCAAGTAGTATACGCCTACCGCGATTGAGACTTTCAAAAAGCTCGTCGACTTAGCGGGTCTGCCGGTTCACGGGCGAAAAAGGAAGAAGCACCAGCTGATCCGCGGTGGAGCTATTCAATTCTACAACAATCCAGATACCCTGGTTGAGAGACTTCAGATGCTTGTGGCGAGTAAGTCGGCTGGCAACACGGGCTTAGACGACGAAATCTCGGCTACCCTCGACGAGCTTATGCGTATAGGCGCTATTCCAAAAAGAGCTAGCGGTGCAATTGAACCAAGGGCTACTCGTACAATAACGATGTCTGTAAGAACGGTGCTTAGTATGGATGGTATGCAGAGAATCCTAGAAGAGATCAGGGACCTCTTACAACCAAAGGAAAACATGTCAATCGTAGTATCGTCGAAGACCACAAATTGGACGACGGCCTTCTCACCACCCCTTTATCTTGAACCAAAACGCAAGTTTGAGCTTGCGCTTGTAAACCTCGAAACCTACAACAGCATCCCCAACGTTACAGCAACCAACAACACATTTGTGTACAGCCCCGACAATGGTACGACGTGGAAGACAATCACCCTGCCAGACGGTAGCTATGAGGTCACGCAGATAAACGCTGAAATCCAGCGACAGCTCGAGACTAATGGTGACTGGAACGTGGGCGCCAGCGAACACTACAATAAAGTGGGAGCAAATACCTCTACACTGCGGGCCTTCATTGGGATCACTAACGCGACATACCAGGTTGACCTAGCCTCATCCAGCATTCGCGCAACCTTCGGTTTTAACGCCCAGACGCTTTCAAGTTGCTATCGTGAAGGAGAGAAACCTGTGGATATTCTTCAGGTAAATAGCATTCTCGTAAATTGTGACATTATCTCTGGATCGTTCCTCAGCGGCAGTCAGCAGCCCGTTGTCTACAGCTTCTTCCCCAACATGTCTCCTGGGTATAAAATTGTGGAGTCGCCAAACAACCTCGTTTATCTTCCTGTTGGCCGCACCGGTAACGTTGGGGGAATACGTGCATGGCTGACCGACCAGGATAACGCGCAATTGAACTTGCGAGGTGTTACTATAAGGTTTCATCTACGCAGCGCCTGACATGTTCGTATTCACAGGTGGTGCACGCCGATTGGCAAAAAGGCATCAGCGCTATGTAGTCGAGGGTGGGCTATTCGATTGGATTCCCAGTATGGCAAGCGTTACACGCGCCATTGGGTCTGCTGGGAACTTTTTGTCGGCTAATAACGATACAATAAAAAATTTAGCTGATGTTGTCGGGAACGTGGCGAAGGCGGGTGCGACAACCGCTAGTGCGGTGAAGCAGATAGTTGATGTTGTGAAGGCCAGGCGTGCTACAACAGCCGGAGTGAAAAAACTACCAAAACCCCTCGAACAAGTTCTGTCACAAAAGTCTCTTGATTTCTTGCAACAACTCGCACACAGGCCTGATGAGTCTGTAGTTCCGAAACAGGCCTCTGCCACGTATCCAGACATAAACAGTCGAATAGCTGGATCGGGATTCAAAACTCTTCGGCGGCCAAGCGATCTCGTGCTGGGAAGGGTCTGCTCTTAGGCCCCAATAGTCCTTTCAATAACATCCCAATTTTAGGGTCAATACTTTAAACTGGTGCGCTCGTATTAGAGGTCTATATTTTTCGACATAATAGAGATGGAGATCAACGTTGCAAGCGATATATTGAGCATTGCCGAGCCGGTGCCGGTCGATGAAAGCATCGAGTCGAATGAATATAGGGAGTATGAGTCGCAGAATCCAGCTGCACTCAACAATGGCCAGGACATCCAAATAGATATTCAAAACCAGGACATCTTCACACAACCATCGAGGAGCTTTCTCCTGGTTGAGGGGCAACTGATATCATCGAATGCTACAGCCTACACCGCAGCTTCACTCGTTTCACTAATCAACAACGCGATACCGTTTATGTTCATACAGATCCGCTACCTCATGAACAACAGTGAGATAGAGAATGTGATGAACCCGGGTCAAGCGACGACCATGAAGGGAATGCTCACCTACGGAGACGACTTCAACAAAGCGGAGGGGCTAAACATGTGTTGGCAAAAGGACACTACGGCTGCTGCAGCTTCGGAAAACACTGGTTGGGAAGCCCGCCGCCAAATGATCATCGTTAAGCCTAACCCTGTCGGGACGTTTTCGTTCTGTGTGCCTCTGAAACACTTGTTTGGCTTCTGCGATGATTACAGGAAGGTATTGTATGGTGTCAAACAGTCATTGATCCTATCACGACAAACAGATGCTGATGCTATCTTTCGTGACGCAAACCCGGGGCCCGCAGGACCTCCAGCAGCAACCGCCGGTCAAATCACGCTGTCCAAGCTCGCCTGGCTAATGCCGCATATTATTCCTTCAGTCGAGTATAAGAACATTCTCTTCAAGCAGATTGAAAGCAAGATTAAGATTCCGGTATCTTTCCTCGCCACACAGAGCGACAGCCTCACAGTGCCGCAATCAACGTCTTTCAGCTGGCGACTCACCGTCAAGACAGGCACTGAAAAACCGCGATGGCTTCTCGTGGCCTTCCAAACTGACCGGTCGAGAAACCAAACAGCAAACCCAGCTATCTTTGCCCATGTGCAGGTGCGGAACATTTACGCGATGTTAAACACCGATCGCTATCCAGTCGTGGACATGAGCCTGAACTTCACTCAAATGAAAACATCGCGCGCCTACAAGGCACTGAGAGACTTCAAGGAAGAGTACTATGGCATCGAGGGTTGGGAATCATCCAATCAGGTAACCCCGATTGACTTTGTCGACTTCTTTCCAATCTTCGTGCTCGACGTTCGCCGTCAGTCCGAGCGTTTGAAGAGTTCTGTGCAAGATATCCAGATAAAGGTTGAGTTCAGTGCAAATGTTCCAGCGAACACAACTGCGTACGCTGTTCTCATATCCGACAGAATGCTGACACTGGATTCAGACGGCAATAAGTTCAACGTGGTCTTTTGATTTCGATTTAGAAACTCGGAAACGTGTTAGCAAAAACCATAGTATGGCAGGTTATTCCCCCTTCGGGTTATCACTGACCCAAGGTCAAAAGGAAACTCTAGCAAAGGCCGCTCGTGATGAGAAGGGTGTAACTCTTCGACTGTCGCGTGAGCAACTTCATGGCTCAGACAAATTCGGACTCACAAAACGGCAAATTTCGCACATCATGTAAAAAAAGGGGAAGGTGCCGGGGCTGATTTGAATTTCTCAAAGACCCAGATGAAGATAATGACAAAAATGGGCGGGATCCTACCACTCCTCACTCTCAATCCAATGATACTTGGTGGATTATCGGCGGCTGGTGTGTTGGCCGGAGGTGCAGCAGGCATTGTGAAGGCTGTACAGGATAAAAAATCCAACGACGCCGAAAATGCCGAAGCCGAACGCCACAATCGCGAGGTTGAGACACAGCTGAAGGGTTCTGGTTTGTATCTTGGACGCCAGACTACTGGCGGATGGTGTCCCATGTGTAGTGGTAGCGGATTATATCTTTAAAAAAACTGAAGCCGCTGAGCAACTTTGACATCGAGGACGCTGCCAGAACGATTCCCAACTTTCGTGGCGTCTTTATGCACGATGGTCTACCAGCTAGGATACAAGACGTAGAGTGTGGCATTGTAAACCTTGACTCGGGATCTGGTGGTGGTACTCACTGGGTGGCCTACTGGAAGAAGGGTCCAGCTGCTATCTACTTTGACAGCTATGGATTAGACCCGCTCCTAGAAATCACTCGTTATTTGAATATAATCCTGTGCGGACACAGACATTTCAACTTCAGGGACCCAATGATGTGATCTGTGGGCATTTATGTTTACACGTGCTTCGTGATCTGACCGCTGGTAGGCGCTTCGAAGATATTGTCCTCTCGCTAGTCTGAGTTGCTCTTGAATTAGACTGCTCTTTTTTGTGTCTATAAGCTTCACAATGCCTATTGGTAAGTTTGGCGGAAGTGGTGGTGCTGGGGCTGCAGCCGGTGGCGGGCTGTTTAGCACGGCTGACCTCGTGCGCAGGGCCGGTGATACTATGTTGGGAATCCTATCTGCTGGTGGGTTTAGACTTACATACGTGGGAGCACCCACAACAAACACAGATGCTGCGACAAAGGAATATGCTGACACCATCGATCAAGACAACCTGCAGTTGAGTGGAGGACAATGACCGGCGCACTTCGCCTGAGTGTCGGCTCTGACGTGGTAAGACTTCTTGGGTGTACCGATCTCACGTCTGGTAAGGGATTCTCGATTGCTCTTGGAAATACACAAAATCAACTCCAGTTTGCTATCAACGCCGGGCAGCCTCAGACACCTGTTACCATGGATACCACAGATGGGTTTCTGGTTCGGGCGGCTGGTCAAGACGTGTGCCTGCTCGGCAATGCTGACGCTCCCCTTATCATCATTTACAAGGATATTGCGATTAATAACCATCGGATTAGTAACTTGCCAGGCCCAACCGCTGGTGATGAGGCAGCAACAAAAAACTATGTGGATTCTATACCCATTTTAGGCTATGATGGCCACATACCCCCGATGTCTTAGAACTCTGCTCAGACTGGATTAGTGGCTAGTGCTAGTAGCTTCTTTAGTACGAGCTACCAACCATATATGGCGTTTGCTCCCCAGCTAGTCCCAGCGCCAAGTGTGAATGAATGGGCGACGAGTGGGTCGGGTGCTGGAGCCTGGATACAAATTCAATGCTCCGCGGCTGTGCGTATCTGGAAAATTAGACTGCGTGGTCAAACTAGCAACACTGAACGCATCACCAGCTGGAACCTCGCCGGATCCACTGGCGGCACGTTTACCACGCTTCTCATATCAACTACTGCGCTTGGGTCGACTACACAAGAATTTGCGGTGATCGCTGGCTCAGCGTATAGTATTTACAGGTTGAATGTGGTCGCCGCTGAGTCAATCAATACAGGCCTCTCACATTTTCAGGTATTCACACGCAACATTTAAAGCCATATACCCTTTCAGGATATCACGATGGCGGCCGACATGCACTTCAAGATTCGCGCTTACCTGCGATATAATGGAAAAACTGATATGAGCAAATACCACCTCGAATGGACCAATGGGCAAACAACAATGGGTCGATGGGGTTATCATGACGTTCCAGCACCTAGTGCCGAGCTGCTAGCCGCTGTACCACAGCAACATCTTGATTTCGAAGGCGAGAAGCTGCACACGCGTGAAATTTATAGTGGATCTGCAGATATTGGGTCTGACAATGAATATCCTGAACTAACACCGATGCGCATGCCCTGTATTACAACTCAAAGTAGCAGAGGCTCAGTCCTATTTCAGTCTGGGTTATATAAGTTTCTTGTGGTAGGGAAGCGTACTGGTGGTGGTACACCTTTCAATGTTGCCCTCGTCACAATGACTCCGCCAGCTACCATCCGAAGACTCGCCGTCAGAACTCCAGAATTCGACTTCACGGCAATTAAAATGTTGCCGCAAGAGACTGAGTTGGAGGTTGCTATTCAACGTGAGCGCAGTGTAGGTATGCTCGATTTGAACGTAGAAGTAACACTCGTAATAGAACGCTTGTAATAATGTCACTATACCCAGCGTTGGAGGTCGTCACAACAACCGGACAACCTCCTAGTCCGCAGACCTTCCGCCTGCAGAAGATCGGTGAGCTCGAGACTTTCCTTCGCTCTGAAGTCGAGAGTCGTAGTCGCCTCCACAAAAAGTACAGAAGAGCGGTCAATCTAGTTGATGGCTTGTGTGCTGGTCTTGCCACAGCGAGCTTAGCCATGGACGTCGGAGGACCTGCTCTTGTATTCACTGGCGTCGGAGTTATCCCCGGCTTCGCTCTCAGTGCGACTGCGACTGCCGGCCTCCTAGATGTCGCTGGTGTCGTGATCTCGCGTCGCTGTTCGGCCAAAGCCTCGAAACACGAAGCCGTCCGCGTGCTGGCCGCATCGAAGCTTAACACGGTCCACTCACACATTTCGAAGGCTCTTGAAGACTGCTCCATCAGCGATAATGAGTACAAGCTGATCCTCGATGAAATTGAAAAGTATCGCACCATGAAGGATGAGATCTGGCGCAAGTATAAGGGATCGGCTGGTACATCAATAAGCGATGAAAAAACAAAAAACGAGTTGATCAAGCGTGGCCGCGAGCTCGAGCGCGCTTCGACAATCAAAAAGCTCACAGTCTCCGACTCTCCATCGCCATAAACTGCATCTGCAGCAGCGACGAGTCTATTCCTATTACGCCGTCTGCCCCTCCTCCGTACATCTGAGCCTGTTAGAGAAAAATTTTTTAAGGACTGGTGGAGTATCTACTTTTTACACCGCCAGACGTACAAATTGCAGTCGCACTGTTCCGTCTCGGTATCTAACGCACCTCGACACTGGCAGCGAAATTGGAGGTTTTGGTACGTATACGGAATCGTATCGACGTTAGCCGCTTCTCCTTGCAAAGTCTAACGCCCGTGATTGCGTAAGTATTCCATAGGATTGTTCTATTTTCCCAGTCGGGGTAATACGCAGTATATGTCACGCTGGATCCTATGGGGGAATTCGCTGTCAATGATACAAGGTCGCACCCGTAAAAGGGCGACGGGTTGGCAATAATTACATTCGAAAGCCTTCTACCTTCGGCGGTCAGTATGACTAGTAGAATTAAGGCAGAGTGAAAGCCAGTCATTGTATTTCTTTGGAGTCTGCCTGTGTTTAATTGTGAATTCCGACGGGTCGCGCCACTATGATTCACGTTTCGTAAGTGTTGTTCAGAAATAGGTCACTATGTCAGGATATAGGGCAGTTTGTCAGCTACAAAGTTTTTCGTCTGTATGTAAACAAGCTGACGGAAGTCGTTTCTCGAATGTGATACTACAAGCCGTTTTATCCCTAATGGTGTAGATGAGACATTCGATGTCTTCATGGCGACTAATACAGTAACCCGAAAAAGGATGGGGTAGCTGTGGTAATGAAAGAGCATCAAAAACGCCGACCTGGTGCAACCTCTTTTTTCGGTTCACTAATCACAAATAGGAGAGCCCTGGGGCTGCGAGGGTGTCGGGCCGAAAAAAGAATGGCCGTTGAAATATAATCATTCGCGAATAAATGTAATGGAATATCCCAACCCATGCAGGCAAACCTCTTCCTCGCCCCCGATATATTTCATGAATGATACATGATTAAGCATGACCGCAGGCCCGAAATATCTTGCTATTAACCCATCACTAATTTTGATTATATCACTGCCAACCTTGATGATTATCAGCTCGACCATATTTTTCCACCAAAATTTTCGTCTCTGCTTGAGCATTCTTTGGAGAGGATTCTTGCCCATAAATACATCACTGTGTGACTGGACCTCGTAGACTATGGTGGGCTCCTCAGAATATTGCGATCTGACTGGTCCAGTCAACCCTTCCTTTTTCCAATAATTGCACCCTTCAATTACGTCTATCCTATTATAGCCCAAAAACCTATATACCGAGACTTTGACGGTGCCATCCAGTTTACCGTCAATTTCGACCATATGGTGGTAACTTCCATTGCGGAGAATGAAGTAGATCTCTCTGCGCTTAAGCTCCTCCAACTCTAGTTGCAAAATTAATGGTAGCCAATCCCACGGCAACTTTACTCTTGTTTCCTTCTCAATACTGACAATCTTTTGCAGTGTAATATCTCGAAGAGATGGCACACCCTTCATTGTTTGCATTTGAGCCATTACGTTGTAATCGATAGTTACACCTCAGGTATATCCATTACATCTGATGTGTCTAATAGGGGCGCCCTGGGCCGGCGTGGGGTTTCTGGCCCCTCTGGTCTCTGGCTGGGTAGTTGGTGGTGTGCCCTTCCTTCCTGGCCTACCCTCCCTCATGCACCATAGGGTGCATAGAGGCTTGCTACAGGGTGCATTGAGCGCTTGCTGCTGGGAGCGCTTGCCGTTGGGAGTTGTTGCCGTGGGAGCGCTTGCCGTTGGGGGTTGTTGCCTTTGGGGGTGGTATCATTTTAATTCCTATATACTACTAGTACTATAACACGGTCTGCCAACCTATAACTATTATTGTTATTTTTATTCGATAGGATGTTGACATAAGTGAACTCGGCAGAGATCTCTTTACATTATGTGAGCTTGGTGAACTTGCGGCAATTGAAGCACTCCTGAAATCTCATGAAGAGATCAATATCACTAGTGTTAGAAATGAGGTAAGAATCTGATTCTATGGCTGCATGGTCAGTTTACTATTTATATCGCGAAACTAGTAGGCCTATATACTATAGTTGAAAATGGTTAGAATAGGAGTTTTCATTAGACTGGTGATATTATGAATTCAATTTCTATAGTGAAAGTAATGTTTTAGTGTCAGTCTTTATAATAGCTGTATCGAAGCTTTAGATAATCTTGAAATTGCAGGCTTTTGAACTGCATGTAACGTATTTACATGTAGGCCTATGAATTATAGCCTAGGGCAATGAACAGAACATATGACAAGACCTTGTCCATAAACAATTTTTTAAGAAAAGCTGGACAACAGTCATAAGTTCTGTGAAACTGAGTAACATTTTTATTGACATTGTTGTTTGTGGCTCAAATCAAATATAATGTAGGCCTATAACGATAAACTCTAATCCACAAATCAATCATACCTAGAAATGTACAGTCTTCTAGCTATGGTCCTACGAATCATACATTTTCAGTCGAATGAGCGGTTGAGAGTTTTGTATCCTTGTAATAATTATGTATTTCAAAGCATAGGCGCAACCCAGTAACTCAGCACACGTAGGATAGTATCAATGGCTTCTGTCTATGCGGCATCCAAGCTGTAAGTGGGGGGATTTCATTGAGACGTGTCATCTCAATTAGGGGAAGTTTGAAAAGAGATGGGGAGGAAAGACGAGGCAGTTCTTCAAGGACTTCGGGGAAATTAAAGCTGCTGGTTAGTATGATCTGTCGTTCGTAACTACTACAACCTTTACAGGAAACTTTCAGAATACGGACACTAGCTCACTCAGGACAAAAATTGTTAAATGTTTTGCAAAAAACCTAAAATTTATCTTTGGAGGTTTATTAGTTTTTTTAAGCCCTAAAGGCATTCGATTAATTTGAAGATGACAATGAATGGCCTTTGAATACATGATGATTATTATAATAGTCATCATGTACAACATTGTCATCTACTGTGATCTACGCTCATCATGCAGTACAAGTAAGATAATTCTCTGTGTGAATAAAGGCCAGAGTTAATTATATGAAGTACATTAAGGGGAGATACACACAAGAATGGTGGTATGATTTCTTGAAGATTTGCTAAGACTAGCTTGCAGTATATTGAACTGTTGAACAATTGATGCTTCAGAATGGCAGTGTTATTCTTAATGTGCACAGGCTGGTGAAACACCTGTGCATGTGGCTTCAGCAAATGGTCAGCTGGACATGGTTCGATTCTTAATAGGGAAGGGCGTATCCAAGACATCCAGTGACCAGGTGGGAAACTCGATACTATTCACAGGCTCATTCATTAGATCACCCGTCAAGCGAACGGTGTAGTGTGAAAGAGTTGAGGAGAAGAAGTTGGAAGTAGAGGAAGAGGTGGAAAAGGAGGAAGTGGAGGAAGAGGCGAATAGCCAGTGGAAGGACTGAGGAGAATGAGGGAATGGGAGGGAATGTGAAATGAGGGGAAGTGACGTCGAAGTGGAGTGACAGAGGCAGATGAGGAGAATTGGAGATGAAGGGAAATAAAGAGGAGAGGAAAAGGGCAGGAGAGGATGGAATGAACATGGAAGGGAAGAAAAGTTGTTAAAGGGGGGATATGTATACAGCAGATCAGGGGAGAAGAAGGAGAAAGTTACAACAATGGAACGGTGAGGGGATGGGTGAGAGATGAACAGAAAATGGGAGGAGAGCTTGAAGTGGAAAGGAGCGGAAGGGAACTTAACTCTACCGTCCTGGACGGGCAAACATTATAGTTGACCAGAATCTAGTCAATAAAAAAATAGAGGAAAATGTCCATCTGTCTGTTGCTCTGTAAAATGATGCTATTCAAAGTGGTGAGATTGGAGAAGGTTGTTGAAGGAAGAGGTGGCTGAAGAGGAGGAGGAGGAAGGAGAAGATGAAGTGAAGGAGGAGGAATTGGAGGAGGTGGAGTAGACGGTGGAAGAAGAGGAGGAAGTAGAGATAGAGATGGTGGACAAGGAGGGAGGAGGTGAAGTGGGAGGGTATGGAATTATGGCAGGTGAGTGGATGATGGAGAGAATTGAGAGGGGAGGGGATGAGCATGGGCGTAGAGTAGGGTGAGAAAAGATCTGTAAGGAAGGAAAAGGATATAGAGGAGAGAAAGGGCCAGGATATATGGAACAGAAATGCTAGACAAAGTGAAGGGAAGGATACTTGCCCTAGGACGGGCAAGTATCAAGTGTCAAGTGGTTTATAATTATGATAGCATTCTGAGTAGGCTTAATTAAAACAAAATAGAAGGTCCAAATAAAAAATATGATTTGATTTACTCCTTTTTATATCAATATTCGGTGATTGTCCTCTAATTGAAATCTTCTAGATTTTGAAATATATATAACTTTCAGAACTCTAAAGCGCAAATGACATATATGCATACGTACACACAAATAAAAATGACACACACACAAATAAAAATGACACACACACAAATAAAAATGACACACTCACAAATAAAAATGACACACACACAAATAAAAATGACACACACACAAATAAAAATGACACACACACAAATAAAAATGCAGGCTAAATGTCTAAAACACATTTTGTTAAACTTTTACATATCACGTATATTAAGGAAAAAATGGTGTTTGTTTCATCTGAAAAGGTTTTTGGAAATTTAGGCCATGTCGTAAAAGTCCATTGTTTCTTGTCGTTATTGACTCAATAAATTCATACAGTTAAGGTTTAAACCAAAATCAAATCTCTCTTTCTGTGCATGAGTAATCTGGAAGACCAGTTTAATGTAAGCTATACGAATGGAACAGTTGCGCAATCACAGGTAATTGATTTCCCACTTTATTTCTGTTGTTTTCCAATTATGATTTTTACCCACTTTGATGCATTTGCTTTCAACAGTTTGGAGATACACCGTTGCATTTGGCTGCAAGAAATGGTCATCTGCTTGTCGTAACATTCCTCAAGGAACAGAATATCGATCTGAATACGATAAATGAGGTCAGCACAGAGATTCAGATAAAACATTGATTCTATTGTAATCAATGCTTCGATCATACAATTGATTTGTAGCAGTCACCGAACCAGGATTGCAGATCGTCCATCTGTGAATGAAGACATCGGAAGGGTTTCAAAAGAGCAGATTATGTGTGATATTTTACTAAGAGAAAATTATTTTGTATTTATGTTTTCCTCATTAGATTGACCAAGTCTGTCTTGCGTTTAGAAGAATGATTCTGTTTGGCTGGGAAATTATGCAATCACAGGTTAAGAATTGGCCTCAATTGATTGTTAAAAGGTAGTCTACCCTTAACACTTCTTTCTGTCTGTACAACCTCAGTCAGCTGGCTCAAGTAATAATGATACCCCTAGAGTTCATTATGGCCAAAGCTATGTAATACTTTGTGTACCTACTAATTGTTTGTTGATACCGTGGCGATGAACTGATCAAAGCCATGGATGAGCTCTCCAGTCTCCACGACCAAGCTAAAACTATTAATACTCAGCATTCTTTGGCAATCTGCTGATGCAGGCAATGATACTCAAGATACTCAATGATAGGCTTATTCATAGACATTGCTAGAGCTTTTGGCATGGCAATTCATAAATTGTTATTATCTATATTAACCGGAGTATTCGAGGGGCAACCTTTGCTTGCTTCACAAGCTTATGAACAGCTTCACAAGCTTATGGACACGAATAAAATGCCTATAGGGTCCCTGGAGTCCCGAACTCTTCAGGACCTGACAAGGGTGCAATTAAAACGCTACAGCAGCGGACACAGCGAGGTAAAACACAGGCAATTTCGCTACAGAACAAAGAAGTTCTCACTAGTCCAGGGCTTGAAGTAGGATGGTATGAAATGGTATGCCATACCGGAACCTCTCCTGGCCAAGCATACCGGTACTGCTATAGATGCTCCTGCTCAGTCCCCCTAATCGGTACGAAGGGGAGGGAATGGTTCTTGTTTCCGGCACCTCTTTTCCCCCACTTCAAGCCCTACTCACTATTTAGTACAAGTAATAAACCCATAAAAAAATCATATCACCTCGTAGGCGTCTGTGCGGATCAATTTCTTGCGTGGAACAACCACATTGAAATGATTGCATCTAAAATGTGGCCAAAAATGTTATCTAGAATTGGCTATCTCTTATTCAGTGTCATATGCTTGGGCCTATCCTGCCCCACGGTCCACTTTCATTTAACTTATTGTAATCTTTGAGCTACCACTCAAGACTAGGGCTAAAGGCTAATCTTCGTTCAAAATAGATCCCTTTGAGTTATTGTTAGAAACTCATATCTTGCCTCATCCGAGTCTATCTATGATCATTGAGCAACTCAATCTATTGCAAAACATCTAATTTATGTACAGACACTTACACAACCAGCTACCTAAACGTAGATCATTCTGTTCAGCATGCCAGATCATGTCCTATTGATACCTATAGGAAGCGAGTTGCAATACTCGATGACTCCATGCCAGGAGCACATTTGGTAAGAATTCACTTCAGCTATGGATTAGAATTCTCTGTTAAATACATATGATCATTGCTTATGATCATACATGTATTAAATAATAGAGGAAAAATGTCCATCTGTCTGTTGCTCTGTAAAATGATGCTATTCAAAGTGGTGAGATTGGAGAAGGTTGTTGAAGGACGAGGTGGACGAAGAGGAGGAGGAATTCAACTGTGGTTCATTTATCAATCTTTAGATTATCCTGTTATGTACATATGATCAACATGATACAATAAGATATATAAATTTTAGGAAAAATGTGCGTTGATGGATGGTTGAACAGCGTGTTGTTATTTCATTTGTTCGAAATTTGCATGCTTACGCGCTGCAAAATCATACAGTTAGGCCCATTATATTTTATTATGGGCGATGTTGATCGTATTGCATCGCTATCGCCATCTAGCGAACCGTTAATTATTAGCCGCATTTTAAAGTTAAGTGAACACACCATGTATATCTTACACCATGATCGAGCGCATTCGAGGGCGGCCATATTGTTTACTACAGGATTATGGCTGATTGAGTATTATTTTTTTTAAACTACTAATCGAAGAACATGTCGCAAACAAGAAGCAAAATTTGGGAGTATTATGAGATTGATGCTGTCGACGCGAGAAAAGCCAACTGCGTGATTTGCAACGCTAAATTAAAACGAGGAGGAAATGATCCGCGTTCCTTTGGAACAAGTGGCCTTATACAACATTTGCGTTCAAAACATCACGCTGAATATAAAGAATATTCAGGTGAAAACGAAGCATCTAAGAAACGGAAATTTGAAGATGAACAGCAATCGTCTGACAGAAAACCACAATATAAACCCTTGATGCAATGCTCGAGAAGAAGAAAACCGTTCGAGCCTAACCACCCACGTCAAGTCGCAATAACAAGAAAGATAGGTGAGATGATCGCGTCGGATCTGCTTCCATTCAATGTGGTGGGTAAAGAAGGGTTTATTAGATTGCTCCATGAACTGGAACCTCTGTACGTCATGCCCTCTGTAAAGTATTTTTCCAGGACGCTCATCCCGGATATGTATGTTGCTGTTAAGAGTAAAGTAAAAGAATTACTCGACGCCGCTTCCTATATTTGCTTTACAAGCGACGTCTGGACGAATGACAACAACTTCAACGCATATCTATCTCTCACGGCTCATTGGATAGATGCTGATTGGAATCGGATGTTTGTGGTTCTATCTCTGAGGAACCTAGAGGACGGCCTCAACGGTCCACTGATATCCAGCACTCTCCTTGACATGCTAGATACGTGGGAAATTTCAAATGAAAAGCGCGGAGTTCTGGTTAGAGATAATGGATCCAGCATGGTGAAAGCAGCCCAGCTGACTCGTCTGGATCATCTTGACTGTTATATTCGCACAATCCAGCTTGTTGTCAATCGTGGCCTAAAAGTACACAGAGACGTTATTGACGCTATTGCAACTGCTTGTACTCTTGTAGGACGATTTCAGCATTCAACTCAAGCTGCAGAACAGTGTAACGAGATCCAGAAATCATTCCATGTTGATGGAACTGACTATACAACACATCGTCGGATCCAGGATGTTAGCACCAGATGGAACTCAACGTTCTATATACTCAAGCGTCTGATAGAGCAGAAACGTGCTATAGCCATATATTGCCAGGACAATGCCAGTGTAAAAAATTTAACTCCTGATGAGTGGAACCTCATAGAGCACATACTTACAACTTTACGTCCTTTTGAAGAAGAGACTAGAAATGCAAGCTTGACAACTGGAACTGTTGGAATGATTATTCCAAGTGTAAAGGTTCTGAAACTGACATTGTCAAAAGCTAGGAAAGCAGACAATGACCTTCGTATTGAAGCAATGCGAGCTGATATGCTGAAGGAAATGGAGACACGATTTGCTGAGATCGAGTCGATCAGAATTTGTGCTATGGCTACTGTTTTGGACCCCACGTTCAAACTGATATTTTTCAATGCTGTATCCCAAGACAGAGTGAAACGAATGTTGCTTGATGAAATGATTCAGGAGGCATACAGTAACAAAACTGATGTCAAACACTTACCAACTGTGTCAGCTATTGCTAGTGTTACTTGGGATCCAGAACCAAAACCATCGACTTCACTGGATGCATTTTATCAAGAAATGTTTGATACCTCTTTTGTAGATACTAAACCAGAACCTTCTTTCGATTGTACTGAAGTAATGTGTCAACAGCAGATGCATGCTTACTTGGCAGAAGCACGTGAGCCTAGGACCACACCGCCAACAGATCCAATTGTTTTCTGGAAGTCCAGGGAGCAAACATATCCACTGTTGGCAGAATTGGCAAAACGTTTCTTTGCTACTCCAGCCGCAATTGTTGACAGTGAGCGTACACTCAGTACAGCTGGTGTTATCTGTTGTGACAAACGATCTGAAATGACTGCTTCAGAAACTGAAATGTTGTTGTTTCTACAGAAAAACTTAAATGTCATAAATTATCAATACTAGTTTGTGTCGCCATGCTATACAACTGTGCTTCAGATTTTCTTTATCTTAGAGACATACCTTGTACATAACTATATATTTTTTTATTGCCTTATGCAAGTGCAAATAATAATTAAGATTAATGGACAGTTTCAGTAGCTTAACCTAGTTCAATAAATTCACATTCATTAAATTGTCGATATTGGTTTTATTAGTTGTTTAATCATTGAGTATTAAATGTATTGCCAACTATCGGTGAAAAGGAAATTTTTTTTATTGTTTGTTTTTCTGTACATTCCTTTATTATTATAGGCCTGCATTTGCTTAATTTGGTTTATCTATGATTATTATATATTTGGCATTGCACAGCTATTATTTCAGTTTTGGGTGTGAGTTAACTCAAATGAGTTTAAACTCACGAATTAACTCACTTGCTGTGATTTAGGAGTTTGAGTTAACTCACCTCAAAGAGTATGAGTTTGATTTAATTCATAATATCTGTGAATTTGAGTTATAACTGTCAATTTTAAAATCAACTCTGCACATATTATGTTGGAGCAAGCTAATGCCAGTCATGTTTGAAGTGTTAAACATGTGGGCTGTGGTGTTTACTTTGACTCTGTAATAATGACTTGATTTATTCATTAATAATAATAACAGTAGGACTAATACTAGTAAAATGATACCATTTCATGGTAGCCGTGCATTTGAACAACGTTCAATTAGAACGTGTTAGTATGAGACATGTGTGAGTTGATAATTTAATTCATTTAACAACTGAGTTTGAGTTAGCTCATTTCATAGAGGATGGTTTGAGTTTTAACTCATTTTGAGGTACATGAGTTGAGTTCTGATTTAACTCATTTCTTGTGTGAGTTTACCCAACACTGTATAATTCATTCATTTTGAACATTTGTATAGCTCCCCTTCAAGAACCTACTGAGGAGCGCAGCCAAGCCAAGACTAAAGAAAAAAGACTTGAGGGACTTGTAAAAACCTGATAGTTGGACCACAAGCATTGCATAGTTATGATTAAAGAGCAAAGTCCTCTAATTTATTATTGTACCCTTGCTAATTGGATTTGAAGGCATATCTAATTTTCTATTTTATTTATTTGCTTAGTTTAAAATTCAATGAATATTATATAAAATATCAATTATTATATGTTTGTAAGAAATAGAAGTATTTAACAATTATTTCTAAATAAAGTCAACTGTTTGGCACAACTGTTTGGCACTGAAAATAGATGCATAAAATTTAAAAAATTACCTAGTTAGATCATCAGAACCAAATAAATATTGCCGAATAATTGGATCGAATCCTGAATCAGCGAAAGGCAGCCTAATATCCAGAATTGGAAATTGACGAAATAATACCAATTGGCCAAAACATTGTGCAAACCATCATATAGCAGAGAATGGGTGCTAATGAATTAATTTCAGCTTTCTGGCTAGTCTATTTGTCACGTCCTATGCTTATAGACATTTGATCCAATTCTAGTTTTAACCTCTTATTGCCGTTTCTGTGCCATCATATGCTTCCCTTACTTCTTCCTTGGAGTATTCATGTAGCACTTGGCTCTCTCTTTGTGTGAGGCATTCTTTCTCTGAAAACCTGATGATTTGGCATTTGACTCATTTGCCCAAACTTTAATACTATTAGGCAATTTCTTGTCTCAGTGACCTAGACAATATTATCTCAGTAATAACCCCAGTAATCATTTTACCTAATCTTTTCTGCATGTAGCCTATGTGAATGGTATGCAATCCGGTGGCAATGTAATGTATTGTATTTCTAAAGAACTTTTCACAATAATAAGTGTTCAAAGACGTTCTCAGAACATTTCGGAGGAGCCATGAGGAAATAAAAAAATCTCCAAGCTGCGGGCATATAAGGTAGAGACCTGGCCATGGTCTTGGAGCGCATAAAATGTGAAGGTCATTACAAGAGTGGTGATGATAAGTTCTCTGCCCGAAAGCCAGATCCGTTGGCTTTATGCCACCCATTGATGAGATTAGTGAGGTGGTTTCCCACTGCCTTCCTCACAGACAATTATAGGTGAGCAACTTGTCCAAGGTCTCTACACAGTGACTTGAGTTGGATTTGAACCTGTGACCCTTCAATTGCTAGGCACTGGACATAACGCACGCCACCGGGTCCCATTCGATGAGTATGGACCCACTAGCAAAGGCCCGAGGTTGGGCTATAGTAATACTTGACCTATGGACAAAGGTGAGGATGGTCTAAAGAGCAAAGAGGATGAAGAGAAACAAAAGAGGTGGGCTTGAGTATGGAGGTGATGTACTGCTTGTTACTATATACAATACAACTAGGCATTTATAACATACTTAAACAAAACAAGTCTTGCACGAAAGCACGCTGTGCTGCAATCCTAGTCATACCTCTGGGAGAATAGGTAAGTCTTTAATTTTGATCTAAATTGCACAACAGGTGTGGCTTGGTGGACTGTGGTTAGAAGGCCATTCCATTCCATGGGTCCTTCAATTAAAAGAGCACGATTTCCAAAGTTCTTATTGGTATGGGGTGTGATGTGTTGGTTGACTATGCTAAGTTTGATGTGTTGCAGACAGGAGAGACTGCTGTGCATGCGGCCACAAGGCAAGGACACCTCAGCGTTGTTGAATTCCTTCATTTGTCTGGGGCAAATGTCAATATTCAGAATGGAGTGAGTAACTTCTTACACCACTAATTTCATTTTGAGTAAGTTAACTTTTGTAAAAATTGAGTCTGAAATTGTGTTCATGATGGTGACAGAGACAGTAATTATGATGGTGGTGATGATAACGATAATAATTATCATGGATAGTTACTGATGATGATTATGTTATGGTTTAGGAGATCCATGCAGTTGTTGGTAATATCGGGGCAAGTCATTTGTGTTTAGTTTTACTCGAACACAATACTCGAGAGATCTTCTATATGCCATGTAGCACTATTCGATTAGTACTGAAATTTGAAACATTTCTTTTACTTGTTGCTCAGAGAGGAAGCACAGCTCTGCACATTGCTTGTCAAAAAAGAAACACTTCAATGGCGTTGATGCTGTTGCACTTGGGATGTTCTATGAATCTGGCTGACCAGGTTAGGAGCATGCGTATAGTTACTGTATTGACCTAGGGCAAAGTATTGCATATATTACACACAGATATTAATCAATGTATATGTATATATATATATATATATATTTCTATATATATATACACATAGATACATATATATGTATAAATATATATACACAATTACACATGCACATAATTATTTATATTGGCATGTGTGATTTATGTTACTTTTACACAGGGCTTACAAATCCTGCTGTTTTGCTGATATTTGGAGATATGACATAGGTTCAACGACCTCATAGTTTGTAATGCATTTTATTGTGTTAGCAGTGGGCTTGTAATAATAAGCTCCAAACTTATAAGGCTCCACTAGAAAACCAAGCACAGGACACCAGCGTATTCATGAGCTAAACACTTGTTTTCGGTAGCCTGCGCAAATCTGGTTAAAATGTTGACTATCACACCCCTTAACATTTGAGCTAGATAACACTCTATTTACTTTTTAACCAATATCTTATTATACCAAGACCAAGAATAAACTTAATAGAGCAGTGGTTCTGAGACTTTTAAAACTATTAAACGAAGCTTTATGTTGTTGTTAGTAAATGAGTAATAGGAAGTAAAGAAAGAATTGTGAGCTTCACAATGCACACAAAGTATGGGAAATGCAAGTGTTCTTTGCTGAACAATGCTCAGCTGCTTTTCGACATTTTAAAAATAAATGTGATGCACTCTACTTTTGAACCACTTTTTCATATTCTACTTACATATTCAATTGTTTAAAATGTAAGAATGGCTTGCAGAATGATTGCCAGAATTCTGCAGTATGGAGCATTCAATTGATCACCACTTTTTTTAACTGGTCACCAAGATAGACAACAGAAACTAAAACATACTAACACACATGAAAAGTGCTAGATATGAGAAATTACTGAAAAGTATGAAGTTAACTTCTTTGCAGTTGTGCACCAATTGTTGAATTTTTAAAAATCTTAATATGATGATGATGATGGCGACAATGATGACGGCAGTGACGATTTGCTCCATGGTGCACTATGTTGCTCATGCATTGGCATTGCACTAGACCAGTCCCCCATATCGTTTGACTGATATATGGCCTAATCCAATCTTAAATGTGATGTTTTTGCTTCTGGATCCAGATTGTTGCATCATCTTGTATACCGAATAATTATTGTGAATTTATCTCAATCTAAGTTTAGGTCAATGCCTAGAATGAGATCATTCAATTGTCCAGATGTTGCGTTGGTCTAGTCATGCCTACATTTTCGGCCTATCTGGATTGCATAAATCCAAATGTTATAATAATTATTATAACAGTTGTGGTTTTGTGTTACCCTATGAGGCTGTCCCCTCTAGCATGCTGTGTGCGTGCGCGCGCAATCGCGTTTGTGTGTGTTTCTACCATCAGTATACCAATGTATCAGCCCTATATTCATATATCTACTTCAAAGTCAATAAAATTGTTTGTCCTGTCATGAATGTCTTTTTGAACCACTTTGACCTTCACTATTAACATACGCTGTTGATGTTGATGCTCATTTTGTTGCTTTAGTCAAAGCCAATTTGGTTGGATCTAAGCCTTGACAAACTGAGTTGATTGCATTTTGAATTCAACATCTACAATCAATGTCTGGGTTATCATTCACATCACATAGAGCGGTTTAGCAATACAATTCTTATGTTTTCATATATTTATTATTCATCTGAATGAATTCTTAAGCTACTTCACATTGCTGCAATGAAGAATGCTTGTCTTTCCTCTATCATAACGAGCCCATAAGGACTATTCCTATTTGTAGCCATAGATTGACCTACTAAGGTCAATGAGTCATTTACTGTGAACTTGCAAAACAGCGTGATTGATGCATTGTGTGATATATTTGTCACATGAATTACAGATGGATGAAATGGCGATCCACGATGCCTGTCGTGAAGGAATGTTAACAGTTGTGCAGACCTTGTGTTCATATGGATGTTCAGTGGACACAGAAAATAAGGTCAGATGTATGACTACTAGCTGATAATGAGGCTGCTTTTAGCCCAGTGTTATCAGTTAGTATTCCAAATGGTTTGCTTTTCAAATGACTTGATATATTTAAATGAATGGTTTAATCTAATCAGAAGCCTTCTCTTAACAATGCTGTCATAAGAAATAAGCTGTCAACTGATGCCTGCATCAAGGTGAAATTGCAGTTCATGTCAGTAATCTGTTGGACAGTAATGAAGTTGCTTGATGTTACGTTAAGTCTTGTCAATAGACAACCTAGCCTAAATTCACCTAATTCAGTTGAAACAGATGATATATTGTATTCCAGAAATGAACAGCACTTGAACATATATTATCCTGGATATGGATCTAAAGACTTGGAAGATCTTAGGACTCTGCATAAATATGAATTATTTTTACAAACACCTTGGATGTCTGTCATGTTAAGTGGTTCAATTTCCTATGTCTTCGTATGTTGTTTGCTTTGTCATGTCATTATGCCATATTGGGCTATGTGGAAGAAATTAAGATTTCAGTCCATGCTTTTAATGATTGAGTTGAACTTGTATCCTTATTTCATCATGGTGAATGTCACAGCATACAGGCATTTGACATTGGTAGGTTCAGGAATTCATAGCTTCATTTCTGTCAATGCTTTCTGTATTTTAGGCTGGATTTAGTCCACTACATTTGGCAGCAAAAGCTGGAAATGCGGAGATCGTCCGCTGCCTCCTTTTGTCGGGTGCAGACATCGATAAATACAACAAGGTAAGCACATTCTGTGCATAGAGAGCATATTGCTTATTCTCCTCCAATGGTAACATCATATGTACAAAACTCATTTATTTAAAAGGATAGATTCCCACATGACAATATCATAGGCTTTACATGTCCTATTACTTTGTACTATATGGTAGTTGCATATTTGAATATTGTGATATAGGTAGCTTCATGATAATTGCTCTTCCAAAAGGCAACTTGATCAGCTGTAGTTCTAGTATGTGTCCTGTGGCTTTCCAGTACCTGGTCGACACAATGTTCAGCTTAGAAATTCCGCTTATCCATTGACTCACTTTAGTCCAATAAGTTCTCTGGAGGATTTATCAAATCAGGAGTGGATTAAGTTTTACTTAATTATCAATCTTCTCTGTCTTTCTGTGGTTTTCTACTGATAAGAACTTCCTCAAATTTTCCTTACTTTGATCTTCACGCTGGTTGACTGATAAATATAGCACCTTAAATATTGAGAGAACAATGAATTTGAAATTAATATTGCCTGCATGTTTTATGTTGCAATCAAAGAGTCACTGTTTCAGTTGTGTTTCTTTGCAGGATGGAGTTCGTGCTGAAGACATTGCAATGGCTCAGGGTCATAATGACGTGGCCGATCTTCTGAGTCACCTCAGCGCAGTAAGAAAACATTTTTTGTCATTTCTCACTAACTCTCAAGTTTTTATAGAAATCTGAAAATGTCAAGGCACTCTCTAATTCTGGCCTCTGAGTCACAGCACTGTGGTCTAATATATATAGCAAAGATATTAATTGCTTAATATGCAGGATGCTGTTAAGTTGGCTTCCCATACACTAGATTGTTGTCCCATTCTGGAGTTCAGGGGTAAGAATAAGTATTTAGCCACATACTTCATAGACTAATGCATTGCATTCAGTGTTTGTGGATTATCTGTACAGTTCTGAATTAGTAGATGTGGCTTAAAACCCCCCTACATTTGCAGGTACACCAAATAGTATGCTGATCATGCATGTAATATACTGTATGTTACTTGCACCAATAGTACTCGAGTACCATCTCAATTACTTGCCTGACCATGGTCCAGAGGAAGTATCTTTTAGATATGTATGGGTTTTGCTGCAGCATACTTAAATTTTCTTCTTCTGACTTCACTTGTAACTGGAATTAAAGTACTTGCTCTTGTTACTGAATTACTTGTAATCGAACTGTACTTGTTCTTTGAGTACACGAAAGAGACAGTAATGACTGTTGTGGAGCTGTATGTTACTAGACATATTGTTCTCCAGCTAGCCATAATAGCATAAATAATAGAATATAAATGTCTGTCTGTCATTCAACATCTGGGTCAGACATCTCGCATGCTCTAGCCCCATGTTGCGGGTGAGCAACAGACGCTGGTAGAGGGTGCTAGAATTCCACACAGAGGGCAAGCACGAGTCTGGTCTTGCAAGCAAGAAAATGCTGCTAGAGGGTGCTGAAGTCTGGCATAACCAGCAAGTAGAAGCCTCTTCACTTTAATTGATTTATTGAAGTTTTCCTTTCTTTGTTGGCATATGCAACGCTCATCGAGGGAATTTGTTTTCATTCTCAATGCACTTCTTACAATCTGAACACCAGTAGCAAGTTTGGGACTAAATTTATCAACTTTGCATAGCTAACTAAACTGTTTTTTTGTTCCACAGTATATTTAGTTCTCATCGAATGATGAAGTAATTATTAGCACTGATATATGTTGCTTGAATCGATATATTGCCGTTTTATAAAGAGCTTCATGTAACTGAAACCGACATTTATGAAAAAATGAATTTCCCTTTTGTAAATAGTTTAATGTAACTTAAAATGAAAATATGGTTGTCTCATCGATTTGGTACATGGCAGCATTATTTTCAAAACTCGAATATAATTTTACCATCTTGGGATGGGCAGACGTCTAGACTATTATATGCAGACATTAGTTTATCAAATGTTATGTTTAAAGGTTGTATTAGATTAGTTTTTGTTCACAAGTTGATTGTCAGAAATGAATACTGAATGCATAAAAATATTTCAATGTTCCAAAGTGTTTGTTTTTTAGTCAATAACTGAAGATAAGCGTGATTCCTATGTGAGCCAATTGCTACCAACCTCAAATGAAATCAGTTGCTTGAAGTTAAAAGTATTTGGAAACAGTGGAGTTGGAAAAACGACTCTCATTGATTCACTCAAGTGTGGATATATCTGGAGTTTGATTCGTCGAGTGTATTCCAGCTACACCATCCCAAACCAAGCAAAAGGTTAATAATGGATTCACTCATGATGAACTCAGGGCGCATAATGGCTTGTCAAAATGTAGACCATCTAGTTAATGTGCATTATGTAGGCTTATGTTGGCTACTCACAGTATGTGTTTGTGTGAATGTACCCATATGCGTGATAGTTCATATGCATGTGTTTATTCGGTATATTGCGTGCAGGTATGTGGACAGTTATATACTGAATGAGTGATTGAAGCTTAAGTTGATTTTGAGTACATTACATTTTGTCAAATTATGGTTTGTTCTTTAAAGATGTGACAATAGGTGTGTAATTTAGTGGACACTATGTTGCTTGTTGTAAGTTGATTGTATAATTTCTTACAACTTGTTTATTCACCTTTTGCCACCAATGCAGCACATTCTTGATCATTATAACTGTAGCTTCAAGATTTCTAAACTATCAACAGTTGACAAGTACTGGAAAGCAGCTTATTCACAGGCACCCAGATAAAAAAAATTGCAGGTCAAATCAGGATCAGTTCCAGGTTAAGATCCAAGGGTTATGCAAACAGTTAAAAGGCTATGGTTAATGGCATTTAGAATTCTAATGGCAAGGGGGATACTAAAGAGAAATGATAATTCCTTTCTCGTGCTGTCATTAAACCATCTAAACCCCACAACTTCACAACTGTCTTCAAATTTACTGTTTCAAAAAGCCTGAACAAATAGTCTCATAACTCACTTACAATACACTACAATCCCCAGCCCTCTTTGTTAGTTATTTATAATCCAACCACTCCTTCAACCTTCTCCTCTTCCACTCTAGTTGGCTATGCCAGCATTTACGATACACTTTGAAGCTGGGCAACCACTGAGAGCCATAATTAGTAGACTGGAAGAGGTCAGTTTTGAGTTTAGAGTGCAAGATAGTTGTGGTAGAGAATTCCAGAAAGTGGGGCCAGCAACGATGAGTGAACATTGGTCGAAGACAAGACGTACGAAGAACAACATACTATCCAACAGATGCTGATTGATAAGATGACTGGCCTTTAATAGAGCTACAAGGTGGGACTGTGGAAGATAATTAGGATGGCATATCATTTATGCTCATTAAGCTATCTATTTTTATAACAGTAACTATGATCGTTCAGTTGTGGTTACCTGAAGCTAGTTATAGGCCAAAGTAAGAACATAATTACGTTAATAATAATTTGACTTTATTTTTTACCTGAGACAAGGTATTTGTTAAAGTAAGGATATAATTACGGTAATAATAATTTGACTTTATTTGTGAACTCTTTAACAAGCATGTACTATAATTTATGGGAAACCATCGCAGCCCGTCGTTAAACATAAGCACATAAGAACTTTGCTGCATATGTCTTAAATCATGAGATTCAATTATGGCATTTTTATTTCTATGTATTTTTCAACTAGAGCCATACACAATTAAGCCACGTCGGAAGAAAACTCTGCAGGTTCCATTTGAAACTTGCACCAAAGGAATTACTGTGGAGTCAACAAGTCTATCTGGTAAACAAACTGCTTCAAGTTCATATATTTTATGTTGTACCGCTCTCCAATTTAAAGTGTTTTTATTTGTCAAATGTCTGAATATTTGTATTGATCCAGTTTAGAATCTCTGCATGGCATGCATAATTACTTGCAGCCATTTTCAAGGCAGCTTTATAAACATTTACTAGTACAGCACATTCTATACTGATACTTCCCCTAACTGATAGGATTCAGTTCAAAGTACTCTTTCTTTACATGCAAGGCGTTTATGGGTCAAGCTCCATGCTATCTTTATGATGTTATCAGGCAACCTATCTCGACTACCTCTGGACGTCCTTTCTGCTCTTTAGACCGTCAGGACCTTCTGGTACCTCGGTACAGAACTGCCACTGCTCAGCATCGTGCCTATGCCTCTGTTGGCCCTTTGCTATGGGACAGCTTTCCTGCTGTGACTCGTGCTGCAATCTTATCTAGTAGCACAACTGTTTCTGCTCGTTCTCTTAAGATTTGTCTTTTCTCTAGAGGTTTTTCGCACTGAGAGTGCCTCTGATTAGGTTGTGCTGTAAGAGGCGTTTTATAAATTCGTAAATAGAATAGAATAGAAAAGTGAGGTGATACCATCTGAACATTGATGCGCTCTGTTACGTCATTACTCTTAGTCGACCGAGCTTTTGATTACCATTGGTGGCTCTTAAATTCAAAATTGTCTTTGTAGATTTGTCAATACCATAAAAAAGTTTACAATTTTAAGGAATATTTGCATTGAACTGCTTGCTCAGAATTGTCTGTGCCAAATTGCTGAGTTCTGAATTGCTTGGCCACCATATGTATGTGTACTCATGCATTGTTAGAAAACGATTCCCTTTTTCATTTTGCTCAGCTGTTGTCATGTTTCCAATTATCTTTATTTTTACCACGAACAATCATCCTGTTGGCTTCGTTTCATTAGGTCTGAACTACCACATGAATGAATACCTTAGTAATAAATGGAGTGACCTGCTGTACACACCTAACTTACAGGTGCTGGTGAAGTGAGCATATGGGAGTTCTCTGGCTATGAGCCATACTATGGAGTCTACGACTACTTCATTGGTGATCCCAATTGCCTCCATTTGGTTGTCATCAGTATGAAGGATCCAGAAGTTGTACGCCGATCACAGCTCGAGTTCTGGCTCAATTTCATTCGTGCTCGTATTGCTCCAGCTGAACCATTTGGTAAATACTACTACCATGTTTAAAAATTATCTAGCTATTCGACAGTCCTTTATTTTATTCTGGCTTCATACATTACAAGCATAGATGTATATATTTTAACAATAGTTTTATAGTGCAACACTAATTGATAAAATTAATTCTTGTTGAATAACTTTTGTTATTTAAAAATGTTATTTTTGTTAAGTTTGTAAAATTAGTGATTGCCCATTGTCCAGTACAAGCTTAATTGTTACAATACCCTAATTCTCAACTTTGAATCCCACCTAAATTAGACAATGTGCAACTCATCCAAAACTAACCTGACCTGTCACCAGGACATGCAAACACCACAATATCACTCCCAGCCTTAAACCAACACCATTCAATGAGAATCCAGGAGGGAATTCAAAGTTCTATTGTTAACCTACAACTCGGTATAATGCTCCCAGTGCAAGTACTTTCATGAACTCATCACCATCCAGCCACCCTACTTTACTCTATCATCCTCCTATCTCACTCTTCCCTGCCTACAGTCACTCCTACTGTCCAATATGCATGTACAACACTGCACCTGAGCTCTGAATTTTGCAAATTGCCTAATCCTCCACCAGTATTACCATTCACCTACCTCCATTGATTACAGACTGTCAGCACTTAAACTTTCAACTTCAAACTAAATTCTCACCTTTTCAAGAGAATTCCTTCCTCAATCTATCCTGTACTTCACGTTCCAATTTCTATTGTCCTATATAGATTATGGAAACACCATACCAGCTTCTCTTCTTCTGTCTCTATGGTCTTCTGGCAATCGCACTTAGATCACTACATGGTACTGGACAATTCCCCAAACCAGACACAGTGCTTGTGAATAAGCTGGTGCCCTTCACTTGGCTTTTCAGGAGTGGTTTAGAAATTTAGAAATTATGATTACAAATAAATAAAACAAAGATCAATTACTGCTTGCATTTCTTTAATGAATTTATTAGATCCGTGTCCACTGAAATATTCCAAATTCAATGCTCTGAATGTTTATTCACTTTTATTCATGTATTGACATTGTGACAACAGAAGAACCAGTTGTTGATGATGTTGCTGTTGTAGTTGTTGATGATGATGATGCTGATGATGAAGTGGTTACATTATATTACATTGATAGTTTTTTCAACTTGCCTGCATTGTGTTTGATCAGGCTTTGCAGGAAACCAATTGTGGGCACCACACGTTCTGCTCGTTGCAACTCATGCTGACTTGGGCACAGGTTGCACACGGAATCTCAAAGGGGAGCTGACGATGAATAACGAGTCCAAGATCATGGAGGAGCTGGAGAAGACATTCCACACTGATCTGATCCTGAGTCGGCGGTTCATTGTGCTTGATGCTCATCAAGTGACATCAACCGAGATGAAGAACCTTAGGACGACTATCGCCAAGTCAAAGGAGCTCATCTGCCAGGTCAGTCAGTTTGAAACATGACCCCATGATGGATGGATGCTGCTGTCATACATCGACCATCTGTGTTTAAGAAAATGCTGCCTTTGAGTATTAAAAAAAGTAAGGAATTATAGTCACCCACATTGAAGGCTATTGCAAATCGTATTTTATCTGAATGAGGCTGGGGTATGAATCTGATGTAGTTGTCAAGCAGCTGTTAAAATATGTTATAAAATATATTCATTTTCACTTAAACTTTACTTTCTTGTTTTGTCTTTAGTATCTTCCAATGGGACTTGGTTTTCTGGAGAAAACAATTGCTGCACTACCAAACTGGAATAAAATGCTGCCAGGTTTTCCAGTTATCACATGGAACAGCTTCGTGGAATACATCCGTACAAGAGTGAATCTTCTAGCGACTGAGGAACACCTTAAAGAACTTGCTTATCAACTGCAGGTCGTTGGTGAGGTAGGCAGACAATGATTCACTTTATTACTCAGTGGCCAGAGTTGCAGATCTTCCTTGAAAATATAAATTAGCTTTTGTCAGACTGTGTAAGGGTTAATGATTAGGCGGACAATCTCAGATTAAGGATCATGCATACCTTAACCACTGTGCTTTAGTTGCTTATGCATTTTTTCGTTCTTACATTTATGAATGACTATAATTAAATAAGAGAAAAAAATCATTGACAATAAGTCGTTGGTGCTATACATATTGAGCGAGGCATGCTCATTGTCCCATTTGCCCGTACAACTACCAAACAGAATCGTGCCTTCTCAGTGGTTGGCCCCTCGCTCTGGAACATGCTCCCGTTGGCGTTGCGGTTGTCACCAAGGGTCCACTCAGACTCATTTTACACTTGTCTTAAAACTTCTTTTTAAACGTGCTGGAGTCGGGAGCGCTCCTGAGTAGTAGCCTTGAAGGGGAGCTATATAAATCTCTGTAATTAATGACTGAATGAATAATAGGACTTGTTCAAGGTCCCTGCACAATGGCAGTCAACACAGAGGGAATCCTGAATCTATGCACTCTGGCGATCAGTTGCTGGGTCACTCTTGCTTGTTCGCAGCCACAGATGTTGCTCTCAGATTCAGAGAACTCCAAAGGGGACAGTCTAACTACTAGGTCATGTATATGAGGTTTTATCAGGAAGGACTCCTTATAAGTAGCCACACTTGTGTAATGTTGAACAACTGTGAATCCCTGGTGAAGATGTGCAAATGGACAGCCATCTTGCCTAAGTAGTGATTTTAAACAATGTGAACTTAATGATGACAATAAGCCAAATTATGGCTACAAGGCTATTAGTCCAGCTCTAGATCTAGTTGCTTGTATCCTCCAAATATGCATTTCATATTATTTCTATGGTGGGTGCATTTGAAAAAGTGCTATCTGCAGGTGACTGATCAAACCTACAGTCTTAACCTAAAAACAATTAAAGTATTAATTTCTTGTCCTTCTTGTTCAGATTGTGTACTTGGAAGCTGCTAAAGATGATCTTGTAATCATCAACCCACAATGGCTGGGAACAGAAATCATTGGAAAGCTGTTATCATATGAAGTTATTGCCTGTGCTCCAGAAAATGGCCGAATGAGCCTTGATGATCTTCGATATCTCTTTCCCCGGCTTGATGGAACCGACCTGGTCAGCCTCCTTGAAGCACTCAACATATGTGTCCAGTGCTCTGTTTCTGGCGAACTGGAGTTTGCTTTTCCCATGCTCAATATTCTTGAATGTCCGTCAACCATCTGGACAAATGCTGAGCTCAGAGATGACATCACCTGTGGTGGTGGCATCAGGGTCATAAGCCCACCAGAATATGTGGATCAGTTCATCCACATCTATCCACGAGTTGTGGTTGGCCTGCACCGTGCTATGAAAGGAAACAGCAACATCACTCTGATTGAATGTTCTACCAAATGCAAGATCCAGATGGAAGGCTACGCCGCTGTGGTGTCTCTGGTACGTAACGGTCAGGCACTGGACATCGAATGCCGTGGATCTAAAGTCCAGGGTGGAACGGTGTTTGCCTTCCAGCAGAAGATCTTTGACATCATAGTTGATGTCTTCCAACAGTGCTGTCCGGGGATTTACCTCGAACAGAATCCCATCAGCCCATCACATCTCATGCAGAACAAAGCAATGCCACACATCTACACACCTAGAGACATCCTAATGGCTCAACTGGAGGGCAGGACAATGCTCCAGCCGGACAACAACACCTCAGAGTCGTTAACCGATATTATCGCGTTTGGTTCCAATGATGTCTTTTCATCCCTAATACTCGGAGTTGACCTCCACATATCCAACCTTGCACTCTACTCCAGGTGCCAGCTGGCTGCCCTGCTAGATCCCCACTTCCAGACAACTAGTGAACAGGACAAGTTTGCCACAGTGCTTGGCCTCGACAAACAGCAGCTGTCGGAATTGACCGAAGCCAACCAGTTGAGCAACACCGACAAGATGCTGGCACTGTGGTCACAGAATCCAACATCAACTATTCGACTTTTGTGTCAGAAATTCAATGAATATGAAAGACCATATGCGGCAACTTTACTGCTCACTCTCTCGCCAATGTTTATCTGCACAAACAGCCACAAAGTTTTCTAACTCTAAACATAAACTTTGTAAAGATTGAAGTAGAAACAAGATTCATTCTTTCACCTTATGCAGCTAATAAGTACTCTGCACACCATGCATTACTAGACCCCATAATGATTTACAAATATTAAAATTCAAGTTTTCAGAAAAGGAGTTTTAAATTTCCTTGTAGTAGGTATGTATAACCTTGCATCAGTTTCAGAATTTTTTAGCTATTGAGATTTCTTTATTTGTTTGCCTATGTCCGATGAGTATGTCTGAGCATCTCTGGAAGTTTCAGATACCTTACTTTTGATATTTGATGTTTTCTAAGATGTTTATGTGGACTTGAGCCCAAAACTAGATAAAGCCAGAGTTGATTGGAGTGTCAAACACCATAATTTTGATGTTGTTTAAGTCTGTACAATAATAATTTAAAATAATTGTCATTCTGTAAAACGTCTAACAATTGTTGGACTTACTGATGCAGTATAATTATTGTTGTATGAAATCTATATTCTTATACAATTTAAGAAAATAATCTTCTAACATACTGGTAATTTTACAGATTTTCCACAGGTTCAATGTGCAAATAATTGATAAAGTTGCAGATCATGCAACATGTGGTAGAAGATAATACAACATTCAGTCTTCATGACTAATATTTGCAGCAATATTACGAACAGTAATTAAACGATAGCTAATTAATTAATTAAACTTAGGAATATGTTACATTGAAATTAACAACAACAGTCAGCAGTAACTTACAAAATGCTGTAGTTTGAAAATTACTCCAGTTATTATATAATTGCTGTCTAATTTCACAAGTAACACTAGCATATTAACAGGACTACAAAACTGCTTAGAACACTGTTTAGTTGCTTATCTAAAAACAAACATTGCTAACTTCAATATTTTACTGCTAATTACAGGCAACAGTCTTTCACTCAAAATTAAAACTTTTCCACCAAGAAACTTTAACGTTTAGATACTTCAAGCAGCACCTTTTTGGAGCTGCTGGAGAGCCATTTTGTAGCATCTTTATAAGGTGCCACATAAGCAATAGTTACGAGTTCAGACACATAATTGCAGTCTGATATGTAAGTACTTACAAACTTGGTTTATCACCTTGTTCCCTCATGAAATATTGTAATGTCAAATATTATTAAATAAAAAAAATGCTTATGATTAATACTACCACTACTGCTACAGTTGATCCTACTATTACTATTATTATCCCTGCTGAAATCCTATAAAAATACAGTGATGAGTTTCAGTTATTTAGAAATACTGCACACCATTGCTCCCTCTTTCCTTCTGTGCCCTATCCATTTCAGCAACCTCAAAGATGAATTAAGTTAAGAAGATTGCCATGACTCTCAGCAAGTATATGTCCTCACAATAGCAGGTAGTTCAGAAACCTAAATGAATAACATTATAATAATCAAATTGTTGTTTAGTTGTTGTCATTGTATCTTCTTTGTGACGTGGCTTACAGTTGCTTCATGCCGTTATCTGAGTAGAGTTCAGCTGAGATCTTCAGTTCTGATGACAACTTCTTCTTCATCTTCTGTCAGTGTATCACTGTCACTTATGCATCTGTATGAAATGTCTCCTGATTGGGTTCCTTCCTTCAAAGTTCCACTTGGTTCACTCTTACCTGTAAGAATGTATTCAAGTCCCTGAAATAAAATAGCAACCAGATCCATGTTAACTTGTACTTTGTAAATCTTCATATAATGATGCTGATAATTATATTATTAGTGATAATGATAATGAGTTGATTGTCCAAAGGATGAATTTTTTCGTGTACAATCGTAATTTTAATTCATGAGGTATCAAATCTAACATTGTTAAGAGAAGTAACACTTAAATAAGACTAATATTACTGAAATAACAAGACTGGTTGTTAACCATACCATAACCGTACTTTTTATTAGCAACTGACCAACCAATTAAGAAAACAAAACATTAATATCAAAAAGCACAGAAAGGTTGACAGACAACAAAGGGAGGAACCCTAAAGGGACCTAGCAAAGGAAGGAACCCTAAAGGGACCTAGGTCCCACTAACAGGGACACCCATTACAAAATTAGTAGGAGCACAGTTATGCAAGTAAGTTCAAGACAATGAACAAGAAACTTAATTACTTAACTAACATGTACATAATAAAACAAGGGTAAATTAAGACTGTACACAATGAAGGCATAAAACTAGGAATCATAACTTTGAGGTAGCTAAGTAACTTGACAAATTATAATGTTAGCAGATATTCTTTAAGTTTATTTGTAAACTGAGAGATGGTGCTTAACTGGCATAGATTTGATGGTAATTTATTCCATGCTTGACGTCCAGAGACACTTAAAGAAAACATGCAGGTATTGGTTCGAAAGTGCCATGGTCTGAAGTTATCAGCGTCACAAAGGCTATATAAGGATTAAGTTGGAGCACAATAGCGAAAAAGTTTGCAAAGCATGATGGCAATAAATTATTAAAATACATGTACATAAATTCATTAAGTTGGAATACAGTTATTTGGTCAAGTTTAAGTATTTGAGAACACATGCCCAATGAACAGCCTAAGTTACGATGAATAACGCGAAAGGCATCTTGAAGCATGTGTAGTCTTCTAAGTCTGGAGTGATAGCTAGATACCCAGACCATATTACAATAAGTTAGAACAAGAGAGTAGTAAAGGCTGATGCAGAGAGAGTTGAAGGCAAGAGATAAGCAACACGAGAAAATTTAGTCGTTCATACCTTCCAGTGTTCTTTCCGTAACAGAATGTTAGTGTCGCGCATATCCAGCTTAGTCAGACGGACCAATCCTAAAATGATGTCATCACTGAGATCGTCAATGTCATTTCCCTTCACGCTCAGTGACGTTAACATTTGCAATTCAGATAAACAGTCTGGAATCGATATAAATCGATTCGAGTCAAGATTCAAGGAGACTAGAGCTTGTAGTTTACTGAAACTCTCTGGCAGAGATTGCAGCCGATTGTCTGCCAAATGAAGCCACTGCAGACAGCCGAGTTCACCAAACGTTTCTGGTAGGTTCATTATTCGGTTCGATTGTGCACCAAGCTTTTCCAACTGTTTCAGCTTTCCAATCTCTTTTGGAAAATTTTCCAGTTCTGTTTCCATAACCCACAGCTGCACAAGAGAGACAAGGTTGCCTACAGCTGAAGGCAATGCACCAACAGGATTTTTGCTGATGTTAAGATAAGTGAGGTTTTTCAATGAAAAGATGTTTGATGGCAACACTGTCAGACGGTTGTTGTCCAGTGATAATTCCTCTAAATCCGGCAAATGCCCTATCTCATCAGGTGGCATTATAATTTTATTGTCATTCAGTTGAAGTCTTTTCAATGAAGTCGCATCCTTTAGGTTCATCGGCACAATTACAATCTGCCGATGACTCAGATTTAATGAAGTTGTCTGCTTTTGGATAGCATCTTTTATGACACTTTCAACAGCAGATGAATCCATTTGATATCAAGCCTTTGTTACTCTGCAATACAATTATAATGCATTAAATATCTAAAAACTCTGATCAAAACTGAATAATGAGGAAATGCAAAACTATGAGGAATTTTATCATGATGTAATAAATATGTTATCAAATAACACAATTAATTATTCATTCATTCATTACGGAAATTTATACAGCACCCCTTCAAGGTTACTACACAGAATCGCTCCCAACTCAACCCAGGCTGAACAAAACTGTCTTAAGTCTATTATAAAATACATCTGACTGGACCCCAGGCATAAGACACAGTGATAATTGGAGCCCACTTCATGCCATAGGGCCAACAACTATTATTATGACCATGGTGGGTTATTGATATATTTGGTTAGCACTGGCTTACAGTGATTCCATACTATGCATCCTACATGTGCATATTTTATAGTTTGCCTCCTGCCTTCGTACCTCATAACCTCCAACATTTTGAAGTTGTGTCCATGGATGCACTTAAGCTGTGAATGGATGGATGCATAAATTAATGATGAGTTCAATAGGTGCTAAAATAATAACAACTTTTTCTCTTGTTCATAGAATTTAACAACTTGTAATCTCTGATTGAACGTCTGCCTAATTTTTAATTTTTATGCGTATACTATCCTCACCTTAGTCGTCCATTCCAAAAGTTCAATATATTTCTACAGTTATATTTCTAAAATGGATGGGTGTTGATGCTATCTAATCTATTTATTTTTGAACTACAAATTATGTGGTGACATGTCCACAAATCCATGAATTAGGGTGTTAAAGGTGTCACAAAGGCTGGGAAGGATAAAAAAGAATCCTACAAAGCAGAGGTCCATGTCCGGCAATCCAATTCATCCAATGTTCGCTTAAGGGTCAAAGAACAAGAAAAAGGAACCTGGAACAGTATTCACTAGTACGAAGCTTAGTACGTTGTTGATGCTAATCAGATTTCAAGTAACACCCTTCTTTGGCAACATGTACTGCACCACTGAGAAGGATTTACTGTTGCCAATATACTAAACAGGGGACTTTGACTTGTATCAGTTTTATATTTAAATGACAATACTGGCATACAAAAAGGTAAGGTTAGTGCAATAACCCATACTCACATTTTTTATTAATAATATATTTTTTAAATGAGCAATTATTCAACTGAAAAGTAAGCTACATTTGTAGGCGTCAACTATTCCGAAGCCCATAATATCGCAAATAACTTCCACATAACATAAAAATATTTCTTCCGAATTTCTATAACCATTCAACTAATTGCTATAAGACTTCGCGTCGTGGCATAGTTCTCACTCTCTGGTAACGGCAATGGCAAGTCGGAAGCGTGTATATTATCGTCCACGACGACCCCATTCCATATAAGATATCTATGCAGCCTATTTGACACAAGAGTGAACCATAGAGATAACCATATATAATATGAAGACGGGATTGACGAGGACTGCAACAGGATTTATTTAGCGCCTAAATTGCAACATGGCGGACGCGTTTCGTCCGTTTGTTTACTGGGGTCAAAATAAGGAATGCATTTTTTTGAAAGTTGACATAAGCGATATCGGATCGGTAAAACACCAAAGTTTTGTTATTTGCATTAGTCATGTATGCGTATAGTTTAGTTTGCACAATTGGACTACGATTTTGTTGTATGAGATGACCGGCTTATATTTATAACAGTCTTATTGTTTAATCATTCGACAGCTCTTTTGTGCAACATGTTAGCCGAATGTCTAATTAGGTGCTTTTATCAATAAATAAAACGTAATGTTATGTAGTACTAAGCGCGACAGCTGTTTGCCGCATAATCCAATAGCAGTCAAGTCTTTTTCATTAGTCGTGACTGGGCTGGACGCACGCGTAATTGATTGGGGTCTGGGAGCTATATAAATGTTCAGAATGAATGAGTGCATATTTAGTGAGCATGCTGGCTGGCTACTGGCTGTACATATTAGTCTGTGATCAGACCCGCCGACAGAAATTCCAGACTTTTGAGCAGTGAAATTCTGGTCTCCAGGGCAGCAGTGGCGCGTTTACTAGTGCATGCGCGCGCCTAGGGCCCCCAGATCTCAGGGGGCCCCAAATCTCAGAGGGCCCCCAAATGATGAAATCATTAAATACAACATGACATCTCAGGGGCTCCCAAGTGAATGGAAACATTAAATACAAAATAACATCTCATGGGTCCCCAAATGAATTAAAACATTTCATACTTAATAACATCTTAGGGGCTCCCAAATGAATTAAATCATTAAATACAAAATAACATATCTGGAAGCCCCAAATGAATGAAAACATAAAATGCAAAATAACAGATCAGGGGCCCCAAACTAATGAAATCGTTCTGAACATACAAAATTACATCTTAGGGACCCTCAAATGAATGAAAACTTTTCATACAAAATAACATGTCTCACGTTTAAAATATTTTAAATATAATAATTTATGTTCTCTATTTTTGCAGCTAAGCATTCACACAACAAATGTATTGTGGTAATTCATAATTGCTTTGTTAATGTGAATATCAAAAATTATTGGCTCGATTAGCTGTGTTACAGCAAGAGCGAAGGCTGCATGTTATGAGCTTCTTGTGAAATTTCGTGTCCCTAAGCAGAAGAGTTACGGACCTGTTACACGAAAATAAGTGTGTTCTATAGAAAAAAAAGTGACAACTAGAGTATTACGATGGCATAGTCACAAGAGGCACGAATCATATACTTTGTTTGACTGATTTATAATAGTTTTCATAAATTGATTGCTGGCCAGGCCCATAAAAATTACTGAGCTGCTTGGAGTTTGATCTCCTACTCCTCTCTGTGGGCCTGTCTGTGATGGTAGGTATCTCAATATCTTGTGCAGTTGTGTGTGGCACAGTGGATGAGCGCTCAGGCTGTAACACTAGGAGAATGTGTTCAAGCCTTGTTCATGTTTAGGGACTTTGAGCAAGTTCTTCACTCACAATTGCTCTGCATCATCAATGTTCTGTTAGAGGATTGTTTGTACTTCTGAACTTAGGAAGGAGGGCAATATAAGAAACAGTTTCATTGTATCATATGAGGTTTACAAAATCCTGTAAGAAATAAATCTGGAATTAGTGGAATATAAACTTGGACATATATGTTGTGTGTGAATTTGCAAGATTTATCAACCAAATTCAACAAATGATGATCTTTTTTGGCCATATCAAATGCATAAATAGAGTTTAGTTAATATGATAAAACCTGGTTCTGACCAGCAAATATGAATCGTCACCAATTTGACTATGACATTTTCATCATTACAGCTCTACACTGTTTGCTTTCATAATAAATTAGGCTGAATCATAGCTGTAGTGATTTGAGCCTGGGATCTGATGTTAGCTTAGAATTATTGATTTTAAATTTGTTATAAGTTTATTGATTAATTAGATCAAGTTGACTGATGTTCAAAAGCTATGACCAAGCAATAGAGTCTGAGGCCAAAGAAATTGTTGCAGTTTAAAGAAAGTCTGCATATTATATCAACAAATTAATGTTGCAGTCGTTTGTGTTGTACCAATGTTCTGATTTTGCCATTTGTGGCTTTTGCTGTTCGTGTAGGGACCAGACGTTGATCTCACCGAGGATCATTTGAAATTTAAAGCACAAGGATCTGGTGCATGTGGAGTGAATCTTTATAGCTTTGATATTGACTTCTACTTGCCAGTTGATCCAAAGGTACTTTATGTTTTAAGTATCATTTAGTAGCACTTCCTCTGCCTTTGACTCATGATTCTTTTTCCTGAGTTGATATGTTTCTCAGCGCTTGCTTTAGTTTATTCAGTTTTGTTGAACAGTGTCAGTGTTGGCTCTAGACTTTTCCAACAGAGGAGGTCACAGGGGGTGTCGGGAACCTGACAGAGTGGCCAGTTGGATGTCCGGTATCTTCAAATCTGAAAGTTGACTGAAATTATGGCCACCTGGGGCAGGGCACTGACACAGTAGGTGGGGCACTGGCCCCTCAGTTAAGCCGCCACTGAGTGGTATCAGCTCGTCGTATCTGCTTCGACGTGTTCTTGTTGGTGTGGGTATTATGAGTTTCACTTGTGACTCTGCTGTATTATATTTTTTCAGATGTTTATACTTGTATCTTATATTTCAGACTAGCAAATACAGAGTGACAGGAAGAGCTGTTGAGTTTGAATGCAAGAAGGTTGGTAGTGGTCAAATCTGGCCGAGGCTTGCGGAAAAGCCGGGCAAACTGTCATGGCTGAAAACAGATTTTGATCATCTTGCCTTTGATGATTCTGATGGCAGTTCAGAAGATGATCTCACCGTATGTTACACCGTATCTACCTCTTTTGATTATTAGAGAGTTTTTCTGTTTAGAGTTGAATAGGTTTAATTACCAGAAATGTTGGCATTATGCAGTATGTGATTAACATATTTTGGACTATAGATTGTTAGATGCAGAGTTGCAAATAGGTTACACTCAATGCAGAAATTGATAGTCAGAATACAAGTCAGTGAGTTTGCTAATGATGACCTTAAATATGTGGAAGAAACTAAAATGAGCTGCTCTGTTGTTGATCTTTGCTTTTGCTGTCGTTTTCTTGAATTCTATTAAGTTGAATATTAATTTTTTTAGCCACAGCAGAAAGAAGTACTGGATAAATTGGAGAAAGAAGTGATGGCAGCTGAAACAAACAGTTCGTATATTTGAATTTTTTTGCCCAGTCTTTATGTACTTGAAATATTGAATTGTTGGAATATTACCAGGGTGGATTCGATTTAAATCAAACGATTTAAATCATCTATTTAAATCGGAGATAAAAATCATGATTTAAATTTAAAATTTTTTTTTCATAATTATTAAATTGAATTGATAAAATAGCTACAGCTTTCAAACTATCTAGCAGTAATTTGAAAGCAATTGTCATTGTACTTAAATTGTGCACTGTCCTATTTAAATATTCAATAGGTGACAGACACTGGAAGTTCAAGAAAAGTGTCCTCTATGTTTCAAGTTTGAATCAAAATTCAAGAATGACTGAATGATAAAAATTTCTGGACAATAATTGTGTAAAATGATACTTTAAACAAATTCCCAGAGAGCTGTGATGCATCAGAATAACACTGATAGGTGAAAGTTAGATCCATCAGTGGACACTTGGTTTAGTTACTAAACTAACTGTCCACCGACTCCTCTTGAGTATAATAATCGGATGATGTTGAAAGAGTTTTCTCGTTGTTTGGACTTGTTCATTCAAATCGTCTTGGAGTTGAAAAGGCTGGGAAGCTGGTGTTCTTATTTAAATATCTAACTAAGAAACAATTGGACAATGAAAACATTGAATGAAGAGACTTCAAGAGAACTAGAGGCCTGTTGACTATTTATTAGAAAATAGATATTGAACATAGATTAATAAGATGATAAATATTAATAAATAAGATTTGTATTACCAGTAACTCGTACTTGGTCTCAATTCAAGTGACATTTAATCAATATCTGAAATTCTGCATGGAATCATGATACTCAATGTACCTCAAACAACTTTTAATTTACAGTAAAACAACTGTGACTGTGGCTCTGTTAGTAGTTATGTTTTAGCAGTAACTGTTTGACTAACCAAATAATTTCTAAGGAATTCTGATGTCCATTTAAAATATAGTTCTTAAATACAGCACTTAAAATATAGCACTTAAAATATAGCACTTAAAATATAGCACTCGGATTAAAATAAAAAAATCCGATTAAAATATAAAAATCCAATTTAAATTATAAAAATCCGATTTAAATCAAATAAATTGTATTCTTTTGATTTTTTTGAAAAAATCACGATTTTTATCAACCCTGAATATTACATATTTGACAGCATATACCAAAAACAAGACAACTTATAAGGCATTCAAGCTGTCGTTTACTGCATCTTTGTTTATATTTTAGAAGGACCTTGTTTTAAAGCCTTTGAGACGATCATAAAAATTGGGAAATATACAACGACCTACTATCATACTTCAATACATGCAATAATGCATGGTTGTTTACACGAATACATATTAATATCTATAGTTTTCTTAACAAAACACGAATCCTTATGAGTAGCAGTGTGTGAAGTTTTCCTCTCAGGTTTATGCTTTCACATAAACATAATAGCTTCAATTGCAAGGCTGTCTGTTTGTTGTTTTATGCATTTTTCTCATATTTATTCTGTTGCAGTTGTTCAAGATCTGAAAATGCTCTACCTGTTTCTCTACAATCTTTTCCAGTGGGTTGGATACTGCTATATATTTGGTACCATATGCATTCGGTGGTATCTGTATGGTTATGGTGAGTGTTTAAGTGTTGTGTATTTGTATCCCAGCATAAATTAACGCGAATATTGTATTTATTTTGAGTATTAGAGCAATCTGGTTGGTCCATCATGGTTTCCTCAGAATGGTAGTATAATACGCTTGTGGTCACTGAAGGTGTAAGAAGCAGTTGAGAAATGAGTTTTGGAAACAGAGTAACATACAGAAAATAACTGCTGTACTTTTTGTGTTACTGGTAGGTAATTATCGATGCTGGCTAATTCCATCTGGCCATGTCTTATATTCAGATGTGTTTGAATGATATAATGATGACATCAAAGAATTGTGTAATTTTTTGAAGAAAAATGTGCTTAATTAAAATTTTGACCAACAGTTTGTTTATAGAGCATTTTATTAAGGTTATCTGTCATGGCTTATTAAAGTCTTATACTTGTGTTGCCTTTACATTTAACTGCTTATAACTTTCTCTTTATGAAAATATTTTGTTAACTTTTATTTGGTCCTCTTTTCAGATTCTCGAAAAGAGACATTTGCTGCAGTTGGTCCTGCAATGATGGTCTGTCAGTCAGCTGCCATTTTGGAGGTGTTGCATCCTATGGTTGGGTGGGTCAAAACAGGAGCAACAGCAGCACTTATGCAGGTACTTAAGTGAGAGTGAAGTTCGACTCTTTGCCCTGGAAGTCTTGTGGTAGTTACATGTGGGGTGAGATTGGAGATTGTTGTCTATTATCAAGTTCTCATTACATCACCTGCTTCATTATATCTTTGTTTCTTGGCCTCAGTATAGGAGAGGTGGTCAGTCCTCTGCCTCGCCATCTCAGCTTCTCGCTGACAGTGTGCGGTCAGTGTACTCATTATAGCTAAGTTGGTTGCAGGTGAAGCCAATATCTTGAACTAAATTTCTGCCCTTATGGGATTAGAACCCCCATCCTCATGGTTGACAGTCTAACAATCTAACCAGTTCACTGTCAGGCACCCACTATCTCTATAAATGTATTTTCATTTTCCGACTATAGTTCCAAACTCTATTATTCTAGAATGTGTTGTTTTAATAATGGTTATTTTTTTTTATAAAAATGAAATACTTCAATAATTAAACATTTGAATAGAGTGAAATTGCCACAGGGTTGAAAATAGTGTGTTACTTGTGAAACAGTGTTGAATGATGATAGAATTTGAGCCTGTGGTGTTGATTTAATGGGTTGTTGCAGGTTTTTGGTCGAGGTCTTATTCTGTTTGGCCTTTTGGCTGTGGAGCCTAAACTTCAGAGCAACGATTTGGTGTGGTATCTCTTTTTGGCCTGGAGTGTCATTGAAGTTTTAAGGTTTGACCACATATCTTTAGCACCGTACAAACAAGTGCATCATCGTAATCTTTTACTTTTTCAGGATGTGGGATCTTTCCATTACAGAGGCAGTTATCAAAGTTGCACACATACTCTAGTAGTTCTTGTTTCTCAACAACACATTACCTCCCCTTAGCAATTGACCCAAAGTACATACCCTTAGCAACTGACCATAACTTTGATTCAAATACTGACCTCAGGCACACTGATCTCATATTATTCCAGTATGCTGCTAATGTGAAATATACGTGAAATCATTGTTGAAGACAGTGCTCGAAATGGAAAATTTTACGAAAAGGAACGAAATGCTAGTAGGAATTAAATATATTGGACCATCCACAGAAAAATTTTTAAGATTATATGAAACACATGAATTAACCATTATAATAAAATTAGATAATTAAGGCATTCGTTATTTTTGTTTGTTGATGTTGTAGGCAGTCTGACACTCAACTTAATTTTGGTATCAATTTTTTACCACTTTATTCTGTTATTTCAAGTGCTTTAAGATAAGCTTTTTATGTTCAAATAGTTTTTTTTTCAAACTAGACTGGTGAGTTTCTTTAGTGTTACCATTAGGTGATACAGAAAACTTGTGTCATGGTTAGATTTTAGAAATCTTTAGATTGCTTTCACTAAATATTCCGAAATCGTTCGATTTCCTTACTGAGCAGCAACCCAAAGCTTTATTTTTTACAATCAGCCAGTCATTGTATTGCTTAAGATTGTCGCGTTGATCTTTATTCCAACAGGCGGGCAAATTGTCTTCTTTATCATTTGACGACATCAACGAAAATTATAGACTTGTTTTCCAGAACATATTCACCTTGATCTTCTTGAAGTTCTTCACCAACTCACCAATAACATAGTGTAGGCCTACTTGATTGAGCACTGGTCATTCCCTTTCGGTTATACCTGAACGTCTAGCTCTCTTTTTTTGGAAGGAACATCCGGATTATAACCTAAAATTGGTTGGTTTTAAACCAGTTCATTAAAGTCATGGTGGTGAATAATTACCAAATAAATTATTTTTATTTCTGGATCTGATTATTTTTCTCTGAAAATAAAATCCTCATTACAATTTTTAAACTGAAAACACATTCATCAATATTGACTATATTTACTTTTAGACATGACGTCGACAGGTAGCCTAAAAAAATGACATCAATCACAAATAAACAACGAGCAGGCCAAGGGAAGAGTGGTGCTTTGCCGCTGTTTGTCACCTCGTTATATTTACTGCCCCTTTATTTACACTTTTCAAGATTAGTATTGTTATTCACAACAGAAAGTGGACTTTGCAATCGGAATTTTTAATAATATCCACTTGGAACAAGCTGAGCAGCAGAATGGCCACAAAATGATATTGTAATTTTCACTCGGTGAAAAGGATCGGCGTTCTGGTGTGTTCCAGCACATTTGACGAAACGGAACAATGACACCGTTGCATTTTACAAACCGGAACGGTGTTCCGGTCTATTTCGAGGTTGAAGAGCTAGACATATAAACCGCTAAACTGAACATTTCTTCAGGGTTGTGAAACTGTTCAGTTCTTCAGTTGACCATCCTGGATGCATATGTCCTTAAAATGCTAATTTTTTTCGTCTCATTCAAGATATGCAGATCTATGTAATTTCAATATGCTGGACAAAATGGATTATGTGTAATTGTGTATTTTACTGATGATAATTGACTTTGTTATTTAGGTATCCATATTACATGCTGGCTACGGCAGAGAAGCATTGGGGTCTTGTGACGTGGTTAAGGTACACAGCCTGGATACCATTGTATCCTCTGGGAGCTGTGTGTGAAGGTGAATCTGTGATTTTTAAACAGAATTACAGCTATTCTATGACACTTACATTAAGCTCAACCTTGACCAGTTTGTTTTAAAGAACTCACAGGCACAACTACAGAAGAAACACTACGTCTTCTGTGCTGTGAATCCAGTGTTTTATTTTGCAAACCTGACCACCTGTACCTTTGTTCTTAGTGTTTGGTAGCCAGCTTTGTAATACAGTGATATCTATAGTGCCTACCAAAACATACAAAGCACCAATCTTGGTATTCTTCTCAAATAAAACTCCTGCAAGCAGTTCAGACGATCTTGCCTACGCAGTCACCAAAATCCCCAACACCACCACATAACCCCTGTTCCTAAATTAGTTCATTGTTCTCTCAACACATCCGTTACAAAGCCAGTCTCATCGTTTCTGAAATCGTGTAATCGCTCCTTAGTCTATGCAGCACAACTTTTTGGAACAGACTTCTAAAAGATCTCTGCCAATTCACTCATCCTCACATCTCGCCTCTTAATTTAGCCTCTCCTCCACTTGCACTCTCCTCTGCTTCCTTCCGCTTGTAACTGATAACTGAATTCTTCAAGCTATCCTATCCAGATTCTTCCACATATGACCACCATCATCACCGATTGTCATCGTGACTCTATGCTGTCTCCTAGGCTTCACCTCCTAGATTTTGACCTGGCACCAGAACAATTGAGAAGCTTGGCTATTGTGGACTTGATTTGGTATATTGCTGGTGAATAAGCTGGTCTTCTTGATATGGCTTTTGTAGGTGCTGAGAAAACTGCAGATTTGCGTTACAAGACAATTAATTGATATTGTGTAATAGATATGCTTTAACAAAGTTAACAAATTATATAACTATGATGTGTCATTTAGTATTTTCTTGCAACAGGTGTGTTGATGTGTCATTTAGTATTTTCTTGCAACAGGTGTGATGATGTGTCATTTAGTATTTTCTTGCAACAGGTGTGATGATGTGTCATTTAGTATTTTCTTGCAACAGGTGTGATGATGTGTCATTTAGTATTTTCTTGCAAAAGGTGTGATGATGTGTCATTTAGTATTTTCTTGCAACAGGTGTGATGATGTTGTTTGCACTTCCACACTTTGATCGGTCTAACAAATGGAGCATGGAGCTGCCAAATTCATACAACTGTTCCTTTCATTTCGGAACATTCTTGCGAATCTACATGATTCTGTTCATACCTGGTAATTATATATCAGATCTTTAAATGGTGGCTGACTCAAAATTAAAATGTCATTGCGATTACTGTAACTGTAGAGTAGAATTTACTGCACTGACCACAAACAAACTGACATAAAAGAAAGTTGTCTTTGGAAATATGTCTACTACTAATAGTTTAAATGCTTTGCTGTATTGATATGCTCTGATATTGGATTTCTGTGTAGCAAATTCATCTTTGTTAAATTGTCAGCATTACGATGCTAATTAGGTTGAGGACTTCATTTAAGCCCTTGTTAGTTGAAAATAGCTAAAGGAGTAGCTATGTAGTGCTTTTTAGTGTTTGTGTGAATGTATGCAGATAAACTTGGTGATTGATTGTGATGTATTTAGTGGTAATTATTAAGTTATTACTGAGCAGCTATCTGGATTTACCCAGCCATGTTATTGATCTAAGCAGAATTAATGAACATCTGTTGTGCTTGCAAGAGTGCAGAATAAATTCTCCTACTTTTCGTTGAGAAGGAACCTTTATTTGATACTACCCTCATATCAGTGGCACTGAGCAATTTTACTTGCAGGAATTGCTCAAGGTCTCTATGCAGTGACCACCTCAGGGAAGGCTTGAGCCAAGGCTATGTCTTGTAGGTCGAATGCTCCATCCATTCTGCTATCTTGCCGCAACGAAGTTTTGACAAAGTTGTTGGGAGTCAAATGCTTTCTGTGAGTGAGAATGTTTTGTGCTGCTTGTAGGTGTGTACATACTAATGCAGAGAATGTATGAACAGAGGAAGAAGAAGCTGAACATCCCATCCATCGGAAGGCATTCGAAGAACAAAGGCGCTTAGGATTTCTTTCCTTAGCATTTCCTTTTGCAGTAAATGAAACATGGGGTTGTTTTGTGTTAATGTTGGCTAGGCTGTGCTGGTGTTTGAAGCTGAGCCATAGTGTTCTATTCTCAGAATGGCAATTCTCTTAGAACAAAAATTGACATATAGTCAGCAGTCGTCTTCTGCTGCAAGACGTTTTCATGCAATATTTTTCCATCAGTTAATGTTCGTTCCTTCGTGTGTTTTTTCCAAGTTGTTACTTTTACACGTGTTAATCGACTAAGACAGTCATCATTTTAACCTGTAATCATGGTCATTGAGATGTCACAGTTTCTTGTTGAGTTCAGTCGTATGTAATACATAAAATGACAATATACAAAAAGGTTTCTAATGGTCTTGTAATTGAATGCCTAACTGATCAAATATCATCCTGATTCATTTACTGGTTGTTTGTCTTGGGAGTCATCCACAAAGGACGTCTGCCACGAGGGGATGGGTAGGGGAAAATGCGGACAGGGGAGGGGTCTTGGACTATGCGGACGTCCGCATGCGATCATGCTAAATTATCAAAATCATGTCTAATGGTAATTATGTCATAATTTTAGTTGTTTGTTAGTAGCTTTAGGTTATACTTCACATTTGAGAGAATTATATACAAAGTTTGCATGCAAATAAGGATCTATAAAATGTAAGTATATTACATAGCTTTTATTCAAACTCATTATTAGTCAATAAATGTCATTAGAAAGCGATGCAATAAAATAATTATCAGCAGTTGCAATGGTTACTGACACGGGTGATGCGGACATCCGCAAAGGAGGTCAGTGGGGTCACTCGAATGCAGACAAGGGGAAGGGATAAAAAAGTGGGTTTTTGCGGACGTCCTTTATGGACGGCCACCTGATTCAAGTGTTACTGGCAAAAGAAGTGAGTAAGCAGTGTTCACCTTGGGCTATCCTTGCTAATATGAATGGTGAAATGTTGTGGGCATAGAAATTGTGTCTCTGACCCTATGCATTGGTTGCATTTGCCATACTTGTAAAATGCTTCTGGTGTATAAAAACTGCAGTCAGCATTAGACAATCCTGCAGTTTTGCCCCTAAAGCTCATACTTCTTTATGTTGTCAAAACAAATTTATGTTCATAATGAAATACAATAGTTCCATTTACATTTATTTATTTATAAAACATGATGAATTTACAGAGAATAGCCATCTTCAGCTACATATACCATTACGAATAAGTGCAGTGGAGTAATAATTAAATTTTACAGTAATACATGAAACTGCTTTGAGCAGTGACTCGTCTAACACTTGATCACACATAGATGTAACATACGTGGTTAATGCAGAAATTGATCTTCAACAGTAAGTATTCTACCAATCATTTTAAGGCTACCGTTAAAAGCAAAGTGTAAGCGAGTTACTGGTGGTTAATTTGTCCGCTACAAATCAAAACACTTTCCCGAATATTTTAATAGTTAAATGTCAGCAGCCAACAAAGCTGATAGTAAATAGAACCGTCGAGTCCACCAACACTATAAAAAGTGTATGACATTAATTTGCAGACAATTCAATTTACACCAAATCAAATGTCAGCCTATAGCACTTACACAGACAACATTACCACTGCTCAGTAAAGAACACCACTCCAATTTGAGTCATATAACTGTTGTTTCAATCTCTGAATACAAGAAAACACCTTATGTCCCATTAAAAATACATCTAAGAAAACAGCACTGTATTGGCAAAACAAGAGACCTTGTGTTTACAAAAGAAATTGTGTGGGAGACGTAGCTATGGCAGAAATAGTACTGTTATGTATTTGTTATCTAATTCAAAGCTTCAATTCTGCTTTTTCTGACATCAGTAAATCATATTAGAAACAGTTTGACCACTGAAAACATGGAGGCAGGTCATAGTAGCCGTGTCATGTGTTTTCAAATGAAGAAGAAAACCATTTTTCAGATGGTAACCAGTAAAATTTATGGTAAGGTAATGTAAGATGAAGCGCTCTTACCCCTATAATCATCAAGAACAATCAGACCAAGGAGAGCAGCTCCTGGAGCTAATCCTCAAAGCTATGACGCGTTACTGATTTCCGCTTTCTAATCCTCGGTCTATGAGAAGTGTCCCCACTACCTGATCTACCCATCAGCACAGTGTACTCATTTATAAACTGAGTTTGCTATTTTACACAAGTGGGGTAGAAACTTTGTAACTTAGTTTGCGTTGGACGAGATTCGAGCCCATCTTTTTAGTTGACAGTCAATTGTGGCAACAACTAGACTATCCCACACCAAAGAATGTGTCACTGAATATGATCTAATGAAAATAAGTCATTAAACACTAAAAGTGCCACTCATATTTGTATATCAAAATAATGACACAAAGAAACACAGAATAATGAGAAAATAGCACAGATTACAAAGATATTTGAAAAAAACCCATCTGCTTTCTCACTAATTTCTGAGCTTGCACAAAAGCCAGCAAATGCCACTCAGGATCTGCAGCAATATTCATTTTGGCACATCTCAAATACAGGCAACTAACTACCTGTCTGTAGTTATGATAATTATCTGATCCATAATAGGCAGCACAGCCATATTTAAACACCACATAAAATTATTCAGATGATAATAAAAATGTCAGGCTTCATAATATCTTATATTTCCAGTTGAGATTTGAAATAATTTTCTCTCATTACACTATCCTTCCCCATCTGATTATGAGTCATTTAGGAACAGTTTAACTGGCTACAGTAATTTTTTAATATGAAAATAAGAATGTGTTCTGCAGAGTTGAAATATTCAACATTTTTAAACATGATATTTGAATGCTAACATCAATAAACAATTGAATAATATCTTTAAAAAATTATATGCAATGTCACTGAATTTCTGGATGGATCTTGGATGACAATAGAGCTGGCAAAGATTTGACTAACTGACATCATTTCAGATTTCTATGTTTGTGGATCATCAAGTACAGATATAAGATAATACAACATATATGAAAGGTGTCAAATGGTTCATAATATCTACTGTTGCCACGGCTATATGGTTATATTCATATGAGAGGCAACAATTCTACAGAATTTACTGATCTCTGTGCAAAGTTGACTACAATTTTCACACAACAAAGCACAATAGCAAAGCACAATACTGCTTCTGACAACTGTACATTATATAAATCATTAAAATAGAATAATTATTATACCCAAGTAATGTCATAAGTAATAAAAGCAGCAGAAGTAGAGTGATAATTCATTAAGTGAAAACAAGAAACTCTAAATTTACATGCATATTTAAAAGAAAATAAAACATTTATATAGATAAGATTTACATTGCTACTTTAATTATACTTTAATAACAGTCACACACTTAGACCAATGTGACAGAATCAATCAGATCAAGCAATTAGTACTCAGAAGATTGCTTTTAGTAATTAAAACCTAACCACTTTGTCAGTACACCCAATGGAACAATCGCTCCTTAATGGTCGAGAAAATTAGCATAATATATGCAAATACTTCCACTGTGCAATTATTTACACTCAAGAAATGAAAAGAATGACTATCAAAAATAAAGCAGTTATCAAATCACACAGGAAACACTGCCAAACACTTTTACAGGAAAGATATATTGAAATTTTGCAGATGCAATAAAACACCAATCTTCTACAGACCATTCTTAGATGCCAAAGAGACTTTTGTAAACTCTTTTTCCATCATGTTCTAGTACAAATGTCTTTACGAAAGATCCATCAGCTTTAGACCGTTGCCATCTGTGCTCCTCCGAGTCATGGTAATATTGCCAATGTCTTCATTATGTCCTCAACTATATGCAAAAGTGGTGCAGTTAGCCTTCAGGCCACTATAAAATTACAAGATTTTACCCCACTCTTCTGGCTGGTTTCAGTCGAAGAATGGCTCTTAAACAATGCATGCTTTCTTAAGCACTTTGGAACAATTTTCCACTAAAACATCCCAAAACACTGCATTTCTTCAGATCTATAAGGTGGCTAGGCCATAGGAGTTAGAAAGATTTGAAAAGTTCATCATATAAATATCCAAATACATACACTATGTCACCAAATCTGCCTGTGTGAGAGTTGTGCTGTTGGAATGCATGCATTCTGTCGATCTCAGAGTTGTATCTCATTCTAGCAATGCCTATACACAGCAACCTCAAATCGTGTGATGACCATTAAAACTGACAGAGCAGCAGTGGTGGATCTCGTCTGATAAGAAATGGAACGAAACGAGTAGACTGTTATACAGCCAATTTTTATGAATGCATTTCGCCTCTGATTAGGTCATATTGCTAGAGGCACTTTATAAATTTGTAAATAGAACAGAACAAACATATGTCAAAGCACCTTTTATGGACTTCTCAATGTGAGCCATCAAACCAATCTAAATTAAGAGAATGACGAGAATATAATCAATTTATGCTCTATCAAATAAATCAATAGGCATGTGTGAAGGTAGAAACATGAGGAGAATGGACCAATTCATTAGGGCTTGAGACGATATACAGACTTTAGAGCACAGCAGAGATCTTAATAATTAACAGAATGCAGCAGCTAATGCTATTTCTTGCTATCTCAAACTGGCATATAAAGCTATAGATGCAATACAATATAATACAAGGTTCTAAGTTTCAGTCACAAAATCGTCATAGAGTTAGTAATCTAATAGCCCAGAATTTCACAAACATAGACAGAAAAAGCTCACAATTCCCAGAAATGTAGCATGCTAAGTTATATATTAAAACCACTGCAAAAGCTCACAATTCAGTTAAAAGTCTTACTGAATCAAAATACAGCTGCATACCCTTATCTATTTAGTGTCAAGCTATCTTGAATTGATGTCAGGTCAGCAATGAATGATAACTGCTCATTTATAAAGCAATAACTGGCACATCCAAATTATAATTCACATTGAAACATGTAATTCACATTTCATAAGTAATTTAATACAGGCCAATTGCTCCCTATTCATAATTTTACTTCACTTTCAATAGCAAATCAACATATGAAAATAAATCTGCTCAAGTTATCTGAGAAACTGTCTGAAAAGATGACTGAAAAGATAAATGATAAAACACAAAAACTTAAGGCAATACAAAAACTCAGTGACATAGATAAGAAAATACAATGAAATAATTCAAATCACCACTACAGTACGCCAAACAATGCACTGGACAAAGTTTAAGATGGCTTTTACAAAATTCAAACACCAAGATGATCCCAGCTGATTATCATTCGGGTTATCATAGATTTCCACAGGTTATCAGTATAAATAGTGTTGCATAGTAAACAATCCTTGAACCGACTAACCCAATAACTGAGTGGAAGCCTTGCTGCTTTATAAAGTACCAGTACTATGAGCCTACGAATGTTCTATGATTCTAAGCCTGTACTGATAGTGAACACAATCGATCTTGAGGTGTACAGCTTCAAAATATCTATTTCCCTCATAGAAGTGTTCAAAAAAGTATTTTTCATTCTCAAACACATTTTTTCCTGCAGTTACTTGGGATAACGACACATTCAGCACAGCACACAGTCTGAAACACAAAAATATTTTACAACATCCAAGAAATTGTCTTTCATTGTATACAGTCAATTTCATTTGAAGAAACATCATAATTATTTATACATTGTTGGCTGCTATCAGGAGTCATCGGCTTGCCAAGACACTCAAAACATTCAATAAAGATCAGCATTTAATAACAGATTCAGCGACTACATGACAATTAGTTAAGACTTTGACAAGCATCTTATCAGATGGTTTGATACAGTTGTACCTTAAGAGAGATTCAGAGAACAGAGACAACCATTTTGCAACCAAACCAGAGTCAATTGTCATATCATCGTATTGTTTTCCAAAAAAAGTAATGCAAAGTTTACATAAAATTACACATTGGCACTACAGAAGCCAATGAACTTCCAATCAGATCAGAAGTGTTAACGTGTTTACAAGGAAACGAAAACCATGCAGGTCCATTTCAGATCGATAGAAACAATGTAGCGTACAGAAAAGGGAAATATAGTAACAAAGCAAACTATAGTAATTTAGTAATGTAATAAGGCTGCACTGAATCACAGAACTACTACTAAAAGCTCCTTCATGTTTGAACTGGAAAAATTGCCAAGACTGAATAAATTCCCCGAAATACGATTTGAACACTCCATTTCCAAAGTCCACTTTCAAAAACACATCGTCGCGCACATCTCGAATAGATGGCAGGTCAGCAATGAATGCAAACAGTTCATATATAAAGCCATAGACACTAGGACCGGACACAGGAAAGGAAACAAAGACCCGTGAATCTTGGTCGCTGGTGGCAGGAACGACAGATTCAGTCAGTCTGTCCAGTTGATCAGTGTAAACGCAGAACATCATCATCATAATAGTGACACAAAGGACTGGAGTGGAAGCCGACAAATCCACCCCAGAAGGATGCTAGATGTAATGCGGAGTGTCTTGTCCTGTAAGCAGTCTATAGATCGAAGTTTGCATTGTCTTCATATGAATCTACAAAACAACAAATTCATTCTATGCCACAAGTTAACAATTGTCCAAATCTAACTCAATTACTACAAGTATTAATAAATTATTGGGGTAAATCAAACTTGCATGGCAAGAACAACCCAGTAGCTATAACTGTCCCATAACAATGAGTGAGGTTTGCATCAAACTTTCCACATTGTATTGCTATGAAGCATTTGTAAAGCACCTCTAGAACAGTGAACTGTTCAGTAGTACCAACCGTGTACACGGCCTCACGAGAAAAAGCAGGTTCTGATAAAAGCAAAGAAAGAATTGAGACTACCAGATAGAATTCAAGAGTGAACAGACCAAATGAAGCAATGGATTGATACGTCATGTACAGGTTATTCATCAGAACCTATTTGTTCCTATTATTTACCAATCTTTCCATTCAGTCATAATTTGAGAGACCTCATCCTAACTAACTCAAAATCAGTGTACCTCACAAAACAACGCTTAATGTAAAAGACTGTATCACAAATGCAAACAATTTAATAACATCATTCAACATTCATAATATATCTCAATACTTCAACAGGATATAATTCTCTCGTTAGGCATTCAAATAATGTTTCCTTAGGATCCACATCAAGCACCACATTACAAAACGGTGGAGCCATCATCAAATAAAGCTTATCAAAACGGGGTATCCGTTAAACAGATACCCTTTCGTATTGTCAATAAATCTGTAAATTCTACAGATAATTCAATATATGAAAGTTTGAATTCTGTTTGTCCAACTATACATGTGCATAACTTTGAAAACTGTTGATAGAATTTGACGCAAGTTTTTCAAGACATTGATAATACAACCCTTTTTCAACTTGCAAAATGTTACTTAAATATTCTAGAATCGACAGATTAATTGCTGGAAAAGGGCATCAGTTCAACTGGGACACAGTGCAAGGCTTAAATATACTTGGTACAGCACATTATTCCTTCTGCTGTGTCTCAAAGACACCAAAAAGAAGACTGGATATAAAAAAATTGGAAAAAAATATTTGAAATTCATAAACTGACCTCTCCAACAGATGACGCCAACATACTGACAATCTTCTCGTGTGGCACAGCCACGACACTTTGTCCATTGATCTCAATGATACGATGGCCAACCCTCACTCCACCTCGTTCAGCAATTCCACCGCGCAGTAAACTGCATATCTAAATAAGAAAAAACACAATCAATTTAAGCCCAGCATCCTACAGTCACTAAATTACACCCTGTTGAAGAGAAACTGTAAGAAACTGTGGAAGTTGTTACATCCATTTGATTCTAGGGCATAACCAGAAATCGCCTCGGACTTTCGCCGAATATTGGACTATTCCGAAGTATTCGCCTCGGCAAATAGCTAACCCGCCCGCAAATAGCTAAAAATAACCTTTTTGATAAAATTATTTTTATGATCAACTAATATTCTTGCATCAAATAAATTTAGGACTAACTTATAAGACGTCGTTGATAATTTCATATATCAAATTCTATGACAAGGTTTTACTTTTTTCACAAATAAAGTTATTAAATAATAAATATATTGTTATAGCCTAGAGTGCGACGATATGCGATATGAAGGATATTGCAATAGACTCTGCATTGACTATAGATAGTTCTCCGTAGCTGTGCACGTGGCAGGTTAACTGCGCTTTGCCTACGGATGGTACTCGCTGGCAGTGGCGGTGCTGCATGGAAGCAAAATACGCAATTGCGTACCAAAAGAAAGATAAAAGATCAATTTTTAACGAAATTAAGGTACATCTGTCAATATGTCTTAATTAAAACTGCAGCACAATTGAAGCACAGAGAGCACTTACGACGCCATTCTGCACACTGAATCCCAGCTGATACTTGATGTCAGGCCTTTTAACTAGAACTTCAACGACGGGTGTACACGATACAACCAACAGACGAACAAGAATTTCATTTCTTGATGCCTTGAAAACATAAGAAAACAGCAAGATACAAAGTTTTTTTTAGTTAGCATTAGCTGAGAGTTATCCAAAGCCATTGGCAGATGCATGTTTGATAAATGTCGTTCAATTGCTTTGACAAATATTGTTGGACCTCGTATAGCATCACAGATAGAAAGCAACTGTCAGTTCTGACAACAGCTGTGATTCCAAAGCCAGATAAGGAGATCAAGTTTGGTCATATTCAGTTCTGAATAGACTCAGATGCCGAAACAACACTATCTCTTGGTTGACACTGTGTAATAGCAAACAGCTGTTGCTTCATGCCCACTGACATGTCAACTGTCAACAAATTCAGTAAATATTCCTAATTATGAACAAATAATTTGCAGATTGTCTATAGTATCTTGACAAACTGTCAAGGAATTGCATGTCAAAGCATGAAATGAAATTTTTACATCATTCTCAAATCATGTAGGAAAATGTTTTACCATTTTGAGCTGTATGTTGGCTATTTATTGGCATATTGGAACACTCATCCCAGCTAATGTCAAAATTTGACTGTAATCTACAGACACACCATACACGACCTTAGCTCATTTTACTACCATTTTAATCACCATTTTAATACTTTCTAATATAGAATTATCTAGCTATTCGAATGTACTAATATATTACCTTGATGTAGCTTTGGCAAGTGGACAGAGGTAAACCAACAAGACTGACTCCATTGACAGACATGATCTGATCTCCAATGTTGAGCTGACCACAACGAGCGGCAGATCCACCTGGAGCCATGTTTGCGAGAACAATCGTTGGCACCATACTTCCCCAACCAGATTCAACGATCACAACTCCAAGCGGCTCGCCTTTCAATTTCGGTATAATTACCTGTCATAATATAACATCAACATCGTGAACTAAATCAATTGCATGTTTCTTCTGTTTTCAACAGCTTTAAACTACTTTTATTCCTACAGAAAGACAACAAACACAACTACAAAATCCCTCTGCCCTTAGATTTCCGCTACAAATAACTAATGCATATGTTAATTATGTCTAATCAAGATTGTTGGCGCATACATCAAGCCTTGCACGATTCTGCAGTATAAGTATTCTGGCAATAACTGACCTCTTTTTGCATATCCTTGTTTGAGAAGAGGAATAGCTCTTCACCAAAAATTTCCTGCTGACTAAGAACATCCTGATAATCCATCTCCTTCATCAGATCAGGATCGTTAATACCGTTTGCTTTCAAGAATTCAATGTAGGCAACTTGGAATGCCTGACTGATAGACTGTGCTATCAATTGTGCCTGAAGAAATACACAAATGCTGGTGATTCACGTTGGCAGCATCAGAGACAGCACCAAAACTGTGTGTTACATCTGTTAAATTGGTATTAGATGGCACAAATAAAATATTGTAAACATAGAAAAACCCAAAATTATTAGCTCTAAAAATCATTTTTTTGTCTACCAATCCCAAAGCTGGATAAAATAGGGCATAGATGGCCAGGTTTTATCATTTCCATTGGTAGTCACTATACAAGTATTAGATACATGTATGTAGCTTAACTTCAGCATCAAATCCGAAGCATCAAGTCTTTAACACTGGCTATATCATAAGCCAAAATTCCATTTCACTGACTGCGCAATGGTCCTATTAACCTATTGCAACATGAAATATCTTACAATTGAATAAAGTTATAGATAACAAATAGGAAGTGAAATAAATGTGGATTTCAGAATTACATGAGCTAGTCCAAGAAATAACTATATATATAAGACAATATACTGCATTATATATATAATTTGAAATTAAAAAAATAAATGAAACTGAACTACTAGACACAACAGCCCTCAAAAGCATAACTCAAATAAGCCTATCCCAAATCAATCATCAGTATAATTTATGACATTCAACACAACTTTGCCCCAACATGAGGGTATAAGAGAGCCTTGACGCTTTGCTTGTTACATGTAATACTGTAGTAAATTAAGACAGACACATGATAGTCAAACTTTAATTAGAATTTGCTTTAAGAAAAATCAGATTTGAATCGTTGTCAATCGAACAGACCTCGTCTGACTCAAAGACATGACAGCATATCTTCGTCTGACTATGACTATGAACATCGCCACGATTTCTGTTATCAGAGGGGCTAGTCCCAACCGGACCCCTTCTGGCCATCACGACCAAAACATCGCCAATGTCAGCTATGTAGGAAATAGTACGAAGTGCATGATCCATCATGATCTCCTGTTCAGAGATCACAAAAAGAGTTATAAATCAATTAGTAATAAACAAATCATAAAGAAGTGTCATCAAATCGGTTATAAATAAATATATCCACGAAAAGAGTAATCAAGTAACAAAAAGGTTATCAAACAATCTTGAGTATTCAAAACCACAATATTCTGAAGAAAACAACTAAAACCAATTTTCCTTGGAAAATATGTGTGCGTGACCACACTGTGGATTATAAATGCACAACAAATGTCTTGACAAAATTGGAAATTAAAACAGATTTACATGGAGCTAAAGAGAATGTTTCTGCTTATCTGTGTATTATAATAAACAACAGCTATATAACACATACAGAGCAAGAAAGAAGAAAGTAAATTGAGGACATTTTACTTCATAAAGTAAAGTTATTAAAAAGTTTGTTATTAATTCTTGTAAACAATGTAATGACAGCAATGATGATAATCAATGCATTACGGTTATCAATAATACAGAAATGAAGTCAATGCAACAGGGCACCATTACATGGTAATATAAATATGAAAAGCTCGTTAAGAAATAAGCCATGAACTGGTGCCCTGTTCAAATCAAGAAACATACCTGTAAGTCAGTGTTAAGTACCATGATCTTCTCAACAGAAACAAACAGATCAACTAGCGTACTAGGATGTGTACTGCCCTCTGCTGCTGGCTCCTTCAACAAAAAGTATTCATTATAGATGACACAGCAAATAAAAGTAAAACTAATCAGTACTACAACAACATTTTCTGCAAAGCACTGATGTCGGAATGCCCTCCCTGAGTCTTCAACATTCCTTTATCAGCGAGAAGTATTGTTTTTAAAAGTATAACATCATTCCTTTTAAAGTAGCTTTCAGCACACCCTCAATGCCTCTCCTCTGTAAAGGGTTAAGAGTGCTGTGCTCAAACACAGCAGCAATGTCTCAAATGTGAAGCTGATATTTCAAACAGAAATAGAGATGGTGCTGAGCAAACAACATTTTCCTCAAAAATGACATTGTCTGCTCAAACAAACACTATGAGTAAATTCATTAAACTCATGTGTAACTCTTTGCATTTACATATGCCAGTCAACAGAAGCTACACTTGATATGCTACACTAAAAATTACTTGGCCTTTTCAACACTAATTGAGGCAGAAAATATAAATTCTAATCTCAGAAAGCAGAAGGAACTCTAAAGTGATATTCATGATAAAGTAAACTATTAAGAAACATTTGAGCAGTAATACATATTACAATGGTATTCCACTTATACATTTAAAAACAGCACTATATGCTGTAAATAATTACCCAGTAACTAAACTACACCATAACCATGTAGTGTGTAAACATCATGTTAACGCCAACACTAAACCTCACAAATAAAGAACCAGAGTACATCGTATCTCTAAGACATTCAATGACTTGCTTGATATCAGCAGAATTTTATTTATTTCCAAACAATTTCTTCTGCAACTAACCATAACAACACTGACTCTGAAGAGAGACTTTCCCAAAGTTTAAATAAATGCAGAACATGGTTCACTCTAACTATGGCTGATGCTAAATTACAGTGCACAGAGTGTCGTGAATGTGTATTAATAAAGTAAATTGAATGTATTCATTATTGCTTGGAGAGTTGGAGAGTATACAGTCAAAAACTTCGGCTGAGACAATTGTTTCCATGACGTGGTAATTAACACATTAATTTAGGAACAATTCTGCAAATCAAGGCATCAAGGACATATCTTACATCAAGTATTTTGTAGGAATAATAAAAAAATTGAAATAAAAGCATGGAGTTATCGAAATTCAACATAAGGTGTGATAGCAACACAACAAGATATAGAAATATGCAAAGAACTCAATGCGACCAATTTATGCCTTTTTGTCTTCCCAAAAAAATTCTCACAAAATCTCAGTTCCGACTTCGTGAAAGTATTCTCATACATGGTTACAGGTAAGTTAAATGTCTTAATAATTAAACTAGTAAAAGTAGTCATACTGCTATCAACACAGTTTTTATCACAATTGAATATTTTTCAAAACAATTCTGCAAAATGCCAAATTCAGTGAAAAGAAGTGATTTACCGAAGTCTTCTGTAGCACAACAAAAGAATAATAGAACAATAAGTAATTAAGAAATCATTAAGAAATGTCATCAAATCGATTATTTATAAAACCATCATCAAAAAAAGAGTAATCCAGTAACACAAAGATCTATCAAATAAGAGTATTCAAAACAATTATTAACAAAGAAATCATTAAAAATCGTTATCAAGTTATCTAGCACAATGATCTTCAGAAGTAGTAATCAAATAAGAAACAATGGTGATCAAAAAAAGAATAATCAAAGCAAATACATATAGTACAGGTGACAATAAAAGAGATTAAAGAAAATTATTAAGCAGTTATTAAATTGAAAAAATTTATAAGAGCATTTAATAATGCTAATAAAATCATTTGGCAAAAAGTCAGTAATTAAGAAATTGTCAAAGGATAAGTTAGTCCAAGAGAAATCACCTGATCATCTAAGTACAAAGTGAAAGTCTAAATAAGCTAATCACCACCTTTTCCCAAACAAAAACTGTTTCCTATAATATCATACTTTTGTTAAAGCTATACAGCAAAAAGACCTATACCAACACCTTTGAAGAACTCTTCACCTGACAATGGTTGTACCAAATGGTTGACTGAATTACCTACAAGACATAACGTAAAAACACTACAGCTCTGCAGCTCGACTCTTTCATGCAAGGCGTAGACTCGAAATGACTCACCTTAATGCGGCCAATGGCTTCTTGTGCCTGCATCATTCTCATTGCTTTCGACGGCTGACCCTCAGAAATCAACTGAGTTGAGCCGAGGTATCGAGCACGGAACAGAACGCCTTCAATGAGGACTGTGTGCAATGCCACCAATGCCAAGCTAAAGAAATAAGGCACAGACATAAATGTTAGAACAAATTCTGAAGAATGCAACTAAAACCAATTCAACAGCAGCTATTGCAGAAACCTTACACAAATGGACACAGATTTTATGACCCCCTCCCTTACAAGGGCAAAAAATAGATGTCCACTGACAGATGCATTCTGTCTAGACAATAACACATACTAGCTGCATGACATAAACATTGCCTATATACACACAGAGCAGGCCCGATTCTGTCCATGAGAAAGCTAAACATGAATGAGTTTATTTTTAAGGAATACATACCACAAACTAGAGTTTCACTCTTCTTATGCATCAAGCTAGGTCAGTAGATAAAAGACAATCCTTTTTTTTTCAAAGAACAACTCACAATTCATTCAGCTTTATCTTCAAAAGCATTTTCACACGAGTGTCTATGCATATATCAGAATCCTAGGTTGAGGTTCCTTTCGGAAATGCACTTGTGACAGATGTTCTATTCACCTACCATAGGCACTCCTTAAACTTACTATTCAAAACTGGCCTGCAAATGTATATATGTATATGCATTACCTTATACAATATAAATGTATATGACAGTGTCTGTACTGCATTCATATAACTCTGCATGCAATACCAGTAGTCAATCAAATTCCCTCATAAATAATAAAATCCATATAAAGGTCACAACAAATTTTCAATCTACAACAGTGCAAAGCATAAAACTCACCAAAGACGAAGACCCATCAATGAATGAAATTCAACAGGTTCATCATCCAGTCAGATTCCAAAGAAAACACAAATCAGAAACAATTGCAGGAACCTCACACGGAAAACATGGAAGCAATTCGACAGTTAGCTCCATTAACCTATTCTCAACCTGAACAAGTCAAAGTAATTTGACTACATTTAAAACTATTATTTAATATTATTTTTATTTAGATCATCATTGCAAAATTCTATGACACACTTTGAAGAAAGTTTAAAAGGCCTATCCGTGTAGATGTTAACTTGTAAAGCATGCAGGTTATGCATCAAGGCATCTATGACCACCTTCCAAGAACATCTAAAAGGCTTAAAGAGACTTTTATGTATACAAGAAATTTATTACAATACAACTGTAAACTGAAAATGAAACAAGTCATCTCTGCTCACAGATCTGTATAAGCCTTTAAAAAAGCTTCCCTAGCAGAATGAAGGTTGATCATGCGATAAATAAAAGGTACATTTAACACTTTAAATAGCACATTCTCTATATTCTATACCCTTGTAACAACAGTGCATACTGTTAGAGTCTAGAGCCATGGTGATAGGTAATGTGGCATTACATTGCTAAACTCTAACATTGCTTAGGCTGCGGTCCTCTCATGTATTACACGCGGCAGGTTAACAAGATGAAGGAGTGGTCGTTTTTCATTCTCTATATAAAAGAGGGGAATTGGTGCGTCGGACCTTTTTGCCTTTTGATCTTTTATGCTTCACTGAGTTGGTCGTTTCAGCTCGTTGCCGTTTTGTTGTATCTTTGGCTCAACAGGTCAATACTTTATTATACTAGACAAGTTACTAGAGCAATATTTAAGTACTCGAATGCCTCGACTTTGTGTCGTCTGTGACCAATCCAGCTTCTATTATGCTGCTTCCCATTGAAGAGGACTTTGTTGCTGGAATTCTAATGTTGTATGTTCTTATGATTCATTTGATTTTTATAGCTTTTAACAAGCTTCTATTTGTCAGTCATAGGGCACATCCAATAAAACTCTAGAACAAATCCAAACCCTTCCACACCATTATTGAAAGTGGGTCTTTTACAACATATGCTGGTTTCCTCCAGATTAAATAACTCTACCATTTCATTTACAACTATCACCAATCTACTTGCATTCTCTCTATAAATAAATCATCAATCCAAACATGGAAAGAAACAGGAGTAACTAAACCATCAATCCCAACAGTTTAAATAAAACAGCCACTGATCCTCTGCTACGTACTAATCTACATATTTAACATTCAATGGCTAAAATTAGAAGCTAGACTAAAATAGAAGTCTTGCAACTTATCAAAACTATTGCTACACATATAAAAAATTATTTATTAAAAAACAGACAGAAAAACTTACATGACTCTCGCTCACCTTCATATGCCCGACCACGACTCTTCTCAGCCTATCGTCAGAAAACAAAATGATCTCATAAAGATAACATCAATCAATAACAATTAACAGAAGCTCGATCAATTAGGTACTGAACCAAATGTATTTAGTAACATAACTATCATCTGACAATATGTTAAACATATATTTACATACATATAGTCTATACACACACACACACACACATATATATATATACATATAAATATACATGTATATTATATATATAAATATATATATAATATACATACATACATAATGCACAGAAACATTTTAAGTGACAGATACCATATTCAAAAAGTTTACCTGTGCATTTTTGCTGACTGGTGATAGTTCACCTGCTTCAGCTTTATCACCTGAGGAAACAATTTTCTGATCGGGTTCAGCCGAAGTTAAGTCAACTGAAACATAATCATTACTCTATTCATTGCATGTACTTAGCTATCTGTCTTGAAATTAAAAAAACTATATCATGAGCTATATAAGAAAAGCAATATCATGAGACATCACAATCTCAATGAAAAATCAATTCCAAGTGCACTTTAGGATACAAAAAGTACTCAAGCGCAAAACTGTGTGTTTTAGTTTAGTTTCAAAGCCCCTTGTAGAGTTAGAAATCATATTCTAGTTAAGGCAAAAGCAAGGTTCTGGTAACAAGCAGTTTCAGTGCTTCGAAAGCTATATCATGAGACCAAGTCTTTAACAGAAACAACTCATAAGTTATTTTACACATAAAATACAGGTATTTTGTTTTCTTTCTGTGACCTCCTTAGCTTTAAATTTCATAAAAAGTCACTTACTTCAAATCCAAACGAACAATTTAATTCAATTCTGTTTCAAAGACAAATTAGACCAGCAACTTTATATGCTTATACAGTATTTCTAATAGCATCTGAACCAAATGAAGACAAATTCTATTTTGCCAAATATAAAACAAACAAAATTGAAGCACTAAGTGACATTTGGCTGGTTCAAACAACACACACACAAAACCACATGTGGCCTGACCAGAACTTGACTATCTGCATGATTCTGAACATAGCATGTTGCTTCACAAGTGAATCAACTCTGTGAAGTTGAGCAAGATATTGTGCATTACAAGAATTGCTGTAGATTACAAGTCGAGTTTAAATACTGCAAAAGACATGGAACACACTAATGCTTATTTAGTCATCATAGTAAAGGTAACATATTCTCCATAACAAAAAGGTACGGTTATGAAAATCATCTCCCATAAGCTTGCAAATTGTGAGAAAAGATTAAAAAACTGTAAGTACAGGAAATATGTCTTTACAGAAAACGTCAGAATCAATTGCCAAAGTGCATACCAATCCTACAAGGGACAGATCAGTCCATTTTGATCACAAGGTTCATGGATGACCTGAATAACTTCAATGAATCTACAGTAAGGTAAGCAAGTTCCTTTAAACTCACTCAAAAACGACACATATTCTAAAACAGAAAACAAACATGGTAACACTCATAACTCACAAATAAAATAACAAATTATAAAAATCAATCATTATACTAATTATATCATATGAAGCTAATGAAAAACCTACAAATAATAAACAACAACAGCTTAAAAAGTCATTACCACATCATAATAACCAGGTAAATCTAGTTTAGATATAACCACAACGTAAAAAAATAGGTTTTCGAAGAAATAAATTAAATTAAAAATAAAATAAAATAACCAACACATGAAGTACTGAATCAAAATAAAATACAAATATATTTGAATGAAAGTAAAACATCTTCATAAGTAGTGTGATAAAAGTCAGCATACAGCCTTTGTTTTCTAAAGCATCTTCATTGTCAACATCAGTCGGTTGTTGTTTCTGATGTGCATGATTTTGTAGCTTTACTACAAAAAGACAACGAGCCAAACGTTCTCATCCGAATTGTCAAATCATCTATTCCACACTCACCAGATCAGTTTTCCAGTCATAAATATTCAGATCTTCTTTTATCCAGAAAAATAACTCAACCTTTCTATAAATAAATTCTCTATAATCTGCATGTTCCCCAAGCTTTTTCTTCCAGTATTTGGGGCAGACAAAATCAGTACATGAACAAACATTGAAAGGTAATAAGAACTTAAGAGATACATCAGAAAAGATCAATTCCCTAATACAGTAATGTTTTTCAGTCTCAATGATCCAAATGACTTAAATTACAATCTGCTCAATGTTTAAGGAGACAATAATATTGCAGAAAAACCTCATCCTTGTTAAATTTAAGCAATAGTACCATTTAATATATGATAAGGAACCAATATATGGTACTAAACAGCTATGAATGAATGACAGTGGCCTTATCTTGGAATGTTTGAACCAGCACGATCTCTCTTAAAAGACAAGCTACCGAATGACAAAACCCAATTTGCATTGCATAAAGTTACTTAATAAATGGTGACTGATCAAGGTCACTTTTATACTTGGAACTTGGCAGCAAAATACAGGTACAGCAAAAAAACATACATAGATCGGCAAGAGAGGTAGATTCGTCATTTTCTGGGTTTTTTTCTAGATCACAGTTGACAGCTTCTGAGACATCAGCAACTTCATCCTTGTCACTAAACAAGAAGCATTCACATCAAACATAACATCTTACAACAGGAAAGTGCAAATTTAAAGTTGAACAATCTGTAGCAATCACATTACAGTGACAGCAAAAAATACCAGCACATTCTATGGAAAATTAGCATTCATCTCTGAAGGGCTCTAATAAATGGTTTCTGTCACCAGCCATGAATATAAATGGGCCAAAACTAAGAGATCAATGACTAATAAGCTAACCAGAGAAACTGAGACACCTCTTTCTCATGAGACACTTTAAATATAAGTTTCAGTCTTCATTAAAAGACAACAATTGCCAGCAAAAATTTCAGTGCACTGTCGTGTTCATACAAAACCAAGCCAAATCTTGATGTAAAGTTACAATCACAGCTAACTGTTGCCATGCTTAACCACTTACATATCAAGGCTTTTCCTGTATCAGACTCTCCGTGGAACACTGACGATAATTGGACAACTGGTGCCCTAAATATCCACCATTTTCTGTCTGCCTGACACACACCCATAAGAGTGCTTCCAAAAGATTCTTAAGAGGCAGTATACAAATATTCTGTTACATCAATCGTTGTTACACATTAGTTCACAAGCAAGTAAAACTGTGCCATTGACTGATGTCAATAAAATCCAATGCAGTAATTTCACTCTGTGCCTGGGATTTAACTGAAGAAAGAAAGTCAGTGAAACCAGTCCCATAAAACACAGCACTTGCTGTAATTTGTTAATTAATTACAAGCATGTATTGTGCATACATAAGATCAATAATTTCATTAGATATGAAACATGCCATCACCAAAATGGTCAAAATACAGAAAGTGAATTTTACTTGTTAATAGCTTCGGTAAAGTCTTCCTCTTCGTCAATGACGCTGGAAGGTGATAAAACGACTGGCTTCTTCCTGCCATGAGTGACTGATGACCCTGTGCGCGGCTCTTTAGCTGCTTTGCTTGTTCTGCATTCATCTACCTTCAAGATGTCTGTCTGTCCACCAGAATTCTTCAGTGTATTCAAGCTAAATGCTTCTCCGGTCAACTGCTGCCTGTCAGTGGCCGACGCCTCAGGAACCCGACAGTCACCGCCAACCACCCGGCGAGCATGCTTGGGAGTGTCATCAGTATCGCTACACTGACTGCTCGAAAGTCCATCTTCAACAAATGGCATCCCATTGACATCCTCCGATAAGACACTGGCAATATCAGCACTGTCACAGTCTGTGGCCTCTGGTGACAAAGAAAACGTCTTGCAGTCACCCGTTTGGTGGTCACTGCCGTTCAGTGATATCTCGGTCAGCATTTCTTCACTGACCTTTGTCGACTCGGTGATAGTGGAAGTGGCACTGGAAGCCCGATTCTCAGATGACTGATGAACAAGTTCTGCCAGGAGATCATCGTGTGCTGCATAGCTCGCATTCGATTCTCTGGTTTTCTCAGGAGACTCGACGTAATTTGATAGCTCAGTTTCAGAAATCCCATTGCTAAGCATTTTTGCAACTGCTGCAATTCCACTCTCTGCAGTTTTCTTTGCCTTTAAACTCTCCAGCAAAAGGTCCAGCATGCAAGGCTGTCCTTTTTCTGATGTCTCTAAATGAGTTGACCCATTTGGTGGGGAAATGTCTTCCAGTACATTTGTTATGGAAACATTACCTTCCCTGACCTGTGTCTCTGAAGTGGATTCCACTTTGTTTTCATCTGTATCAACGTCCTTCCCATTGCTCAGTAAGGAGTGTACACACATATCCCCAACTCTTCTAGCCACTCCAGGAGATTTCTTCATTTTTGGCATGGAACGTTCCCCAAGCAATTTGTTAAATTCCAGAGTCACGTAACAGTTTTCGCCTGTACCACGACCATTTGATTTAGACAAGTGATAACCACCGGACAACCCATTGATAGTTAGTCCAACTGGTGGGCTGTATCGATACGGACCTTCCTCATTTTCATCATCCCTGTCCTGCCCAACAGTGACAACATTGTGAAATGCATTGTCCGATACATAGTTACTAATCTTGGACAACAGAGCCTGGTTGTCACGATTAAGCAGCCATCCGAGGTCATCAGAGCTGATGCAATCTCCATCTTCCACTCTTTCTGATTGAGGCAAGTCTTTTTCTGTCTGATCCTCTGTCTCTCTGAAGCGTCGCTTCATTGTACCAGTGTCAGTTGAGTCATCGAAGTCATGATCAGAGAAATTGTCATCCTGCAATGCTGACACTCCTAATGCACCTGGCTGCTGCTCCGCCACCTTCATTCGCAATTCTGCTTGAAGGCAGTTGGAGAACTCGGCCTCTTCGATGTCGTCCTTATCGTTGTCAAAATCCACTGGGGAGTCGCTTCGTTCGGAGTTGCTGTCAAGGCTGTTCTGTGCTGCAGTTCCGGAGTCACAGTCGAGGCTGTCAAGGTCTTCTTGAGTGACATTCTGACATGAGATGCTACTGACATCACTCAGCTGGCACGATCCACCGTCTCCGAAGTTCACTTCAAGGCTGAAGTTATCATCTGCGTAACGATGTATGTAGCCATCGCTAATTTGGTTTAAGTTGGCCAGCATGGCAGCAAAAGAACCAACAGCACATGATGATGGTCTCTCAGACTCAGAAAGTGATGTTTCCAATTCATCATCATCTGGACGTGAATCACCTGAATGGTCATCTTTTTCCATGATCACATTTACCACAAATGCACTCTCTATCCACTCACCAAGCTTATGTATAAGACTGTTCTGAATGAGATGTTATAGCAGAGAAGTTCCTGAAACATCAGCAAATACAAATAATGAATTCACAGAAGCACAAAATCACATGTCACACTAAACTAAACTCCTCAGCAGTTACAGTAATCTTAACTATAAAGCAGAACATTCTTCATTTTGGTCCCAGGAAAGGCTCACGAACGGAACGCTATGACGAAAGGAAAATAAAAACCGTTCTTATGCAGATTTGCTGAAAGAATGCGACTATTTCCAGCACATAATTTACATAAAATTGTCATATTTGGACATTTTTACTTTTGAATCGCCAACATTCAATAACAATATTCTATAACAACAACGGTAATTTGCATTCACATCATCAGAGCCACTTCCAAAAGAGGTCGATCCATTCATATATTGGGGAGACGCTCGCTTTAGTTAAACAAGACAGGGTCACTCAGAGCACTTCATGATCTGGGTGAATTTTAGGGCCAAAGCAGCACACCCATCGACTGCAAAATTCAATCCCTAGCTGATTTTAATATGCAAATTAGATGCATAACTTATATTGACACAGCCATATTCGGAGATGGAATTTCTCAAGGCGAATTTCAGGGCCGAAGCAGTGCATCCGCTAAGTTCAAAAGTCAATTGCAAACAAAGCTTGGCTAGTAACTTATAGCTTCTAACTTTACTCTGTGTCACACCTATAATGACCAATAACAATGTGCATACAATTTGCCATTATGGAGGGCAAAATACATTAACTATTGCATATAAGTAAAAAACCATTGTAATTGTTTGCACAGTTCTCTACCAAGCAATTGATATCCCCAAAAACTAGAGCGGACTAGAATCCCAAATCGCTGAAAGTAAAACTGGAAGGCAAAATAGGTTGATTCGCCAAAGCAGTCATTTGACTTTCAGGAAAAGTTCATGTTTTTTCCAGAAATTAGATTTTTGGTGGAATCCGGGATACAACAGCTATTTTGAGAACAGCCCAGTTCCGTTTCAAAGTAGGTTTATCAATCTGAAATGCCTGCAATTCCCATTTGGCGATTCTGGATACGGCGAATCGCTATAAACAGCAGTTTTGGTCATACGGTTTGTCATTACAAAACAGTTTCAATGATCCTGCAGTAATACATGTTCAGCGGTACTGAATTCAGGGATTCGCTATGCGCAAACTAGAAAATATGTTAAAAACCCTTTGGTGTGGGTCCGGATTTACTAAATCGCTCAAAATCTCACAAAACTTTACCTGGTGATGCCTAAAGAAGACCGTGTAAGTAGAAACTGGATTGTTGAAAGAAATTATGTTTAAATGGAAGCTGGATTTATGAAAATATCATGCTTAAGTAGATGCACGATTAATGTGACAATGTCGTCATGATGTAACATGGCCATGTACGCAAAACTCGATTGATGAAAAGAAATAAACCTAAATGGAAGCTGGATTGATAAAAATAATATGCCAATGGAAGTGGGATCGATGAAAATATCATGCTTAAGTAGAAGCTGGTTTGAAGTGATAATGTCGTGAGATTTGGAGCCGAGTGTTAAATCTGGACCTGTACCAGAGCTTCCGCCGCATTAGTAATTTCTGCATGCGCTGTGAGGCGCTACATCAAACTTGCTTATGCGTGCTGCATGTTCGAGATTTGAAGTTGTTGGCTAATCACGCGCAGGATGAAGCCCTGTAGCAAATAAATCATTTCACCACAAGCACACGAAACTCGTGCATTTGTCATTTTGCGTAAGTCTAACTTTGTCCATCAACTGACACCTGAGTAATATATAATTGCGCTAGAAAAGTTAATTTCCCGGAGAGACAGCAATCGGCTATCAAAGCATACACTAGTCGGTTTATCCGTCTACACAACTAAAACAACATAAAGCCACCAAGCAGTATGCAGTATAATGACAACACCGCTACCAAATTTAAAGAAATTTTCACAATTATACTGACCAAAATACAATGAATAATAAAACAAACCTCGTCATTTCGGTGCACGGATACTGCAGCTGCTCTAATATTATTATGATAGCATAGATTTCATATCCACAAAAAGTAGAGTCCACATTCAATTGCGTCATCGCAAAAATCCCGCTGAGCATCTGGCTTCTCCACAGTCCACACAAAGACCCAAAGGTCCCAAGGAATCTAGAATTCTAGATAACACAATAAGAGGAATTCGTCCAAGTTCCGTGTACGCGTTCTACTCTTAAACCTAAATGTCGCCCCAATCTAAATTATGTTTCAATATGTTTTGAACTAAGTTCCAACGACATTTGTTTTATTTTTCTGATATAGGCCCTATTTATTCGCCAGTTTATAGCAAAAGCTAGTGACACGAAAGAACATAGGGAGTTTCCGATCCTGTGAACTATAATATTATTGTTCATTGACTCAACCCTAGCAATTGGTTACCAAGAACAATTTCGAACTCAGCAGTCTCTAAAATTGCTAACAAAGCAGATGACTCCTTTTCTCGATATACGCCTGATAATTTTATTATAGCACAATTACCCCCAACCAAGTCCCTTAATTACCAACTCCGATCTCCACTCCTTCCCCTCCTCTCGCCAATGATATATAGAGACTGGAGCAATACATATGAGCGTACAATGCATGCACATTTTCCCACTCAAAGACAATTAAGACTTTCAATTTATTCACGGATAACTATATCAAACTATTATATTGTATTAACCGGTCGGTTATTCAATTCTAGCTTCTTTTATCGTTATGTTAACACTTCTGCCTTTTTGTCAGATTGTTAGATCTACCTTTTGAAATAATTAAACGATCGAATGTATGTTACTCTTCGATCACCAAGAGGTCTACGTACTCTATAGCTATTAAAAACTCAACCTTTTATCTGGACTGGAGTTGGAACTTAAATCTCACCTCTTAAAGAATAAAGAAAATGCACTTACCCAGATCACGTGAAGAATCACGGCCGGGTCACGATTCAACTGCAACTGGCACTGTACTTCAATTCGTTCTATAACTGTTAACCCGTGAATAATCACAGGTCATACTTGATTTTAACGGCACGTTGCTATAATAATAATAATAAAAGCAATAATAATAATAATAATAATAAACATAATAAAATAATGATTATTATTATTAATTAATCATTATTAATTAATCATTATTTTATTATTATTATTGTTTAGTCATTATTATTCGGCCCTATTCTTATAATAATTATTATTAGTATCATTATTAAAAATGTTAGGATTATCATTATTAGGGGCCTATAATTATTATTATAGGAGGCCTAACAATTATCATCGTCGTCGCCATCATAATCAGTATATTATCACCATGATATCGCTGTCGTCACCACTGTAATATTTAATAACGCACATATTTAATGCACGGAGCAGTCTGTAGGTGTACTTCAACGCCATAATTAACAGCTACTAATTAGCAGTTTATGTATGCGTGACGTCATGCGTGCCTATTGTTGCAATCGCTTTCATTCCGACTCGAACATCCGCCTTCGGTTAGGAGCAACGAGTCCGCCATCAAGACCTGCTCTAGTAGCGACACGAATCTGCTGGGCGAGCCAATGCCCAGTCCGTATAATTACGGCTCGTGACGACTTATCGCCTGTGATTTCCTCCTACGAAAAGCCAAAGAAGGTGAAGACGACTGAAGACCTTCCTTCGAAAATCGCTCCACCCTCCAGATACGACGATTTCCCTGATGTTTATGGCGGCTGTTCGGCAGTCGACCATCCGCCAGCTAACATCACTCGTCCGTCTGAAGAATTTATATGCCTTACCATCGTCTCACCCTTCCTCCTCAGACACGACGATCGAGTCCCTCTACCGCTCCGTCCGATGAGTTGCACATGTATGCCCTTGACGAAGACGACAATGCAGCTGCTTTCCATTGCCATGGAAACGTCGCCGCAGCAGCAGAGGACAGCGACGGTCTTGAGCCAGCAGTCAAGGACATACATCTACTGATGGAACGCATCCGCCTGTTGCCGAAGTGCAGCAGTCAGCTGCATCCTCGTCTATTTCCACGTCGATCATGGACATAACTGGATGTATATCCAGCCAACGCCCTCTGCAGTTGGCCCGTCCTCAGATGGATTTGATCTGTAACTGGAGATCGTTCATCGTCTGCCAGCGGTGAATGAACTCCGGTGGACGTCGTTCTGTTGGTCATCGGTCCATTACTCGACGGAGGAGGAGCCTCATCGTTTCCCAAAGGGAACCCCAGCCGACGCCACTCCTCTGCACGTAACAATTCATCCGCGTTGTACCCGTGATCGATGGAAGAGACAGAAACTGTCGAGACAATCCTTGGCGTCGTTGAACGACACCCAGTCGCAGTTGGGCACAAAAAGCAGAACCACCAAATAACCGCCGCTATCCTCCTAAGCCACGCCTCGTTGACTGGCTCTTCGATGCACTTCAAAGTGCATCTGCGACAGAGAGCACAACCAGTCAACCACCACACAACCGCTGCTACCCACCTGAGTTACGCCATTTTGACTGGCACTTCGATGCAATTCGAAATGCATCACGCCACCGCCGCTATCCTTAGTTGAAGGACAAACTGACAATCTGACGTCGACGCAAAGGATCCGCTCACCCTTCGACTGTTCAGACTGTGCAATTCTCGCTTGGTATCTTTACCAATCCTCCACCTAACGCCGACGTCTTCGTCGGACTCTTCCATGTGTTCCGCTCTTCCGCCGCCGGAATCACGCCTTGCCCGGAAGCGTCGCTCATGCTTGACGAACCGAGTTTCGGGTTCTGAACCGAGTCAGCTCCTGGACATGATGAACAGTATACAGATTCGAAGGGACAGCGTCGAGTCGTCGAAGCGGAATGGTTGTAGCATTCGCACGAAACAAGTGTCGCAGGCGGAGTTTCGATAGAGTAGCTTACAGTGATGTCACCAACAAGCGAACAATGCGATCTACGGTGGAGCGGACTACTTTAACGGACCGCGCAGCGACAATACTGCGACTGCCATCGCACGAACGGTTTCAGCGCCTGACGCTGGGTTATAGGGATGCGGTTCAACTGCGGGATGGGTAAGATGGATGCGGGTCACGTGACGCAGGCTCGAAGTCGCATCGCATTGCATTGGCTTATAAATGCGTTCGACTTCCACCTGAATTCTATTGACGTCATCAATAAGCATCTTCGACCCTGGCAACCAGAGTCACTACTCGGCAATGTCATCAGCTACGCATGAAATACGCATCAACTCCGAAGGCAGAGACAAGAATTGGAAGCAATTGTGGCATCAATTGAGAGAGAAAATGTTGTCCTGATTGAAGACTTTGAAAGCAGAGCAAGATGCACTGTATTCTGCGACAGATGAGCAGAATTTGTTAGCTGCAACAGTGCATGACAACCATGCCATGACTGAAAGTCAGACTATAATTGAAGATCGTGGTACAACTGAAAACCTGACTACAATGGTAGATCATTCTACAATTGAAAGTTAGACTGCAATTGATAACCATGCTATGCCTGAAAGCCAGACTACAACAGTAGGTCAAATTACAATTGAAAGTCAGACTACAAATGAGTTTGGTTGGGGTGAGCAGCAACAAGCTTAGCTTAGTGACTTCACAGAAGCAAGACGGTAATGCCATCTTGGGAAAGGTCAAGGTGAAATTTGTTGAGCAGGTGACACGAATTGAGGATGAGTTGAAAAAATCAGAAGACTACAAAGCTAAAATTGAAGAACAGATCCATGATAAAGAAATGCAGAAAGAGAAAGTTTTACTTGAAAATAAGCTTGCGCAGTTGCAGGAGACAGTTCAACATCTTGAAATAAATATGAAGGATGTGCAGGATTTGGGACGAATTGTCATTATATGGAGTTGACAAGCACATGCGCAGCTGTGGAAGAATACCACTTATATGAAGACTCAGTGTCATGAAAAAACAATTGTCAGGTTGCGTGATGATGTCAAGATTCGTGATGAAATGGTTGCTGAGAAAGAGAAGTTCTTCGGAGTAGAAGTCGAGGAAATCGAAAATCATCCACGAGAACAAGAGTAAGATTGATGAAATTGAGAAAAATAAAGAAGAAATTGCAATTAAACATATTGAATTAGAAAAAACTTTGAACAGGAAGATATCAGAACTTCATTATAACAACTACCACCTCCTCGCAAGGTCCGCTCTGAGCGGTCGCTCTAACAATCGATCTAACAATCGGCTTTCGCATGAAGAACTACATGCTGAAAAGGTATCAGAGATGAGGTAAGAATCATTTACTTGTCTTACGTTACCATCTATATTTTTGAGCACTTAATTGCTCTCTTACCTTACTTCACCTGACCCTTTCTTAATTTTAGGTTACATTGTACATATCACCTATATTCTGATTTGCCTCAGTAAATATAACCCAGAAGACTGTGGTCTCGTTCTTGATCTCGCTCTCGAATGCATCTTTTTTTGGTCTTGGCATCTGAAGAAATTTTGAAAGTGTTAGCTGAGCGGAATGAAACGCACAAGCGCATACTTACAGCGGTCGAGTGTTGCAAGAGGAAGATCTGAGACATGAGATGACACTGGATCGAGTTGATGACGGAAGTGCGGCACCTCCAGAGCTCAAGGCACAGATGAGCGCAGCGATCGTTGATCTGCTTTGAATTAAGGCTGTGACAATAAAACTCCCTGATCTTTGGGGGTTCATTACCAACGAACGAGGTCCGCTCCAACAGAGGAATCTTATAGTTTATTTATATTCGTAAGAATATTTGATATAATATGTCATGACGTGTGTTAGTAATAGGCCTAATCTCCGTTTGTTTGCTGTGTTTCTTCAGGTAGGCTTACCAGTGCCTTGTTGAATGAGGGAAAATGAGGCGAGATGGGGATTGAGGAGAGATGGGGGAATGAGGCGAGATGGGGTGGAATGAGGGTAGATGAGGGGAAATTGGGTGGAATGAGGAGAGATGTGGTGGAATGAGGTGAGATTGGGTGGAATGAGGCGAGATGGGCTCTGTATTTATTAGTGTTATATTTTGTAGTGTATGTTTCGTATTACTGCTGGGCCTCTGGAGTGGTGTAAAAACCCGTAAACCCAATATTATTATCATTTTTAAGATATCAGTTGTTCTGTGTTGAGTCGAGGGGAGGTGGGATGGAGGGAGTGCTTTCTGAAGGTGGAATTGGAGGAGGTGGAATGGAGAGAGATGTGGTGGAAGAGGGGGGTGATGGGATGGAGAGAGGGGTGTAACAGTGGAAGGGGCGGAGGTGAGTTGGAGAGAGTGGTGTGACGGTGGTAGGGAGTAGGTGGGATGGAGAGAGGGCGGTCTGAGGGTGGAAGAGTGGTGGATGGAGAGAGATGGTCTGACGGCGGAAGAAATGAAGAGCAGGTCATCCCAGCAGAATCCAATGGCGGATGTAGACTTGAGATATGGCAGACGAGATTCAATCCACACAAATTCTACAAAGAAGAATTGAAGATCAGCCCAATGGTGAGAGTCAACATTCTATTGTACCGGTATTTGTATAAATTTTCGTTTATTTGATGAATAGGGGCTGACAAGAAGTTGCTAGCATACATGTGTTTTCGTTTTGTTGTTAACGTTTAGATGTAGAACACATGGAGAATATCGGATAGTTTAATTTTTGCAAGAGTTTATGAGATCAAATGCTTATTAATATGATTCTAGTCTAGTAGGTCTAGATTGGTATGAACTTTGAGATGAACTCGTATGAAATAATCTTAAGTATAAGACGTATTTCACGTTAAGACATTAATTATCATTCATTATCTGTCTGTGTCTGTCGGTTTCTCTGCATGATATACAGACACGTAAGGCTAAGATAGTGTAACCGTGGTCACTGTGTTCAACCGTCCATATTGTAAGCCATGGATGCGAAGCGGTCTTTCGGTTGGTTGCCAGTTCCTATCTTTCTGTTCGGTTGAGGAGTGAGTGGAGAGGGAGAAACAGGAAGGAAATGGGGATTTCTACAGAAGGAACGTGTTTTTGCCACAGTATGTGGCACGGTGGCTGATCGGTTAGAGCGGTCGGCCTGTAACACTTAGTGTGCGCTGAGTGAGCGGGTTCGACCCTCGTCCGAGGCGTCAGTCACTGTGTAGGGACCTTGAGCAAGTCCATCGCGCACAATTGCTCTACAGTACAACCGCAATTGCGCTGTCGAGGACTCGAGGCGTGTGCACTTCTGAGCAAAATATGTTGGAAGAAGGGCGATATCATATTTCAAGAATTTCAAAATTCAAATTAGAGTGCAGATGTTCATCTGTGCGTAAAAGATTATAGTTTGCAACAAGGGGAATGTGTGATTTGACTAATTTATAACATTTCTAATTCCCTTTTAGTGTTCTTTAATAAAACAAAGATAACGATGACCAGGCAAGCCCCTTCAACCAACGGAGATGCTCGATCATTGCTGCCATCTATATATATACATCCTCTCAAATTTAGGAAAGCGACTGTAGTTTTATATCGAATAACAAAACAATTCAAATATAGTGGTCGATATTTTTGTACAAAGAAACGTTGAGCTATTGTTGTTACACCAAGTACTTGTGTTGTTTTTGTAATCAGAATAATTAACACTTCAAAATTCCCTTAGGCCTACAGATGCTCTTTTAAGCTTACCAGAACCGAGCTAGGAGCGGATGGAGATTTAACTTTCAAGCCATACCAGTCGCCCACATGCCAAACAGTGCCGCCAAACTATAGGAGATTATTATAGATGACCGACTTTCAGACAAGGAGCTTCAGCGGCTTTACACCGCACCATTCACCTGACAAATCAGGAGCTCATGGTGATTTAAGCCACACCAGAACCCGTCTTCTAAACAAGGAGCTGTAAGTCACGTCAGCTTATTGAATTGTATTGTATATTTTGATTTATATAGCTCCGCTCAGAGATTGACCATCGACTCAGAGTTAGTTTATCTTCATCCAAGTCATTGATTCACAAATATGACGAAGTCTTTCGAGGCATTTGATGCTGGGCGTCAATTGAAAGTTACGTCTGGAATGTGAATGACTCAATGGGCAATGAACTGAAGAAATAAAATGTTACAGTGATCACGATGGTATGAAATGAAGAAAATGTCGAATTGTTATGCCTACAGCTAATTAGTCTGTTGAATAAAACAAGTGACACGTACAAGCTGGAAAGCTAGTTTTGTGGCGGACGGGCCACAAGGCTTGAATGAATGATTTATTTAAATAATCGGCTCGCCCATAGTGTTATTTTACGTCTATTTTTTACAGTGTTGCGTATAGGAAGGAAGACCGATCGGCGGTTTTTAATTGAATGCATAGCTTGCAGACGCATGAATTGGCTTGAGTATAGCCTGACATGCGGTGCATCGCTATATATGTGGAGCAGTGGTTCGTACTGCTTCATACGTAGAATGGTTCTCGTACCGCTCCAGGGATCGTTGAGTGTTGCCATATAAATACGACCTCTAGTGACAGCCGCTCTCGCGGTCAGGCTGGTGCTGCTTTTCGCTGATCTGGTGGGGTGGGCCCCTCTGCCGTCGATCGCAAGACGGACCGTGCCCTGATCGTAGGAGTCAACAGGCTGACAGAGAAAGACCGATCGTGAGAAATGCTCACAGGTCTGGGTATCGTTCGAGAGTGCGTAAAGACCCGATCGTGAGAAATAAATGAATGAATGACAGTTATGTTCGGAAATACGGGGAAGATGGTGACCCCGTTGGTGGCCGTGAGTGATACAGACTGGTTGAGTCCCAGAAGGGACCGACGCATATATCGAGAGAGGCCTCGGCGGCCGACAGAGAGATAGACCGGGAAAAATCCCCGACCGTGCAGACCGTGGGAGTTCTGGTGGCCGAGAAATATTCTTGTTGGCTACCTAGATCGGTCATAGTTACTCCTCGAGAATACCAGCCGGTTGTCGGATACGTGACCCCGTCGGTGGCCGTGAGAAATACAGATCGGGTAAAGCCCCGAGCAACCGAACGCTACATCGAGACAGATTTATGGCGACTGTGGAGACAATTTACGGGAAGAATTCCCCAGTGTATACGTTGGTTAAAAGACGGGGAGGGCGGACCCGTGAAGCCGTTGGAAACAGACTGAGAGCTACCGGAGAAGCCGTTGACAAATACTGGAAAACATGAATACATTCGATAAATACGGGGAGGGTGACCCCATTGTTGCGTTAGATACAGGGAAAGTTCCCTTTGGTGCCGAAAACCTGATCAATTGTGGGCGTCTCTGCATATTCTTTTCTATTTACGGTTTTCCGTAAATATCTATACTTGGCTACCTAGCGTGGTCATAATTACTCCTCCCGTTTACCAGCAATCTGTTGATTTGCGTGTCTGATCGCAATGTCTTAGGTCGCGGTTTCCCCGCGTATCTTTACTTGAGTTACTAAACGTAATATCTGTACTTGCGGTGTCCCCGCAGTATGTCTTCTTTATTGTCTTGCGATCTTTCGGTAAATCTTCTTGTTGGCTACTTAGGTCGGTCACACTTGCTCCTCTCGTTTTCCAGAAATCTATTCACTTGTGTGTCTAGTTGCAATATCTTGGCTCGCGGTTTCCCCGCGAGGCGTCTACTAATTTCTTCTTGTAGATCTAACTACATAATCTCTTTTCGAGGACTTCCTCGAAAGATCTGCCAGTTGTTCGTTCCAGTGTATAAGAGACAGAGTACAATTGCTTCAGAGAAAGTGATTATAATAACACAGGTCTGTGTGAAACATAAAGGTAACGTGGTGACACTTACCTCAGTTGCCTGTGAGAGAATCGAGTCTGAGAAACGAAAGTTGGTGCATTACCGTTGGTCAGATCTCTAGGTGACGAATACAAATATGTTCCTACGATGGGATGAATAAATGCAGTCGATGAGAGTTAGAGACATGTGAGAGTCTGGGTGATCGGATATTAAAGTATATGACAGATGCAAGCCGGCCGAGAAATATACTTGTTGGCTACCTAGTTCGGTCATAGATACTCCTCCCGTTTTCCCCAGGTTGTCGGAGACATGAAAATTCGGGTGGCCCCAAGAGATACAAGCCGAGTAGATTCCCGCAGTAGCAGCCGTACAAACCGAGAGAGCTGCCGGTGGAGCGTTGGCACATACGGGGAAAGTTCCCCATCGAATACGTTCGATAGAAATATTGGGGAAATTCCCGAAAATCTGGGCAGTCGGAAACCCAGGGTAAAGATAGTAAGCAGACCAAGAATTGATCGATGCGTAAATATTACTGTTGGCTACCTACGTTGGTCATAGATACTCCTCCCGTTTAAATATTACTGTTGGCTATCTACGTTGGTCATAGATACTCCTCCCGTTTTCCCGAAGTGTATCTATTTGCGTGTCTGATCGAAGTGATCGATACGAGTACGTTTGGGTAATCGGGTAGCCAGGTGAATACATGGTTGTTTGTCGTCACACACAGTTCTGAGAGCTGACTGAAGTGCGAGGTCGGGCCCCCTCGTGCGTAGGTCGGATCGAAGATCTGTGTGCAGATAGCGAAGGTTATAGACAGAAGACCTTCACTATCAGTGTCCGTGAATACCATGCCAGTGTAATTTTTATCGAAACAGAATATATCAGTGTTGGTGGGTAACTGCTAACACAGAGGACGGGAACTTAGTCAGTCAAATGTGCATGACAAAATATACGTGTGCGGCCGTTTATGCCATACACGGAAATAGATCGAGAGATACGTGTTGAGCAGAAGACGTGATAGCTAAGTGTCTAGCATGATATGACGAAGAGCTGCGAGACTGGTGTGTCTAGGACGACAGAGGTTAGAGAGTTGGGGACAGTAATGTCTAAGAGTATAAGACGTTGGATTTAGCTACCGATAATTGTATAGGCCGAAATGGCTTATGGACTTGTTTCAAATATGTCTGAACCTCGTAACTTAAGAGAACGTTTGGTGTCCCTAAATGGCGATAGTTTCAGAGTCACAAGATGCTGAACGGTACGACATCAGGTAGAGGAAGACGAGGCTAGTAGCTTGGAAGGTATGCAAGGCGAGGAAGACTCCTGCCGGTATGATTATGAACCCTGTTTTGAGTACGGCCATCCTCAGAACGTTGCCCATCCGGCGACCGCGGAATAGGCAGAGTCAGACCTCGTGACTAATTCAAACAGTGTTACCTTTCTTGGAGAAGAGGCTCATCTTTAATCTTTACTGGTGAGAGCGAACATCCTGGTAGATATAGAGAGTAACCATTTGGCATTGAGATTTGGTAAGAAAGTGACTCGGGCGACTCCAGGCATGTCAGCGAGCTGGGGTCGACACCGTCCGTTAGCGCTAGGCAGGCGCTCGGGCGGCAGAACGCCACAGTTTTAACATGTGAAAAATACGTAAAAGTTAAAGAATAATCAATTGTATATAATCAATAATAAACGAGATCAAAGTGTATCACATATAACATACAAATATTTTAAGACGATAAAGATTCAGCTTACTTGTAAAGAAATTAGTATAGTTACAGAAATAATTACAACAACTAGTGATATAACTTTTGATTTGATAATACAGTACTCTACTTAACTCATCAAACTAACAAAAATACTTATCAAATTGCAGGTTCAAAGTGGTGTGACAGATTGATCATCATAAGAACTTCGTAGGCGTGAATGTCTTTCACGTCAGTTTTAAGCGTTTTGTACTCAAACCAATTATTGTTATTTCCACATTTGCTAAATTTATTAATTTATTAAAATTATAACGCAAGGTCGGTTCTAGGACGTTTCATCCCCGGACGATTATTCACGTACGGTTCATCCCAGACGTTTCATCAAGTGGACTGTTCATCATAGGACGTCAGCCGCCCAATATTAGGCTGTTAAAATTAGCACGAATATAATCATTAATGGGGAAAGTATTATCTAGTTAAGTATTCATAATAATTATACATCTCAATAACCATAAATAAATTACTCTTTTCATAAGTAATTTTAAGTCGCAGAGGTAGGATGAGTCGCCTTCACGCTACCAATGGGGGTAACTTAAAATTGATTTCAAGTTACCGGGGAGGTTATCTGAAATCGTAGAGGGTAATTTGGAATCACCTTCAAGTTATCCCAGGGAATAACTTGAAATAGATTTTCAAGTTACCGGGAGGTAACTTGAAATCGATTTCAAGTTACCGGGGGGCTAAAGTGAATGAGGGGTAATCTGAAATCGCTACACCGGATTTCCTACACCTCCACTTTTCCGCTTTAGTCCGTATGTGGCACACCTCGTCCCGGCCTCTGCTTCGGACGTCCGCATCTAGCATTATGCACTGCCATATACACGCATGGTCAGGCAGCCTAATAGATTGTGCTCTCAAAACACAAGGCTCACCGATCTCGTCACAACAATGATATAGTTCAAAATAAAGAAAAATGTGAGCTATATAATCAACCCCAAGCACTTGTAGACAGACTGATATATTATTAATGCCAATCCATTCACATATTCAATTCTGTTGGTACGAAATGAACAAATTCAAAAACTATAGTTAGAATACGCGTGTACGTGGTAGGCCAACTGCGAAATTTCATTAAAAAAATACTAGCTCGTGGACGTCCTCAAAGAGCTGGGAGACGACGGATAAAACAGGATATGAAGTGGAGGCGAGGGCAGAGGAGGGAAAGAGGGAGAAGGGAGAGCGGGGAAGGGATGGGAAGTGAGAGTGGATGTTAGGGGATGGAGATTAACTGAACCGTCCTAGGACGGGGAAACATCAAGTAGTTTCACAATAAACAATATTTTTCAGACTAACGTAGCGGTATTATATGTCTTTATTCAATTCTCTCCCAACCTCAGCATAAATGTATTTCGCTGTATCATATAGTACCTATGTCTAAACACTCATTAAAAATTGATTCTCTTAAGAGGCTGAGTGAGGCTCGATCAGGATATTTTAATAATTGTAGTCTATATCGAGGCCTTTCGTCCCTTGAATCACACTGAAATGAATAATGCACATAATTATTATATCGAACGAACGCAATGTTTCGTTGCGACTAAGACTATAGCTATGGTCCAAGAGTCATCCAATCCCCGTTATTGCATTTCTGTTCGTTTTTGTACATCCAAGCTCTGCGAAAACTATTTGTACTAGGTTCCAGCCTGCAGACGATTTTCAGACATAAGGTCAATTATGCAGTTTAAACAGAAAACAGACTCACATGCTTAATATAGTTTAAAATCAGACGCATCCTTTTATATACATCATCACGTGGAAGCACAAAATGTACGAAACAGTCAGAGTGGATGATCAGGGTTTCAACTACTGCAGTCTGTAAACGACGAATCCGTCGGATTTCAGTAATCCGATCGACGGACTATAGGCTCGACAGAAGAACTGGTTTCTGCCCCTACGGAGGAAGATGTGTGCGTTGGAGTTGAGGGTGAGGTGGGTGTCTGATCGATAGGTCGGTACTGCTCTTCGGTTGTCCTTATCCTCGAAGGGTTTCTGTATTCTACTGTCAGACGACGATGTGAATAGGTCGACACCTGGCAATCCAGAACTCAACGGAAGAATTGTCTCGTTTTCGATCTGTAACTACAATTTAATTTTATTCGTTTAATTTAATATGACTTAACGCGATCCTTCAGTTGATCGAATTAGATACACACCCATCGATGACAGACTGACAGTGCACGCAACTATTGTTGATTTTGCCTTTCACGCGATTCAAAGTCGAATCGCAGGACAGAAAAACTGACGCGTTCGCGATCGGCCACTTCCTAAAACAGGATGTTACGCAATCCTATGTTATGCTAGCCAAAACTGCGAAATTAAGTATAACTCATTCCTCAAGTCATGCGACCTTTCAAGCAGTCTGCAGATATCAGGTAGGCCTAGTAAGTATATCCCTACGCATAGCTAGTTTTTACAAGTAGGCCTACATTTTGCGGAAGGGATAGGTCCTACGAACTGTGTGCTAAATTGAAGTCTTATTGTATCTAAAGACGTATGAGAGGCTGATGCTCACTCTTGTCATTGGCTATTACATGTATAGGCCTATGAAGGATCTGCTTTGCAGTGCATAACTTTAGAATAAATCTGCTGCGGCTGAACTTTCGGCCCAAACGTAAACGAAAATTCTACTTCTACGGTCGAACCCATACAAAATTTAACGCGTGAAGACCTCTGCGCATGCGCAGCCATTAGCGCATACACACTTTTAAGATATGTAAAATTTGTAATATGCATCGTGAGTGTCTGTAAGGGTCAGAATAGGTGTCGTGAGGGTCGTTTAGGGCCAGGTTTAGGGTTAGTGTCGAGTTTAGACATTATATGAAGACTTTCGGCAGTAGAATCTGCAGAATCTTTCTGTGCGTTTTTAGGCCGAAGTTTCGGCAGCAGCAGCTCCACGCATAATTTTAAATATATAAATAATGATTTCTAATTGCATGCACGTTGATCTGTTTATTAATTCGGCGCGTACCGTGTTGTGATTAACGATCGCCTCCATTAAACGAAAGATTTGGTCGATGAAAAAGTCGACTCAAGACTACAAAGTGGGACGCCACTGGGACGCAGCTGTTAGACAGACAGTGTGGTGTTTGGCGGGGCATTGAACTCGGCGCATCTGTTGGAGCAGTTCTAAGCGGTGACTGAATGGCAAGCGATCTATAATATCCGCCATGCGATGTCTTTCGGCTGCGCTAACAAGAGAGTGTGGCGCAATCAGCTGCAATGCAGTGTAACTGTTGCGCTGGAAGAACCTCTCATGTCTACGTTTGCTTCCATTGTCTGACCAAGTTCTATGGTACACAGACCGTTGTAGCGTTCCGAAATAGGTCATAAATATTCCTTAGAGTAGACCATCAAATTTAATGACTAACCATCGCTTGTTGCTTAAACGACTATAAACGTAAACTAACAGAGACACTCGCCAAACAAAATATAAGTCGACTAATTTATATAGCGCCTATTGCAGCACACGAGCTTATACGTCTGTGAATATTATTGCGTTGATCGCAACATAAAGTAGGCCTACGAAGCGAAGATCTGTTGACTAGGAGACAGTTTCTGCATCCAATCTGTTTGACATCCATTTGCCATCAGATCGGAATGGCAGTTACACTGTATAAAGCGCACAAGACGTTATGTCTACCTAAGAATAGGTATAGGGATGTCTACAGTCTACTTCTGAAGGGAAAGAGCGACACACAGATGAAAGTAGGCCTACGTGATGCGTTATTGGGCTTGACTGATATGACTGGAATCGATGATCTAGTGTAGGTGTGCCTGGATGAAGAGACGGAGTATACGTATTGGTTCCACATGCAAACAAACAACAGAGATAGCCAGACAGATAGACAGACAGATAGACAGACAGACGCGTTTACGTGTCCTGTGTCTTAGGCATCAACAAGTGATGTCTAAAAATATAGGCCTTACAGACAAGCTATACATGTATAGGCAAAGACACGATGGTACAAGGGACACAGAAGACAGCGAACAAGAGGAAGAAGGCCATAGATAGGCGAGGAAACTGAATAACACAGAAAGACAGTCAGAGGAGGGTAAGAAGAAGGACGAAGACAGTAATGGGGAAAGAGTTGTAGGAAACGAATTAAGCGCTAATTATTATATAATATGAACCATCAGCTTTAAAGGACGCGCGTCAATCATCGTTGTGGCAGTTGTTGTTGTTATGATGCTGCTGTTGCTGCTGCTGCTGCTATACTGGAGCCCTACTTAGTTTGTTCTTCTGTTGGCAGTCGTATTCTACTGCCATCTCACAGCAGCTGCCAGAGCTAAGAGCCCAAGACTAAACTTGCCCAAACACTCAATGATAGCTGAACACAGCCTTGACTTTGCAAGACAGTTTTCTCATCATACGACACTCAGATACGACAGAAGTCCACATTCAGTTAGTAAGGTGTTGTCGATTATATTGCGCTGTATCTCTAAATCAGGACGATGCCTCTGAGAATGATGCAATCACCCATGACATAATTCAGCAGATTTCTTACAGTTTCACCCTCAGGTCAAGAACCCGGCGGTTTAGACACATCGTAGTGCTCAGTTTGGTAACGGAATGAAAGTATGCGACGAGGTAAAATAATGCAGCAAAGTAAAGCATGTCAAAAGGAAGAGGCAAGACAAGGTACAATGGTTCAATGAGTTATTATGGTATTATCGCATCAGCTTATACTATGTTGCGGTAAAACGTAGATAAAACAAGACAAGCAAAATCGAAGCAAGGCAAGGCAATGTATCTTAACATGGTCAACCGGACTCAGATTTCCACTGGATGTCACTGACATGACGTTTTAGAATATAGGAATTTACGATTATGAAGGTATGGTATGATAAGCTAAGGCACACTGGAGTAATCGTAATCTCAACATTTCTACAGCGAAATCGCGAGAACCAGCTTATTCACAGGCGCAAGATCAGGTGAGACAATGTAGAGTGCTCGATGGTTATTAGCTGCAGTTTAATGACACTGTGTGATACCAAAGATCATTACCGTCGCCCTCCTCCTTATCTAGCTTTGTAACTGGCACTGTCAGAGTGTAATCAGTGGCGGAGTTAAGAGTAAAGCGTTCTACGCGTTAGTCTATATACATGTATGTCGCTATTAGTAAGGATAAGGATGTGACTCACGTAGAAAGAGACAGTGGGAAGGTCTTGGACTTTCTCGACTATGCATTTGACTCGACAGTTGATGTTGATAGATGCTGATGATTCATCTCCAAAATGAGTCATTGTTGGCTGCAGAGGCAGAGTCGAGATCTTCGGAGTGACCGTAACCGTCAGTCGGGTCATATTGGCAGAGAAGACGGGTGCTGAGAGCGCCTTCTTCTTCTGGACGCGGTCGATGTCTCGCCTGATGGCTTTGCCGTCCTTTATTATCTGATGGACCTTTACATGGTGTTCGGACTGAAGGACAGGGGTGAGGGGAACGGCCAACGCTATCGAGGTCACTGAATGGCACGACAACAACACTATGAAGGCCGAACATTGAATTAACCTACAGAAGCAGAGCAGAAAATCAAATTGAACGCACATACCCTTAATATAAGGACAGAGATACTGCAGACTCTACGCAGCTTGCCAGCTGCCAATCAAATGAAGGTTTAAGAGGAATGTTAAAGAGTGACACCAAAGATCCTGAATGAAATGGTTCATCTGCAACTAAGTAGCCTCACTATGAACTAAAGGAAGGCGGGTCCTAAATCTGAAGAGACTCTTACACTCAAACCCAGATGAAATAGACCATGTCCAATATCTGTTTTCCTGCGAGATCTGTAGCTTAGGTCGAACACTTTAGTGTGTACAAAAATCTATTGGGAAGACAATGCAGCCTATGAAAGTTGCCGATGATGATGAGAAAGGTGAAGGAACTCTGAACGGAGGAAACAGGATGGCGCGATACGATGTTGATGGCTGTAAGGAGTGGGACAGCAGCTTCGACAGCTTTAGAAGGCCTACTAGGCCTATCGGCTAATTTAGGCTGCAATCAATTAGAAAACTGTCTTATAGTAAAATCGAAGGAGATAATAATGTTAACCTATAGATGATGCAACGATGCAAAGAATGAAAGATGTCGATCAAATATTAATGGAATCTTTGACGATATTCTGAGTCTATGTTTTGACAACATTTTTATAAAACCAGTTGACTTACTGGCGAATGGACATCATATCATCTGCAGTGTTGACTTGCACTGTGTAACTATCACTATAGATGGCTGAGGAGCGACCGTTGGCATTGAGAGACGATATCTGCTGCAGCAACCGATGCTATTGAATGCCAGAGAGACGGTGGCGGCGCCTCTATTTATAGACGCCCATAGTATCCCCAGCAGCAGCAGCAGCAGCAGCAGCAACAGCAGCAGCGCGTGGCTAACACAGGGCTTGCGCTGGATGCACCGAATAACTCCTTTCAATTAACTGTCAACCGGGTCGTCTTTCTCTCTTACAGTAAACAACCCATCCCAAGCTTAGTATCTAGTTTAAGAGAATAGCTTAGGCCCTTTGGCCTATGGGTTACGTTTTTATAAACCTGCGCAAATACGCATGCATGGTTCTGAACTCATTAATTGTCTGCATCGTGTACTTTGGTTAATTAATTGCACAAAATGATGTGGCTATTTCCAGCCACTCAATAATTGCAATATTCGCTATAGGCCTATAATATATGCAGATAACCTGACTGATATTATCGGCTTCAGTTTGACAATACTGTATGACTACAAAGATAATTAGCCCTCTTCCTTGATCGAGGCCTGGTCCAGAGTACGAACTGTGGCAAAGTTCAGACAACCGAAATGAGTTCCTCTGCTAAAGTAGACCGAATTGATCATTCTATGTAAATTTTTGGTGGCAGTGATATAGTGCTACATGTATATCCGGTTAGGTTCATGCTCGCTTCCCAGACTAAAGACATACAAACGTCTGTCCAACATCGTCCTGCATTGGCTGTCTTCAGTAGGCTTAGCCTGTCTCGCAACCGTCAGTGGCATTTTGCTACAAAATTATAGAAGCTAAGAGCAGCATGAACTACAAATGTATATATCCTATTAGAAGCAGCGTTTGCTGTGTTGCTTAATCTCCGTCAGGGTCTGCTACGAACTCGAACAATTATTCAACTATAGTCAAATTCTGCTGAAAATACTTTTCTGATTCCTGCTTTAGTAAAAAAAAGTCCTGGTCGACCGCTTACGATGATGTTTGCAGGTCAATAGGTAAGATAAATTGGCAAAGATATATGTGTTATTTGTCTGCACCTATGAAATCTATGTCATAGATATATGCCTGATCATATTTTTATTATACATGTTGAAGGGCACTGTTCCAAATCGATTCCACCGTGTTATCACCAGATTTTTTTATGTGTAATGGAAAAAATACGCCGCTCATGGCATGCCTATCGAAAGCGAACTTTATGATACATACTAAGACTTATTTTATTGGATGTCTTAAGTCATAATATAAACACACGCAGATAAAAACCGTGATGAATTAGTGAACATGCTTTAATTGCCTGTAGCCGATATTATATTAGGCTGACGTTACAAATCTTTATGGATCATTTTTTTAGATGAGAAATTTAAAGTGCTCTGCGTAGCTGACAAATGAGCCGATCTTTCTTCAGAATTGCAATGCTAGCTATTGGCCGACAATCGCTCGCTGTATATATTCACTACGTTTGAGCTGGCAGATACCAGGACTGAATGATACATTTATCACCCAGTATGCAGTGTATACGTCTCACGTTCTGTTCATAGCTACAATGTCATGTATGTGTAAATACAGGAAGATCACGATAACATGTTTCGCCCAAACACGAATTCTGGTACAACTCATAGATCCCAATCTTGATTGAGTAAAGGAGAGATTGATCTCATGAATTCTGCAGAACAAACCCATCATCATAACGTACGTTTTTAAGAGTGTTCAAGTATACATGCATTTCTCAGTGTCCATACAGTATACATGCATTCGTGTATGTCTATATATATATATACAAACATATATATGTATATATACATATACATATATGTATATATATGTATGTATATATGTATGTATGTATATATGTATGTATGTATATATACATGTTGTTCGTGATCTGTATAGGCCTACAGTGAGTGACGCCTTACTGTGGCTGTAACAAACCCTCTAATTCATCCTCTATACTACCCCCCTCAGTTCACTCATTAACGCATCCTCGGTTGACCATCATCTATACGCTGACGACACCCAGTTATTCATGTCTTTCTCTCCAACCAGTTTCTCCAACTCCATTAATAATCTGCTCCATGTCGTCACCTAAATCTCATCCTGGATTACCTCAAATCTCCTCTGCCTGAACCCCTCCAAAACCGAATTCATTCTGATTGGCCTCCGTGAGCAACTGAAGAAAATTCCTGATCCCACTATTTCTTTCAACCCTGATTCTGCATCCACCCACAAATTCACTGTAAATTCTCCTATCAGCAACCTAGGCATAATCTTTGACCAAAACCTTACCTTCGCTGATCACATCACCCATCTTTCTCGCTCTTGCTTCATGCACATCCGTGATCTTCGTAGAATCCGCCCTATGCTTGACTTCAAAACTGCATCCACAATCGCCACATCAATAGTTCACGCTAAATTGGATTACTGTAATTCCCTTTTCCTAAATATAGACACCACCCAATTAAATCGCCTCCAAGCCACTCAGAATGCTCTCGCCCGTGCTGTCACCAAGACCCCAAACCATCACCATATCACTCCTGTCCTCAAATCATCACTCCAATGGCTCAAATTACATGAACGGATCGAATATAAGGTCATTTCACTAACCTACAACACACTGCAATCCTCACAGCCCACATATCTCCGTCAGTTGTTCACGATTCGGCCACATCGTTCAACCCGTTCCTCTTCCACCCTCACACTACTTCGCCCTCCCATCACATCATCACTCAAATGTGCAAATCACTCCATAGCCATTGCTATCCCGCCTCTTTGGAACAAACTCCCTCCAGTATTAAGACAAACATCCGATCCGTCCTACGAATTCACAAACACCTCACCTCTTGCTATTTCCCCACAGCTTTTTCATTCACAACTCAAAGCACCTCTCTTTCGCAAATTCTATCCTGATTCCTCCTCTTCTTCCTATCTCCCTCGCCGTTTCAACTCTCAACACCATCCACCTTAGCCGTCTATACATGTCTGCCTGTCTGACTCTCTGGATTTGACCCTCTGCCTATCGATTCTGTTTTGATTAAGCGCCTGTGAATAAGCTGGTTCCCGCGACTACGCTTTTGTGGGCGCTGTAGAAATGCTGAGATTACGATTACGATTAACTGCATCTGTTACTGGTATTGCTTGTGATGTTCCACTGTTGAAGCGCATACCTGATATCAATCGAGTACAGTCAACGAACCCAATTTACGGAAGTGATTAGGACAGATTGTAAACATCTAGACCCAAAGTATACTAATATATCCTAGTTAATTTGTTGTACATACGAAGCAGAACTTCTATTTTCGCTTCTCTCTTAACATCAGCAGTCAGCCAGCTTAAGTTGTATGAATCACAAGGATAGGTGTTTGAAGTAAACTTGTGTAGCTCCATCATCATAAGTATTGTTTATATTATCTAGAACCCACATTGCACAAGACGCTAGAATTTGTAGTGTTAGGCCTATATCTATAGAAATAAAGAGAAGATTCTGTATAGGCCTTCATGTGTGTACGTCTGTCTGTCCCTGCTGTGCATTTGCACAGTTTTAGAGCTATTGACTCGAAACCTTCGCCGTTGGCTCGGGGAACACCTTGGACACCCAGTAGTGAGGTTGGTGAACCAGCGGTCCTGGTGTCCAGGGCTTAAAACCTGTCTCAGGACACCCCCAAGGAAAGTTTCCACTGGGTCGCCAGGAGCGTGTCGACGAAACACCTGCTGCACATTTTCCGATAAGTGTACGTGATATTTGTCTGCCATACCTGTTCTTCTTTTACACCCTCATGAATGAATGGACGGTTTGGGAGATATCGTACAGATAGCACGTATACAGTAGTTGGCCATTGTTTGCGCAGTCGGTGAGGTGGGTATGTAGGCCTACTGTGTACGCATCCTGGGACACGCAGTAGAGGGGTTGGTGAAACCGGCGGCCGCCGTCGTCCTGTTCTCCACGGCCAAACACCTGTCTCAACCCGTGCAACGCCGGGTTCCCCAGCCAGTTTATATATATATATATATATATTTAAAGTTATACCTTAAAGGTGTCTTTAAAATGGATATATTGGTCGCTATTTTCTGACATTGTGCTACTTTTACAATTTGCCTGCACTAATGTTGTCTGACTAATGACAAACTGTATTCTTAAATACTACAGCGTGTCTCAAAATAAAGCAAACAAAATTATTTTTGTCAGAACTTCGTCAAATTTCCACCAATTTTAATAACTTTTGGTAGGTAGATGGAAAAAATGACTGAAATTTTATGCTATATATAAATTTTCCACCTCACCCGACTCATATCACCGCACTACCTTGTTAAGCACAGATGTACCCATTTTTAGTAAAACGCTTACATTTTATTACTTGCAATGGCTGCACTGAACTCCATTTCATATAGCCGGGTGTCAAAGTGAGTGGGGCACACTATCGCGACAACTTTCTTGCCCAGAAGCTACTGCCAGACATACGACGCATATCTCAGGGCCAGGTTTTGGTCTTTCAACAGGATGGCGTCCCGGCGCATCGAGCACGCGACTCCGTCTCTTTCCTGGAGCGAGAGGCACCCGACTTCATCCCGTCAAAACTGTGGCCACCGAATTCACCGGATCTTAACCCAATCGACTATAGTATAGCCTATGGAGTGCGCCGCAGGAGAAAGTTTACCGCTACAGAATAGCCAGCGTCGACGAACTCAAAACGCGTCTGATTGACGAATGGCGCGCTTTGACCAGTCGATCGATCGTTGATGCTGTTAGCGGCCAGTGGCGTCGCCGTCTAAGCGCTTGTGTCCGTGTAGGGGGGGGGGCACATTTCGAGCAACAGTTCTAACACTCTTAAGCAGATCTGTCGTGTAACAATTAAAAACTCTGCTAAGTAAACCATATTTTACTTTACTGCGTGCTAATTCCGTCGTCAGATAGTTTGTTGCAAGTAATACAATTTGAGCGTTATATAAAAATTGTCACATCTGTGTTTGACAAGGTAGTGCGGTGATATGAGTCAGCAGGTTAGGTGGAAAATTTATATATAGCATAAAACTTCAGCTATTATGCCATCAACCTACCAAAAGTCATTAAAATTGGTGAAAATTTGACGAAGTTCTGACAAAACAATTTTGCTTGGTTTATTTTTAGACACAGAGTAGTAATTTACATACGGACTGACTGGTCTACTCTTGTAGCACATCCAAACCGAATCTGTTGGGAAGTTCAGAGAAATATCCGATCCAATTGATGCATACTAATTGAAAAGAGTGTAATCCATTCAGTGGGCGATGATTAGGCCTACATGAATTATGCGCTTGACTTCACATAATAACATCAAGAACTACACAGCTGTTCAGCGTTAGAATCTGTGTAGTATCATAACATTATAAACAATATCCAACAACCCGGTTCAGTTTCGCCATTGACCCTTAATTGCGTTTAGTAAATGAATTTGTTGGTGCACGTGGTGATTTGTGCAATGATCTTACTGCAGCCTGTGCTGATTATTTTACACAAAAACGCACATAAATTTTCCTCAAAAACGCTGATAAAGGAGGAATTTTCGTTGCATGCAAACCGAAAGAAGAAGAAGAACCGCGTGAAGCTTCAATTAGAAAATTAGATGGAGAATTAGAGGACTATATGTATGTACGTGAAAATGAAATTGATGAACGATATCGAAGTCGCTATAGACTTCCTTTAAATAAATAACATAATATGTTTTAGCACATCAGCCGAAGCTCATCGGTTGAACTAAGAATTCTTTAGAAGGGTGGAACAACAATATGAACCAACATATTATGTAGACAGTGTGTGCTACTTAAGCTAAATCTGTACATGATAAAAAGAATTATATGGGATGACGTATGAGTGGAATGTTTCAGTCGGTGGTGATCAGAGGTCGTGCGGTGCTGGGTCGTACGCTGCCACTGTGATGGGTAAACCAGAACGACAACGTACTTTAAATGATGAGAATTGCACTAAAAAGGTTGGACCTAACCAGCGCTGCAGATATATGTTGACATATAATCATCATTTGACGACAGGGATTTTATGGGATGGGTCACAAGTACACTGTAGCAGAGTCATTATTCTCTTCCCAGCCCACATACACAATTTCGTCACATGCTTTATGTGCCAGTTTTTTTTCATTTAAATACATTCCAATCCAAACGCAATATCAGCATCTATCACTCTGTCATTCAGCAATGCCAAGCCCTAGCTTTCGAACTCGCTCCATCCAATTTAGGACTACAGCTCTCAGAAAAATACATACAAATGTCAGTTACAGCCTGCATATGGTCACGTAGGTTGAGACTTTATAGTCATGCTTTGTTAATTATTCAGTTGTGTGTTGATTTGCCATTTCAGTTGGAGACCTGTGTTGTATAAAATGCTGTATGAGGATAAGTTTAATATCGTAGATAAAAAAAATAGGGAAGCGATGTTTCAAGTTAGGCCGAGAATGCTCTGGTCAACAGTATAGGTCAAACCCAGATCCAAATGGGTGAACAGGGTCACATACTCACAGCCAACTCGACCTTCAACCGACGCCTGTTCTGTACGTTAGGCCATCTTGGGTGGTCCGAGAAAGCCCCGGAAGATGCCTTACCAACCTACGCTCAGCAGCCGTGCTTCAGAGACTTCGAACAAATGCCTCTATCAACTCTTGTAGAGAATTTATTGGTCGGGTCGGCGTGTGTGTGCCAACCTGCCACCGGTGACTTTTCCATAGTTGTAGGCCTATGACAAAGCATTCTGCTTAAAATGACCTTTAGATGGCGCCTCTGACTGCTAGTACCGAGATATTCCCAGATACGATACATGACCGGAACGACAGTACTACCATCCCGTTTGTTCTTTCCACGATATGTCGTCTTGGTCAATCTTGTCACTTATCTGAATACCTAGCCAATCTATAGGTATAAGCCTAATTACCTTACAGACAATTAGCTAAGCCACGATATCAGCCAGACGAAGTATCTACCAACAGGAAATTATGGGTGAACTTAGCAACTCGCACGAGAGGTATAAAATGTAACGAAATAAATTGTTCTATTAACACGTAAACGATAACTCTAATAATAATCAAAAGACTTTAGAAATGAACATTAAACTTAATCTGCACAGCGTGTTTAGACGACCTAGCATACAAGCTTTAAGAGTTCTTTCACTTATACACGATCACGCTGATAATGAGTTCATATATATAAAGTTGATAATCAATTACTCAGTTTGAGATTTCTGAATAATAATAATAAATATATGAATAATCTTATCTAGATAATGATACAGTTACCGTCTACGTTCAATAGCGGAGTTCACAAATGCATCACTAGCGGCAGTCTTCCCAAGATCTTAATCTACTTGACTATACCTTAACGAACCCACGGACAACGAGCGATTCCAACCAGACAGGCCCTTTGTCTTTAGTGCGCAGCTATTTTATACCGAATCTCGTAGTCAGACAGAGCGGCAGTGCGGTAAGACCGAGCAGCGGGGTCATCCGAATCTGAGGGACCTGATCCAAGAATACTGTTCCTCTAGTAAGCCTGACCTGTGAAACAGACTGCCAGGTCACCCAGTTCTGACCAACCAGATATAAGAACACCACCGACAATGTATCCAACGAGCCACTAGTTCTGACCTCTGAAGCCGGCCGAATACCTTTACTAAAAATACAGGCCGTCAGACCAACTAATATCATCACTAGTGCACAAGCAATGACTACCTATAGTGACCCAGATCTAGCCTTAAGTAATGCCTCCCTGGAGTGGTCTGTCTAACTATAACGTAGCATTATATTGACCCTATGATAGTACTAAGAATGTCGGCTAGAATGCGTGCTAAAACAGATAGGGCATGTAGCAAGATGCTTTCTAAACCAGATTATTGTCTACATAGATAGGCCTATAAGAATTTTATAAAGGTAACACAGGCTCTTTATCAACACATGCTTCTCGTGCATCTTTGACAAAAGAGACAATTTGTAAACTGCCAGTGAATAACTGACCACGTCATTGACACCTCAAATCGCAAAAATAACAGCCCGCTTGTAAGTACCAGTTGGCGACCAATAACCCAGAGTAGTATTACCCAGTGTTCGACACGAAACCTTTACGCCACATCTCTGCTATTACCTATTTAACATTTGTGTCCATTAGAGGTCATTGCATGCCTGCTCCATTGTTCCATGTCACTAAAGTCTTACATGACCTGACTCTGTGTGCGTCTATTCTGCCCATCCTCTAAAAATGCAATCATAATTTGATCACCAAGAGCATGAGTGCGTTTTAATTTCTGAATTAGTGCCTCTCTTAGTTTTCCTCTTTTTTTCCTCTTGTAGTGAAGAATCTCACCCGATCAGTGATTGATTGCAAGATGACTTAATTATATCGTCGACCAAGATGGCCTTGGTCGACGACATAATTATATGCGGTCGCTACAGAAAGACATTATTTTTACATTTGCATCAAAGTTTAAAATGCATCAGCCTCTGTGCATTCCCAACTGCACGGCCTGGAGAGTGTTCAATGGTTTGACCGAAACGTTGATATATTTCGATTGAAATACAAGGGACCTTGCATGCACTTGCTAGCGGTTGATGATAAAACTTACAGTCGAGGACTCGAGGTAACCCTGGTATATACCACAGGCGGATCGTGTTATCCGCTCATTCTTTAAGTTGCACCTTTAAGAACTCTAGGCCAGTTAGCGCTTTTGTGAGATATTATAATGCGTTATAAGAATACTACTGTATAACTACAATACTCTAGAAATACTACGGCATGAACACGTACATGCATACCTTCTTGATTCTGACTCTGTTTTATCATAGACCTATAGGCCTAATATAGGCCGCATTTTATATACATAGCTCCTGAAACTCATGGAAAGTTGGTTATAGGTCGTGACTTGATTGAGCAGTGTCCAGAATTGTTCCGGATTTGATCTTCAAGTCGCCTTTCGCAGGGATGTGGCTCGAGACCGCGGTCTTGGTCTCGAGACGGTCTCGAGACCGGAAAACTGCGGTCTTGGTCTCGAATGCATCGGTCTTGGTCTTGGTCTCGGACCATCGGTCTTGGTCTCGACTGCGTCGGTCTTGGTCTTGGTCTTAAAGGAACCGTATTGGGATTGGTCTCCGTCATAGGTTAGCATTCTTGGTCATTTGTCGTATCAGAGCAATTTCTTTGATATTTTTCGGTTATTTTCGATCATTATAGACACCGGATATTAATTTAGGCTTTACGCGCTTGTTTTCGATCTATGACGTGCTGACCATATATATATACATGTTAATATGGGCAAAAAATGCATTTACAACGGAACCAGCCATTTTAAAATTGGCATTCACAAATGTCAAGGTTTTGGAACAATCTAAAAATTATGTGGTCGGCCACGTGTAGTCACCTACAATTTCGAGTACAAGTAGGCCTACACCATTTAAACGGAACGTTAATCTACTTGTTCAGATGCCTTAAAGTATTTACCTATCGTATACTGTAAGTAATTTATAGTGTGATATTCTCAGGCCGAAGCCAAGAGCTGAACCCGCAAAAGTTCAGATTGGCCGATAAAACTGTTTTCTGGACAATTATTAAGATTAGTATTCTTCAGCAATTAAATTCATGTTTTAATCGTGTCATTCCGTTTTAGCGTCTTAATAAATTGAATTGATTATAAAAAGGAGTATCGGTCTTGGTCTTGGTCTCGGACCACCTGGTCTTGGTCTTGGACCTCTCGGTCTTGGTCTCGAAGTTTTGGTCTCGTGCACAACACTGTCTAAATGTACATTTCGGACCATCTCCGTTTCCGTTTACTGGGGTCTTGTGTGCGCGAGTGATCCATAAGTGTGCGCGGTCTGAGCATAAGTAGGTCTGTGTCCTATTTACCCACTTCTGCGCCGGTCGCCGTCTGTCTCTGTTACTTGTGATGCTGACTGCTGACTGTACTCAAATACTGGAATAAATGTCATATCTAAATTTGGCCATTATATAGACGTGCACTATAAGCTATATAGCCTATATATACGTTTTATATGAAATCGTAATGTTTCGTAAGCGTTCAAAGTAATTTTGTATATTTATATTATAGGTCAATATTTTGAAATTCTCACTATATTCATAATATGTAATATGGTCATTGTTAATTATATATATATATACTTACTGTGGATAGTATGTACATAACATGCAGAATTATGTGGGTGTCAATTGATCTATAGCTGTCGACGTCTATTCGACCTCATTCTAAATCGGTTAATGGTTCCATCAAACAACAACACATAGGGCCTACGTCATATGTGACCTGATTCTTCGTGCATAAGAACAAATCTCTCTCTCTCTCGCACACACACACACACTTACACACACACACTTACACACACACACTTACACACACTCACACAAACATACGCATACTTGTGCGCTGCAATCGAAACTGACCACAATCGGGCTAAGTTCCAATCCTCATTAATGATTTCTGAATCGTCGTTTGCCCATAATGCACGATGCCTCAATGACCTTTTCGAAGACCAAGATCTGTCAGTGGAGCGCAGTCGAAAGCCGACGTTGGGTGAAAATATGTTGGCAAACTGGACATTTGAGTCCTCAATCTGGTTCGCTTGGCAATAATATAGATCGGTTAGCATATATAGGACAGATTGCGGTGGCATATAGAAAATTTCGTTGCTACCATGCGTTGCAAAATCGTTCTTGATTTTATGACTTATGGCTCATCCTGTAGCGCGAATGAAAATAGAAACTCCTAGAATTAATCGAAATTAAGTCAATGCATTCAGAACATTCGAGACATGAAGAGCATTTACGGGCATCGCATGGCAATCTTGGCACCAGGCCCAGTTTCGTAAATATTATATGCTTAGTCGGTTCATTGCATTTGGACGAAATATTATGTACAAGTAGGCTTATGATAGTTAGAAATTATGATGAAGTATCACGCTGTCCAATGCTTTTGGCTATTTCAGTTATATCTCTGGCAGAGTTTCTCGAATGCGCTCATTGATTTCAGGCATTTTTATACCACTTCTGAGGGATGGGAGCAGAGCAGGGACCACAGCAGGGACCACAGCAGGGAGCACAGCAGGAAGCAGAGCAGGGAGCAGGCCCCTAAGCGCCTAATGTGTTCTAACTCGGTTTTATAAATCTAAGATGGACCTAGATGGCAGAGGCTCAAGATGACGGATATAGAATCAACATTTGGCCAGTAAGCTGACACTTTATTATTATTATTATTATTATTATCATTAGTTCTAACCGAATATAAGTAAAGCAGCTTCAGTGAATTTATAGGGCCTTGCAACAACTGAAACACGTCATGTGACCACAAAGTAAGACTAACATGTGGCCACAGAACATGTCGCACCTGTTCTATCCTCTCCATTTGAAGACTTGCATCGATGCACGTGCGCAGGAATATTGGATTAACAGGTATAGGGTCTATAATGACAACGACAATGATGTTAATGCCACCGCTGCTGATGTTAATGATTATGATGATGATCATGATGATATTGATGATGATGACAACAATGATAAAAGCGAAGCAACGATGATAACGACGACGATGGACATATACTATATCAAAGCAGAGATATATGTTTTTCATGGTAGTCGGATACACCGGTCTTTTGGTTGGAGACTTGAAGACCAAACATGAGTACGACCGTTGTTGCTGTTCTTAAACGAATTATGACAAACTATATTTGTTCAGACCGCTTTGAAGTGATAATATGCACCTGCTGTAAGTATACAACGATCGGTGGTGATGAGGTGCTGCGACTATTAAGAGAACGGCCGACGATGAGCAGACTGAGTCATCTCGACCTCTTCCTCCTCCTCCTGCTCCTCCTCCTCTTCCTCTCCTCCTCCTCCTCTTCACTTCATCAACCTCATTCTGTCGATTCCAGCAGAGCACCTATCTGATACATTGTGGACGCGATGTTGCTATCAGCAGCAGTTGCTACTGTGTCTGTCTGTCAACTGAATTAAGCACTATCTTGCTTAGTAGCGAAGTAAAAGTATGCGTAACTGTACTTAAGTAAAAATGTCATTGCTTTCACTTTATAAGAAGTACAATTAGCATATGTATCACTAAACGGAATTGCTTCTACTTTGATTGAAATAAAATTGAACCCAATTTTAATTTTGTTTTGTTAACATTTTCCATTACTCGTTTCAATGTGCGTTACTAAGAGCTGTGTTATTACATCATTTTGTCAGGAAGAGCTAACTACAGGAGACAATATAATAACAATACCAATTATTTTTATTGAGCAAAATCAATCCAACAATCGAGTAACACAAATAAATGAAAGGGCGTTGAAAGAGAGAGAATGGTAGTTGTCAATAGGATAGGAGCAGTGATCAAAAAGGAATAAATTGATATACAATGTGCCTTCGGAAAATAATCAATTTATTTATCTGGTTAAGTACCAACTATGAACAAGAATCGAGTAACTATGCTACGAGTGCTGTAACATGTCAAGCAAATTTCTGTTGACGACAAAGGCCTTTGTTGTCGAAAGCATCTATCGTTAAACTCGATCCAATATTCGACTACGAACAATATAAATGTTTCACCACAAACACGTGACTCGTGGCGGTAATGACCTATCTGCGTAATTTGGAAAAATAAGTATGAACTTTTCTGAAAATATAAGTTGAAGAAGTGGACATTGTCAACACCTTACGTTACACTGCACTATCACTAAACTCTCTTTCAATTCACAATGATAGGATCTCCCGACAATTTAGAACATAAGTGCTCGCATACATGTAAGTAGGCCTATGCTAATAGGCCTACACCGAATGTTGTGCATTCGTTAACTCGCCATTCAATTAGAGGAATGTATGTTCAGTGGGTGACCCTGGTCTGATTTGAAGGATCTGTCTGTTTGATCGAACCTTCTACTTTCTACAAATACAGAAGTCGAAAGCATTTCTAGCAATCTTGCCGTACGCCTAAACAAACATTTTGAAAGTTTAGTCTTCTTGAAAGCAAATAAATTCATCAAATTATAGAAACAACACTCAGTAATTCTACTTTGCACTTTAAAGTATTATTTCAATTTATTTGTATGAATACTTTTTACTTTTACCAAGGTAAAACAGGTCATGAGTACTTTTACCTGTTCCTAGGTAAAATAAATCCTATCTGCTTATATTTACATGTAGGTAGCTTACACTTAAGTAGAAGTATCGGGAGAGTGCATATATTGGCCTGGTGCTTGGAACTACACTGTGATTTCGCCTTGAAATCAAATTGAACGGTGAGGGCCACTGTGCATCTTCTTTAAATTCTAAAACGCTGACTAATCGCATAATTAGTCATTGTAATAAGTAGGTCAGTCGTTCGATAACTAGGTCAGGTTGGCATTCAGTCACCTTGTAATAGTTAATTAGTTTTCAATGTACCTTAAATGTTTTGTATAACATGATAATTCAATTATTGTTCTTCCATTGCTCATCCTCTCAACATTCGTTAGCATCAAACCTATAGTTCCGGCTGGAACTCACTCTTAACAAACCTCTGGCGCTCTAATGAAACCGATTTCAGATTTATTTCTGTTGTTCGATGCTTCTAATCTCGACCGAGTTGTCCTATTTTAGGGTCTGTGGTCTTTTAGTCGATCTAAATTCTGCTCTCTTGCGGTTAATGACATTGCTGTAGCCAGGGTTATGAATGAAGGGTATGTTAGAAGAATACAGTAATAATTATTTACTGACAATTGACGTAGTCCAATATTCTTTGTATTCTAACTTGAAATGTTTTAAAACGCTGATTGAAATGTCTGGTTTTCGTCGGTCACCAATCAATGTCGTTTGAACCCATTTAATTCGAAAGAGAAAGCGACATTAGATCTAATTGTCTCTAGTAGGAATGAGTGTTCAATGCTCATGCACTATCTGTGGGTCCTAGGTGGTAGTCTTTCTAACCATGATGGTGTATCTTCCCATGATTCGCTGTCTCCTTGGCTTGACCCCCTCCTCCTCGGATTGTGACCTGGCATCGCAACGGACAAAGCAGCCTAGCAATTGAGGACTTGATTCATTGACTTGATATACCGTCGGTGTTGCTGGTCTCCATGAAATGGCTTTATTATGGCGATGATAAGTGTCGAACGTTTGCACTTACATTTAGTAGACAACATGTACGGGCCTATACTCTCAACGCGATCAATTAAGCGACAATATTCCTAAGCACCATCTAGCGAAACAATGATCATTTGACATGGCCTTAACAATTGGTCAACCTGCAATGATGGTAAGTAATCAGGAGTGCAGTTCAAGGAATGCAAGTGGGAAAGTAAGAAATCATGCATATAGCCTATTACTAATGCAGGATAAACAAAATAAGAGATTTGCAATGAATAAAAATAGAGGTGTTCCTCAGGTGTCCGCTTGATAGACCGAAGGTTAGATCGTTCGGTGGATTGATAGTCCGAATATTCTATACTCCGACATTAATTTAACTAGAACCCGGATTAATTGATGAAAAGAATGTGTGAAACTGGGAGCTGGATTGATATGAAAAGAATCATGCCTAAATGGATGCTGGATGAATGAAAAGAATGGTGCAATCGTAAAATATATATTATTAATTTGCAAAAATCAGAATGAAGTTGATATGTGTTGAATAATATTATGGGAGCTAAACAAGAGCTTTGACTCAGATGATTAAATTAATATCATCATGTTAGGCACAGGTTTATTTTACAAATTCAGACCTTAAATTTCCCTAAACATTCGAAATTATAAATAAGAATAATTAAGCTACTCTCACACTGCCAGTCCAATGCCGGGATAAACTACAGGGCGACGCTAAAAATCTTTGTTATCACCGTGTCGTTAAACTGAAACGGTCCTTCTACTTTGAATGATGTTTGATAGAACGCCATTAATGATACTCGATGAAGGCAATCTTGAGTTTTAGCGTCCGCAATTAGCGCGCCGACCAACAAAAGCACGCAGCTCAAACGTGCTTTAAATCGTTTTATTAAGACAAGTAAACTGGTGAAATATACCTAAATGCAAGCGGGATTGATGAAAAGAAATAAACCTAAATGGAATTAAGCGGGGTTGATGAAAAGAAACATACCTAGTTTTTTATTGCCGACACTAAGACCTAACATTAACGGTGAAACATCAACTCTACATTAATCATGGTAAATCTGATAAATGTTAATTGAAAGTTACAATAGTGCTACGCATCGAATCAATCTAAGCAAATGTGATATCAGTTAACTGTTGTTCATTGATTGAGCAAATCAATTCAAACTTGTTCAATGTTAAATATTTGTTGAGCGACAGATTTTAGTGTTAAGTATTATTCTACACAAGACGATTGAATACAATGCACAAATGTACAAAGTAAATTTTAAAAGAAATATGTTATGTAGGCTATACCTCTGATGCCACCAACTAAGTTATTGTTCAATTTCTTTACAACTTCACTTAAATCTTTTGCCCTGAACGTAACTTTCACGGATTGATGTGGACAACAGGCAATGAATGCCTTGTGCTGTTTTTCTAACTCGTCTGCTATGCCAATCGATTGGTCAACCGAATTACGGATTTCCCTGGCCGATCCCATCAACCTCAGCTCAGTGCAATAAGCCTCAAAACTGCTCAATAAAGTGCACCATCTTTCGATTTCCTCCATCTGACTTTCCATCTCCATTATATTATTCTATTTTATCACAGATAAACTATCCAAAAGTGATATTGTATGTCGATCTATTAAGTCTTTAAGTTCCTTATTTCTGTCATAAATTTCCTGTTCTTTCTCAATTATTTCATTCAGGAAATCTTTTTTCCTCTGCTCTCTATTATTTCTCACTAACAGCATTTTCCCCTGAAGTTCGACATCGTCTTTGCCTTCCTTTCAACCGCTTCCTGAAAGTCTTTATCGACTGTTATCATCACATCTTTGCAATCGTGCGCTTTGTGACTATCAACAAAACACGAAACGCAGACGATTTTCTTGCAATCCCTGCAATAGAAGTTTAATGGTTTATCAATGTGTTTGATACAGGACTTCATGGAAACCAATCGCTTCATTTCTGACTTCATGTCACTTCCAAAATTCACCATATGGTGATATTTGCTCACATTTTGAAATTCAAAGTCTTCAGTTCCGAATCGGTATACGTGCTAAGTGTTTGCATGCAAATTGTTCGTGAGAAAAGATTATTGCTTCTATAGCGGCATGAATCAGCCCCACGTTGGTATTTTGAAAGCGGCCGGCCTCTCTATTCGCGTGTGGGGGCTGCACAGGAATAAATGGTATGATTTGTCACAAAAATCAATACTTTGTAATTTTACAAGTCGCACTTTCTTAAACCGTAGCTCGAAAACTACTAGCAACGAACTCCGATATACAATTAAACAATCCCAAAAATCTCTAAAAATTTACGAAAGTTCAACCATCAAGAGTTTTCTTCAAGCAAATAGAGGTGTGACGCGCGTCACTCTGGACGATGGCGCTATATAAAAGTAATCGATCGACAGCAGAATCGTAGGAGGACTACGGATGAGAATGTCTACCTGACACACGAGATGGGAGACATCAATGGGCTTCGCCTGAAGCAGAAGGCCTCAATACAGACACCAAGGAATATGCAAATATCAACGGAGTGTCAAGCAGCGAAATCCGACACCTCGAGGCGGACGCCTACCCCTTCCATCTCTACGACCCACAGACCAGAAATTCATGAATCAGTTGGAGATTTGGTCTGGACCGGCTGGTTAACACTGATCATGAATAGGGAACAATTCCGACACGAACGGTGCAAGCTGTTAGGCGGCATAACTGTAGTAATGGGATTCATTGTCACTAATAAGGCCAGCCTTATTACATAACAGCCGCTAGTCAAACAATAACTGGACGCCCTAGGAATCTGACGTTACGCTAGGGACGCCAAGACCCGACCAACCAGGGTTTAGTAATGGTTTCTGCAGGTGACCTGTCATTCAATAGAGATACGAGTTTTGCGTTTGGGATGGCGAAAGAAATCGCCTCTAGAAGGATTGATATAGCGTAGCAAGAAAAGGAACAGGGACTTGTTTCGGAACTGGAGGAGACGCTAGGTCGTTCTGACGATAAGGGTAATCAACGTAGTTGGGAAGCCCGTCTCCAACGTAAACCAGGAAAACATTTCTAAAGGACAATAATAACTCCAGTAAAGTGTAGATAGGATGAGTGATATATTTATATATATATATATAATTAAATATACATATTAAAACCATCAAGTGTGTCGTGTTGCTGAGCTTGGTGATAGAGGAAAGAACCAGCGGGTACTCTCGTCATCAAGAAGAAAGAGTGGCGAGGGTGAAACCCGCGACATTGGCGTAGTCGATAGAATCACCAGCAGACGACGAAGAAGCACTTTCGACGCCTGGGAGAAAACGTCAGCACAGCAGCGACATCTACACGGGAGCCACGGCGGTCATCAACGACGAGACATCAACGCCGATGAAGCAGAGGACAGCCGAAAGAGTTGACACGTCACCAGAGGGCGGTCGAGACGCAACGACGGAAGAGGGCACGGCATCACATCGATACGAGATCGAGCGGAAGTGACGACACGAGGCAGCCAACGGAGCAAGGTAGGACCCTGTACACGTGTGTCTGATAGTGTGAACTTCCGAGGCGATAGCCGAGACAGGTTAGGCGATAGAATAGGATTCTATAGCGCCTGCCTGTAGCTTTTTCTTCGTCGAGTAAGGCGGAAGAGTAGGTAGTACTTGCTAGGTGTGTGTTTGTTTTTATATATGTGCCATTGTGTATTAGTGGAAAGAACGTCTGATAAAAATGGACAGACAAGGCCCCCAAAGACGAGCAAGCGCTCGGAAAATGACAAACGAGCAGCTGATGACTTGCTTGACCAAGGCAGGTCACGAGGCATCTGTGGTCGCAGCGATGGAACGCGACCAGCATATTCGAGCATGGTCCAAGGTCCCGGAAACGATCGAAGAGACTGGCGAGAGTGAAGATTCCCTCAGCCAGGGCTCAGAAGTGGAGCTGAGCGACGTAATAGCAATACGTGCGCTAGAGAGACGGAGATTGGTACGGGAGGAGAGAGAATATGAAGAAGAGCGAGAGGAGAGGAGGAGAGAAAAGGAGAAGAAGAAAAGGAGGGAGGAGGAAAGAGAGGAATTGAGAGAAGAGAAGAGAAGAGGAGAAGAGAAAGGAGGGAGGAGGAGGAACGAGTGGAAAAGAAAAGAGGAAGAGAAGGAGAAAAGAGATGAGGAGGAACGGATAGAAAAGAAAAGGAGAGAGGAAGAAGAGAGGATGAGATGACAACAAAGGGAAGACAAAGACTATGAAGAGGAACGTAAATACAGAAAAGAGAGGAGGAGGGCGTAGGAGGAGAGTATGCAGTGGAGAAGGGAAGGAGAGGGTCAGTTAGAGGATAGGGAAACAGGAGCATCACAGAAGTCATTCATGGCGTGAGTAAAAACCTGCAACGACTCTCTAAAAGGAATGCTACCCAGATTTCCCGCAGAATCAGCTGTTCTGCCCTGTTTTTTTGATACTACTGAACGCCTATTCAACTCTTGTGCCATTGAATCCGACCTACAGCCTAAGATCTTACTGGCTAATCTCAGCGAGAAGGCGAAGGCCTTGGTCTGGCGTCTCTCTGAAGAAGACCTCTCTGACTATACACGTTTAAAAGAATACATTCTACGCGAATATCGACTAAGTCCCGTCCAACTGAGAGCTAAATTCTTAGACATGAAGAAATCTAACGATGAAACATACTCCTCGTGGGCATCAAGGCTACATAGCGCCTTGGTGTACTATCTGCGAAGCAGACAGGTAGATGAATCGTTTGAAAAGACGATTAGCTTGCTAGTGGCCGATATGATCAAAGACCTGTTGCCCAGAGGTTGTTTTGACTACGTATTTGCAGAAGAGAAAGGCAAGTGGCTGTCGCATGCCGAATTGGCGGGGTCTATTGACACATATTTAGCCGCCCACCACCGGGGTTATGAAGCATCCAAGGGTTACGGTAGCACCCCACGCCTGGAGTCCCGCCCATCTCGACCTAACTCGGCGAGCGGGGGTAGCACTAGTCATGAGGCCAATGTCAACGCCACGCGTAGGTGGAAGACAGGCACTCAGTACAAGCCATTGTAAACAACTGTTCCATTGTTTATGATCGCGACAGTGATTTCGGGTAAATTGAGGTGATCGATCCATCAGAAGGCGTCGCACCTCGACCAAGCACCTTAATTGAAGAAGGGCGAACTGCTCATTTGCCTGACGCTGAGAGGAGTCAACTCCTAGAGCTAATAGACAGATATGCAGATGTGTTTTCTGGGAAGCCGGGTTTATGGAAGTCTAGAATTATTATGTCGCCCATTTCGGGTCCTTTGTGATCACGGATAAGTGATTACCGGGGGCGCCAAAATCATGTTTGACAACCTGCATATAAAGAGGCTATTATGGGGCGCCAAAATTAAATCTTGCTAACTTAGTTGGGATAAATTAGTTTGCATAAAAATAAATAAATTAATAGTTTTAATTCTCATTTTGGCGCCCCCTCTAACTTGGCGTTCTGTGACACATTTCCTGCTTACCTCTCTCCAAGCTACGCCTCTGCCTCTGATTCATTTGGTCATAATAATTAGGTGTAGTTGACGGAGTCAAAGGCTACCGAATGACATCAGAGACTTGGAAACTGTTTAATGGGCTTCAGTATTGTCGCTATTACTGATAGATAATGTGTAGAGCAAAACACCGTTTAAACACGACCGGTTGTTATAGTTGCTATCCCTTCCACGCAGCTATATTGAGAATTTCTTTGACTGCGATGCACATCGACACCCACAAATTGGCTTTAAGCAACACATATTTTTGAGTCCTTATATTTAATGCTGCAGCAATTTGACAAAGTTTTCTATTTCGTTTTGCTGGCTGAATACGTTTGGTCAATTAATCAATCCAACGATGGGTCGAATCCGGAATCCTATAAGAAACTAGTCGTAGAATTGTTGACGGTGGCAGTGTGCGATGGTTCACTCGTTGATACTTTCTGCGATATTAGATAGTTCCACTGATTGGCAGATGATGGGGGAAACAATTGAATAATCAGGAGGAAGTATGTGATCAGCAGACCAAGAATCTAAGAATAGAGCACAGAAATAACTTTGCTTCATATCGGCAGAGGAGGCCTATAGATAAACGACATAGTTCTAAGTGGAAATGCAAGCTTAGCTAGATACAGCGCCTATATAATTGAATGACTATTAAATGAGGAAAACAGACATTTTTTGTTTAGTTTGTTAGTCTGAAGTAGATTATAATATTAATTTGCAAAAATCTTCTGCCACCGAAAATTATATCATAGGTCGTATCATATGCGAAATTTTTACTTCTGCAGTAGAAAACGTGCACAATTCCACGGGTGAAAACCAGTGACGTAGGCTACGAAAAGAATCTTACGACTTAGGACTAAATGTTCTCGAAGTACAACAACTAATGCAGACATTTTCTCAGGCATATGAAATATTCCGCAGTCTCTGAAACTATCTAACGTAGAAGGCTCCGTATATTTGGGTGCATCGAAGATCGCAATTATTACGCATGACTACACCTTTATTTAAGGTGTGCACACCAAGGAACGTAAAATGACGATTAAAACGACCAAGGACACAGAAGATTGACATTGACCAAAGCCCATAAGAAGAGCCCACAACTGGAGACATTGGTAGAATCGAGAGACGATAGCTAGTAGGCCCTATATTGAGATATGAACTGGTCTTACCGTTAGAATTGTATTTCGATCGATGACAAAAATCCTCAAAACAGTAAAACCAATCGGTTCCCCATGTAAGCGGCTGATAAATGCATTTATCTATAAAATCCACAGTTATCGTCATTAAAATATTATGTGTTACTAATCGCTGTATTACAGGCAAGTAATTAGGCCTATGCAATTAGGCCTATTTATTATGCTACCCAGAGTTATTATACAGGGTGAGCCATTAAAAGCAAACTCCTCAGTCTTTAAGCCAATATTTCTGTCAATAGTAAGAATTAATAAATGAAATTTTACAGGCGCAAGGCTAATTCGTATCTACATATGACTGCCAAAATTTAATGAAATTTTTCAAACAGAACAAAAGTTACATCACTATTAATTAGTGCAGCCATGGTTTTATTTGATGGTCAAAAAACATTCTACGCAGCAAAAAGTTACAAAAACAATTTTATGAGGTCACATCTCAAGTTATTGTTATACAACAAACATCGTATTGTTTCACAATGTTCATATTGTTTCTTGATGAGTTTGTTGGGGGCCATTGCATCGGTGATAATTTTTTCAGGGACACGACGAAAAGCAACGAGGTTCAGATCTTCTTTGGCAATTCTTCTAACAGACGTGCGGCTGTTGTTAAATTCTGCAGAAATTCGCCGAGTACTGAGATGACTTCTGATGCTGCTATTCTGTTAACAAGCACATTTGTCAACAATCTCAACATGCTCGATATTTATTCAGGTGCGGATAGATTTCTGCCTTCCGCTGCCCTTACGACGTTCCACAGCCCACCCCTATCATCCACGCCTCCGCGTATTTTTATAAGTGCTCAGCTCCAGTGATTTCAGAGGGAGCTTTGATTGCAGATTTGGCTCCAAGATCATGCTCATGATTCATGAAGTGTCTTTACACCAATTTTATCTGTCCTGGACACCTTTGCCCGTGTTTATTTTGTTACAAATCTATTATAAAAATGATTAATCGCAAAACAGTTTGATTCACCAATTTACATGTAAGCTAGATGACGACAAAGTGACTTCAAACTCGAAAACTTAAAGTTTCATTTTTCAGCAATGATAATCATGAAGTGTGTTTTGTTACAACTATTTAAAATGTGACTTCATAAATCTAAAGCTTTTTATAACTTATTGCAGTGCTAAATGTTTTTGACCATCATAGATCGGCGGTTGCACATAATAAAAGTGATATAACTTTTGTTCTGTTTGAAATAATTCAGTAAAATTTGGCAGTTATATGTAGATATGAATTAGCTTTGAGCCTATCAAATTCCATTTATTAATTCCTACTACTGGCCAAAAATTAGCAAATAACCGTAGGGGGGTACGTTTTTGACCCACCCTGTATATGGCGAAAATCTATAAAATAGCTGAAATTATGTCTAAGTAGGCCTACACTAAGCACTCAACGTGCTTAAAGTACTGTTTCCCTGAACGAATAATAAACATAGGTCTATCTAAGATGTAACGATCAGTCTCTACCTGTCCTATTGTTTCTGCATTCAGGTTGGTTAGGTCGATATCGTGAATTCTCTCATAGATCTTGTGAGCCTTAAACAACAGAAATACAACGCAATCATGCATGCATTCAACAGAAATTAGCAGACGTTTCCTGAAGTAGATAGCTGCAGTTATTGTAACTAATGTCAAAATCTTATCAGCAATTAATGAAAAGACCTTGCTTGTGCATAGTTGACTTTTGGACACTGAGCACCCGATCGTCAGCAGCAAGGTTTCATTGATTTCGCCTGAAGAAGAATCTCTAGAAAATCCGCAAAAATTTTTAATATTGTTTGAGGGTGTGCCTCTGGCAACGTTTTCTGGCAAGTGGTGTGCCAGGATGCCGAACGCACCTGAGCAAAAATAAGGGTAGGGATCCGGAAGAGGTCTCGAAGGACACGTCCCGAAAAAATTTATACAAAATTAAAACTGATATGGCGCGTTTTCTAGCATATAGACTGTCAGATTAAAATTCAAAAATCTCTTTTTCTCATGTGCACCTTCCCCGGTTAATTTACAGAATGAACTATTGGCAGTCGCTGATGATTTTGTGTAAGAGAATATAAACCAACTCTCTCAGTATGAATAGTTCATGTAGGCCTACGCTAAGGGACTTAACAAAACCCATAATAAAAGATCACTCTTACCGACTGGTTGATCATTATTCCGCCGCGAGCAACTATGATTAATCCGAATACGCAAGAGAATATCCAGAATAAGGTACTTAAAAGATTCACTGCACTGCTCCTCATAATATTAGGATCGCACATCACACCATATAAGTTCAGAATAATCACAAAAATGAATGTGACGACGAATATTGCATTGTTCATGCACACTTGGCCGTCAACCTTGTCAACCATTCGACAAAGTGTTCGATGATGGCTACGTACCAATTCCAAATTCCTCTTAGCAGCTTCAGGATCTTTAACAATATCTTTCAGCATCATTGTGCACTTCTTGAACTCATAACTGACAACTGAAGATAGCAAGTAGTTCCATATCAAAGAAAACATCGCCCCACCTGCTATGTAAAATAATACAGCGATAAGCAGGCCGCACAGAATTTTAAGTGTTAGGGGGCCTGAATTGAGAATAATCGTGTTAAATGGAGCGATCAGGAGAGTTAGCAACCCGTATTCGCAGTATATAACGTAAGCTGTTAAAATGACAATAAACGCTGTTAACATCCAAGCAATTATAACCCATAAAACCACTTTCAATCTGAGGTGCTTAGCCCAGCGAGAGTTCATGTCGTTGTTGAAGGTCTGCAATATTTTTGGTATTCTTCCTTCAAGACTGTTTCTGTAACACGATGTATGTATGATTGCCCCACTAACCATAACAACCACGTTAGCAATATCTCCCAAAATGGTAGGCAATTTTTCGTTCGCAGTAAAAGCGGTAAATATTCTGATAGCGTTCAGCCACATTATTACCACGATAGATAAGCAATACAAGCGAGAGTACTGCTTCATCGTTTTCTGTTTGTCTGTAATTTCAAAGTATATGCCAAGGATTCGCATGCTGACAGTTAGAGGCAAAAGCACTTTGTGAATCATTGTTTGTTCTAGATTTTCGGTGGAACTTTCTTTAACAGTAGGAATTTCTTGTGCTTCTCGCACTTCCATGGCCTTATTTCGTAGTGGATGAACTTTAAACCAGCTCATAGCTTAAGCTATTAATTCGATGTTTCCCTTTAATGACGTCTAGAATTAGAACTTTCTAGACACTATAAACGCAAATTTCTTCCAAATTATAAGCCTGGTAATTATAAACCAAGTAATAATGGTGCTAAATTCGCAGTACAATACGATGCAGTAATCTTCTTTGAAACATGAAAGACTGCTTCTTCGTCGAACATTTCGCGAGTGATCGCTGTTTGGCTGTGTTGACTATGATATCCGTCGTGGCTCGTCTGTAGTTTATAGCATGGTACTCGACAGTGCTCGATCTGCATGACCTTCACTATATACATGGGTGGTTTCTATGGTCACGACATCGATTGGGTTTCGCGTGTAAGCATGATTGCGCCAACAGATAAAACGCACCAATTAGTAGAAATGCAAATTGATGATAGAATGCTGATCGTGAAAATTGCACATCCGCTGTGGCGCCATTAGGCTACTGAACCTACATATATATATATTATATTATATATATATATTATATTATATTATATATATATATTATATTATATTATATATATATATGTGTGTGTGTGTATGGGTCGATTGATTCTACAATAGGCTATTGTCTAAAAGCTTCTAACTAATTACAAACATTCAATAAACGCATCTGAATAGGCTGCCTTTTGGAAATCGCTACACCTAAATCGTAGGCCTACCCATGCTGTCAACAAGCTGAAGAAAATTTGATCAACACAGGTTGAAGTAACTTGCTATAAGAAATTTTAACTATTTACTAAATTGGCTACAAAAGGAATTCACCGATACCTTGACTTTGCAATAGGCACATTTTGTAACGCTTTAGTTTTTTTATTAACGCTGCCCAGTTTTGTCGCGCTGTACCTTTCACATGAAGTGTAAAATTGAACACTGTACTAATGTGTCTGGCTAAAAGCACGTAGGCCTTTATATAATATATATATATTTATATACAATACAGTACACACACATGCATACATAGACCTACGTAATCGATCATTCAATATAATTATTATACTTTAATAGAAGTTGGATTGATGACAAGAAATCTCTATACTTAAATAGAAGTTGGATTGCTAACAGTAATCACCGACTACTGACTTTAAAATTGATTATTTACCTCAAAGACTTTAAAGCATGTGTTTTGTTATTTTATAATGATATTTGAATGATGAGTGACCATTGACAAGACCTTTGATTATACTTTCTATCAGCGACGAAATGCGTCATTATTATTGTAACAATGCACACTAATTAGCGGCTCCGTTATTCACTGCTACCGGTGTCAATACATTAGGATTAAACTTAATGCCATGTAATTAATCCCAGCTGCTCTGCGTGACGAGGCAATAGGACTTCTAAAAGAACGACATAGTCCGATGACCAGTTGCGGTCTTCGATCTTACTTGTTGCCTGTCTGCCACTTTGCATGACGTCATGCAGTAGCAGCAATTATATAACAGCTTACTGTAAATCTCGTATGTTATTTATCAACTCTAACTGAACTATTGCTTATATTCGCCCTGTTTTTCTTTTGCACCTACATTATTTTGCTACTTGTAAACTCAATAAACGAATATCTGGTAACATGATGAAACTGTTACGTTAGAAGATTTCCATTCAGCTTCCACATGAACCTGTCTCTCCACATGTGTATCTCTGTCTCTTTTATCTTTCTGTCTCTCAGTCTGTCTCTGTCTCTGCCTCTCTCTCTCTCTGTCTCTCTGTCTGTCTGTCTGTATCTCTCTGTCTCTGCCTCTCTCTCTCTGTCTCTCTCTGTCTCTCTGTCTGTCTCTCTGTATCTCTCTGTCTCTGTCTCTGTCTCTCTCTCTGAGGTCAGGTCAGATGCTTGATGTCCTGGAATGTCTGAGCACTTGACATGCTCCATGGACTAAGATGGCCAAAGAAGTAGACACGAGCAGAGGCAGCGATTTCGTTCCACAGGTGGGGACACCCAATGAGAGGGGTAAGAAATGTGGGGACATACGTATAGCGTGTCCTCTCTCTGTAAAAGGTGGGGGACTTGTCCCCCTCGATTTCCCTTCTGGCCACGAAAGACACAAAAGGTTTTTCTAAGAAATGTCAACTAGCTATCGAAATTGACCGACCACACATGTTTCTATAGATACCTGGAGTCATATTTCAACTCTGGATAAAAATCCTTCAGTGTGGGGCTCAAGATATCTGTGCATTGCCATTTGAGCTGCTTTTGTTTATGTTCCTAGTAATATTATGAACTGTCTAGACTTGCAAGAGGCAGCGCTTTTACGAGATACCGAGAAGTCGCTTTATGAAATGTCAGTAAAAAACAAACTACATGCACGTAACACGCCGCATTACACATACACAGGCTTAATTGATACATATATTATATATATATAATATATAAGCCACCACCAGCTGTCTACCTACCTGCCTATATCAGCCTCTCTGCTTTGTATAGGCGAATAATTATACGTGAACAATTGAGTACCTTAATCTGACACTGTGCATACAACAGCAGAACTAGGAAAACGCTGCTACCTGATCAGAGCATGGCTTCCCGGACTCGACCTGGCACCGGAAAGAAACGAGAGGACTGTCTATTGCGGACTTGATTTGGAATAGCGCTGGTGATTAGGCTAGTCTCCCTGACGTGGCTTTTGTGGGCGCTGAAAAATTTTCATGGACTTACAATAAGTTACATTACAAAGACTTTTGAAGAAATGGTCCATCTGAGCAAGCTACGGTGAAGTCAAGTTTGCACAATCGGTATGTACTATAAACACTATTTATTTACATGTATATCTAGATTCTGCGTATCCGTCTGTCTCTCCGTTTACACTTTTACAGCTATTCACTCGATCGCTCGGGGAACATCTTGGACACCCAGTAGAGGGTTGGTGGATTTTGAGGAGGAAGAGGAGGAGGAAGTCGTATGGAAGGATTATGGAGTAGGGGAAAGGACAAGGGTGACGGTGAGAAGATGATGAGGAGTGTAAAAAGGAGGATGGGTTGGGAGGAGGAAGCGGTTAGGAAAGGGTGAGACGTTGAGGAAGGAAAGAAAGTTGGGAAAAGGTGAGTGAGAACAAAGAGTGAATAGAAATTAGAGAAGACGGAGAAAGAGAAGAGGAATTAGATATGAGGAGGAGGGATTAGAGTGAGGAAAGGTTAATTCTGCCAGACAGGCAGCCTCCTGCAGGGCTGCAGAGTCCCCTCAGGCCAGTCAGGAACGACAGGCTGCAGACGCTGCAAGAACATTAATGCCTCCCCACAACTTCGTCCTCAATCAAGGTGCCCCCATAATCTTCTTCACCCGGCGATCGCCGGGTACACAAGCTAGTAATATAATAGAAGAGAACAATGCACTCGTGTGTGTGTCATTCGTCAACTCAAAAAAACTCATTGCACTCTCTCACGACAGTGTCATTCGTCAGATGGCACAACGCATTTAGTGGGCGCTGTGGTGGCAATGACGTCAAATTGGGTACTATTAGGAGGACAGACAACGGGAAGAGATGAAAAGGGAGGTAGGATAGGAGAGGACAAGAGAGGATAAATGTAAGAGAGGAAGAGATGAAAAGGGAGGTAGGATAGGAGAGGACAAGAGAGGATAAATGTAAGAGAGGAAGAGATGAAAAGGGAGGTAGGATAGGAGAGGACAAGAGAGGATAAATGTAAGAGAGGAAGAGATGAAAAGGGAGGTAGGATAGGAGAGGACAAGAGAGGATAAATGTAAGAGAGGAAGAGATGAAAAGGGAGGTAGGATAGGAGAGGACAAGAGAGGATAAATGTAAGAGAGGAAGAGATGAAAAGGGAGGTAGGATAGGAGAGGACAAGAGAGGATAAATGTAAGAGAGGAAGAGATGAAAAGGGAGGTAGGATAGGAGAGGACAAGAGAGGATAAATGTAAGAGAGGAAGAGATGAAAAGGGAGGTAGGATAGGAGAGGACAAGAGAGGATAAATGTAAGAGAGGAAGAGATGAAAAGGGAGGTAGGATAGGAGAGGACAAGAGAGGATAAATGTAAGAGAGGAAGAGATGAAAAGGGAGGTAGGATAGGAGAGGACAAGAGAGGATAAATGTAAGAGAGGAAGAGATGAAAAGGGAGGTAGGATAGGAGAGGACAAGAGAGGATAAATGTAAGAGAGGAAGAGATGAAAAGGGAGGTAGGATAGGAGAGGATAAATGAAAGAGGGGATGAGATGAAAAGGGAGGTAGGATAGGAGAGGACAAGAGAGGATAAATGAAAGAGGGGCTGAGATGAAAGTGCAGGGAGGAGGAGGGAAAGGAGAGGATCCGAGGGAGGAAGGGTAAGAAGGCGCTTTCGAGTGGAGCACACATTAAAAATGGTTTCCTAACCATATTAGGATAAGCAAGCATCTAATATATGACATTATACATACATAATGCAATATACCCATGTGTAGACATAGCATTGTTAATGTATTATATACTGTTTCGCTAGAAGCTTTCCATCCAGCCTCTTAGACACGTGTTGCTCTCTCATTTTCTCTCTCTTTCTTGCTCTCTCTGTCTGTTTCGATATATATATATATATGTATGCATGTATGTATATATAAGACATACATATAACACATATATTATACACATATTTTATATATGTGTGGTCATTTAAGACGATTCATGTCCCAAGGTGTCTATACTAAAAGCCATCTGGTCCAAGCTGGCAGAGGAAGTCACCAGAGGCACACCAGGTTTCCATAAGTAATGGCTACTACGGCTTACATCTATTATACACAGAGGAGGAGGAGGAGAAATTGAAGGAGGAGGAAGGCGCCGTTAACATTTGCTTTTGTCTCCGTCGTCCGTTGAATGATACGAATCGAGTGGGATAAGCCAAAAGCTTTGTCTGCAGCGTCGTCGGATTTCGATGCTTATGCTGCGCTCAGTCGATGGCTCTTAAGTCTTAATAGTGGAGAGTGGCTGTTGCCGTGGAAAACGCCGAATAGTTCTCAGTGACAACAATCGAGAGATTTAATAAGAGTGGTGGACTTGGCTGCGAAGGCGACCGAATGTCATTTGACTTAATCACTGGCTCATTGACTTACTGAGGCAAAGAGCTGAATGAGACCAGATCTCGATCTCCACTGCACAGTAAGTTCCTATTTCTAACTTAGTAGGCCTACTCCATTTAGTCTGGATCTTCTCCTGCAGTCGTAGCATTGAGATTGAGATTTCTATAGCGCTTTAAAAATTTCAAGTCGTGAGAAACATATGCATAGTCAAAACAGAGTTGACAGGTAGATTCAGGGATTAGGCAATTAGAAATATCACATATTTACGGGTATAGAATTGGTGAATGCCAGTGATTATACATCGTATAATAGGTGGCCTACATGTCGCTATTAAGTAATCGTGGTCAATCTGTGACAATAAAATAAAATATTAGTTCTTTAATTCTGAATCAAAAGCCTATATCGGACAAATTGAAAGACGGACCTAATAGCATGGGCTTCTATAGCACAAAGGTGAAAAATGGACAGTTTCGACTGTCTGGAAATAATTTGAACGTCGGCGTTAATTGCAGTTTATCTTTTGCTTCATCCAAGATGTTCATTGCCCGATCGTTAGATCTTTAGCCTCATGCAGATCAAATAGTAGCACTGTGGCATTTCGCAAAGTACAAATCATTACGCTATAATATGATTTTCTGATTTTATCTTCGTCTGCATTGTTCGTCTACGTCTTCGAACACAGATGCTCTCCATTGAAGAGTATTTGCAGCGGAAAATTAAATTGCCAATCCTGTATTATTTATCTGATGATTGCTTTTGTTGCGCCATGGTCATAATTCACACGGCATCGATCGAACGCCGCCTTTATATAGAACATTGTAGCCAATAAGAATTCTCCTAATGGTTAACCACAACGACCTATTGATGCTACCAACTGCGTCTTTGTCATCTGCATTTTTGGGATCGATTCAGGAATCGTATGATTTTAGCTGAATACTTTATTTTATATCCAAACAAGCGAAGCTCTTATTCCTGGGAACGTGAACCGTGCTGTGCAATTAATTGATTCGTTGCTTCTTGCATTTCTGATCTATCTATAGATCCTACGTTAGTGACAAGGACGTTTTTTGGGTTGAAGATGAACTGGGATAAAACCATGACCCAGACCGCTTCGGATTACCCACCCAGTCAGTTATTGTCAATGGTTGAAAGCGATAAGTTGGAGGTTGTTGGAGCCTTTACTTCACCAACCATTCATCGACAATGATTGAGTTCATTGCGTTGTAACATTGGTTCGAACAAACGAGATCGCTAAATATCTTCCATCTGTTGTAATTAAGGAATGAAACAATATTCATGTGCCTTCTCATTAAGCCATCAGAATTGCTGACGAAAACCAACTGAGAAATCTTCGAGATCCTCTAGCCGACAAAGGAAGATAAAATATTATATCCTTCATTTCCTGATCTAACACGAACTGTATACGCCACATACCCACAGACCTCGTGAGGTTCTTGTAGGGCGCTATATAAATGTTCACATACATACATACATACATACATACATACATACATACATACATACAGACATTGATCTATTCTTACCATGACCCAGTTATAAATAAATCAAATATAGCAAAATGCTGAACTTTGTGCAATATACGTCTACATATTAGACGGTTATCGATTATTATTATTTAAGATATCCATGAAGATAATAATTAAGCCTATTAACAATCGATTTTTCATATATTATTGCATTGTGTTCGATTTCACTAGCAGATGAAACGACAGTAAGCCCAAACCAAATCGAACTGAACTATATATTTATAATTATATATCTTTAAAAAAAACTAATCCTATCTTTGTAAAATTGTGCTGGCCCAAGTATACACACATAGGCTTTTGACGTCTCTCCAACCGGGACATATAATCACTGACGATATAATATGAAATGCCCATCATCATTAGCCTGATCTTTGTATGTCAGATTATCAAGCTATGAGGCATATTAGAACTGCTATATCTTCCAGATATCGATTCCATTTAAGAATAGGATTTACAAAACGTCTTGAATAAAGTCAATTAGAGAAACATTGTCAATTCCTAGCTGTGTCATTGCTATCTGGACCTCTCCAGCTGCCTCCTCAGATACAAACCTTTCTACCTAAGCTTGTACGCTACACACATAAGATTGATTGGCAGGTCAATGAGCCGTATTTCCCAATTTCCTTCTATTCCCGAGTCCTTCTCTTTACATATATTGATTGCCTCTACATCCAAACCGCTGCCCTATAGGGTCAATTTCATGACGGTTTGACACACTTGTTCAAAAGCCAATCAATAAAACCCCATTAATATTGCATAGACTCCTAGTAGCGTCAAATTCATCGTAATGAATGATTTTTAATGTGACCCATCTCATGTCGTTTCATAGTTATATGAACTTATTTCCGTCTGTAGCAATCAGCTCCTCAGGAGGCATATGAGCGATTGTACACACCTGTGTCTGACAGATATAATTATGTCTTGTCAAACTGATCAGACAGGTCTATCTAACAGCAGAGTTTCTTCTTATCTCTTTATTTCTGTGGGCGCTTTAAAACAATCCTATTCGATCGTAGCCCTCTGTCGTTGTCAGAGCAGCGCGTCTTTGTAATTGCCTCTCTCGAATTGACGCCATACATGAGTTAGATATTACAAAAGCAGCAATCGAAACACACTTGATGTGAACTGTGCAGTGACCAACAGGAAACGACTGGGCTGAGTTGAACGCAGGGTTCGAACTATACAGCAGAGAGAGAAAGTGAGCCTCAGGTTGACCGATTGCTTCATTTCTGCTTCGTTTCTGCTGCAATATTCAACCTCAACTCTTTAGAAACTCAGAGACGCTGGATAAAAGCGAAGTCATGGTTGTATTCTTTTTAATATAGGCAATTATCCGACTGACTTTGTGTAGGTCTATGGCATAGAATCAGGTGACTCCATGCAACACCCCCTCAACAGCTACTCTGCCTCCTCTAACCCTCTGGAAACCAGACTCTGACCTTCTTCGGACTACCCAATTGACAAAATATAATGTGCCCTCTAATTTTGTGGAGACAATGTGTGCAAGAAATTTTGCGTGTGCAACATTTAATAAATGGTTCGCACTTTTGGGCCCAGCTCCGAGTTGAATATGATAACTAGGACCATAATCTAAAAGTCTATGGTGATAAGTTCTGATAGGCCTAACATGATAACTAGGACCATAATCTAAAAGTCTATGGTGATAAGTTCTGATAGGCCTAACATAAGACAAGTGCAGTGTCTAAATTCTGTCTAAGAGCATACATCGCTTTGTACGTCATTGTAACTGGCTTTCAATTTATTTGCAATTTTCTATACTACCCAGCTAAATATTGGTTTCTAGTCCATCTGAATAATTGTTCATTCCGAGAAACATATCTGTGTGCGCGCACTAAATTCTTGAGTGTGCTGGCTTCACACGCGCATTCGCACAGCCTAGAGGGAACACTGTTGAAGACTCATTTGATTTGACGCAGCGCTTGTGAACGAGCTTGTGCCCTGCCCTTGGCTCTCGAGTGGCACCTTAGAAGTGCTGAGATTACGATTACGATTAGAATTACGATTACTTGCGGCACTGGCTTCCCAGTCGACCGGAGCGTCGTAAGAATGGCCAATGAATTTCTGCTGGCACCAATTGTTACAATTGGAAACATGTCAATTGTTCTCATAATGAGAATATTCTGATTGTGTTTACGTTACGTTCCTGGATGAAAAAAACTAAAGAACACATATATGACAAATGACATGCCGCTGTTGAGTATAAAAATAATTTTCTGCTCCAGTTGGAGACCACGCGCTGATATTAGGCTTAATTGTTTTTTGTTTATAATGTGAGTGAATCTTTGCTCTAGCAATGAGGAATCCGTAGTTTATGCAGATCTCTGTTGATGATTCTCGTGAGAAAATGAGTTGCAACTGTCAAGTGGGCTGGATACTAATGCATCAACTGTAGTGGAACAAAGAAAGTCGGAGGAAAAAGTAGACACGAATCCGCGAATTTCTGTATTATTTAATTGGCCTGATCGGTTCAGACTGTTACAAGGTGGACTCTTGGTACCAAACATCACGCCCAAACTGAATAAACAGCAGATTCCTCATTGCTTTTACACCACAGCCTTTATCGGACAGTTACTTCCGATATATATCGGTAGGCATTAATGATTTTGTTCACGAGAACAAAGATATCGGACGCCCCGAAATATCATGAGTCATCATGAATGAAGCCAACAGTGAAGAGATCATAAAATTGTACAAGTGAATAGTCATACATTTATGATTTATTTTATATGAAGTCAATTTATTATTAGTGCACAGATCTGTGTAGTATTCATGTATATATATATATATAGAAATAGATCCAACTAGTCGAACTATTAGGTACGCTGATTTTTATAGTATACTATTTATATATATATAGTTATAAAATTTTATATAGATATAGCTAGTCGGACTTTTAGTTGCGCTGGCCGAGTTGAGCGACAGGCGTTAATGAAAGCGCGGAAAGTTAAAAAAAGATGATGCGGCCAATGATGGAGTAGCAAGTTGTGACAGATGTAGAAATTTGGTTGTTATCTAAATATCGTTCTTTTGTGTTTTAAAGAGGAAGAAAATTGAAAGTGCATCTATCTGTGTGATTCATTTGAATTGAGAAGTTGTACAAGTAGAGGTTTGGTGTCAGGCTACACAGGAGTAAAGTGTGGGCGACATGCTGCGATCGAAAAAAATCAGCCCGCGCTGTGGAAGAAGCTGTATCGTCAGTGATAAACAACAAATAACGTCTTAGAGTTTAGTAATAACGTGTCCGGTTATTACGTCGTCTGTGCAGTTCTTTCAATAAATATTGTTTTTGCGTCTCTGGCCCACTCTGCTATTTGTATGCGAGACAGCAGCCGTCAGAGAGAGAGAGAGACAGACAGACAGACAGACAGAGAGACAGACAGACAGATACAGAGAGAGACAGAGACAGAGACAGACAGAGACAGAGAGGCAGGCAGGCAGGCTGGCAGACAGACACACAGCGACAAACAGAAACACACAGAGACAGAGACAGAGACAGAAAATGATTGTAATGCACTGGTCTGTCGTCCTTCTGGTGACAGTCTTTGTGGCGTGACTGATCCGATCTGTAGGGCCTACTCTCTTCAGTTCACAATGAACTCACGACCTAACACCGCGTAACACAACAAGGGCATATCGATCTCCGACGACTGGAGAACTTATTTGGCCACTGGATAACATGTACATCGAAAGAATCCTGTCTGCTAACTCGTACATATACCCTTATTTCGCCCAAGAGAAAGAACAACTCACAGGCTAAGTGCTGATTCGAAAGTTCCTGTACTTCTGAAATATGGACCTTATGCAATGCAATAATGCAATGCAATATTCACTGCAATACGCAATGCAATATGCTCCCCAACATGTGCTTCAGTCCATTCTTTCTTCTATACTGATTCGCTTTATGTTTCCGACACTTTCCTTTTGTGTCTCACACCCTCTGTTCCTCGTATCATCCCTCTCCTCCCTTCTTCTCCTTCGTGTATTAATCTTCTTTTCGTTTTTATAGTTTCATTCAGGAAACATGATGCCTCCTACTTCAGCTATTTTGTCGTCGTTATATTTATTTGATTATCAATTATTCATTTCGTAATTTGGCTTACAGACGACATGAAACAAAGCACTTAGATTCCACTTGTGTGGCTTTCGTCACAGTATTTTTTCCAGTTTGTTAAGTGTATGTCGATTTTCTAACTTTCTGCAGCCACTGCCCACATTGCAAAGACAAAACAGTCAAATTTTGACAATATTTTTAAAGATATTTTTCTCAATTTAGTGCTATGGGTCACCACAGATCAATGCAACACAGACGTCTCCAAGGAGATAATTTTCAGTTGGTTTGATAATGTTATCGAACATCCCTTAAATCACTTTATAACCTGCATTGAGCAGCTTGATGGTTACAGCTTTTGAAAATGATCATAAAGTGTAACTCTCTCCTCCTTCAAACCACGTCAACTGCATTCATTGTCTAATAAACTAGCGAGCGACACTTTCTTCTTAACCAATAAATACAGCAAGGTGTACAATATCTCGAAGCTGAACGTCATTTTTCAAGCGATAGTTATTTCAAGAATCATAGCCTAACTTAAAGCACTGCATGCCTATACTAGATTTCTTACGTCACAATATCATCATCATATTACGCGCATTAACTTAATGCAACTCCGAAATAGCTCGGATACGGCAAATGTACGGGAGGAACCTAATGCGTCCGTATATACGTCACTTTCCAGAATAGCATCACGCACGCTTACATAAAAATGTAATTGCAGAGGCACTGAACAGATGAACAATATTCAATCAATTCAGTGACAGGCTACTAATGGCAGCTAGCACCTTGAGTTTTAGATATTTGCTAGTAGGCTAGTTATGTTTTATTTTGTTGGCTTTTATTGTGAAAATCTTCTGTATTTTCTGCAAGTACAAGTATCCCTCAGCCTTTCATGCTGCCCATTGTTAGGCTTACATTTAAACTGCTGACTAGCAGTTTAACGACGTGCGTTCGTTAAAGATCAATGAGAAACGAATGCAGCTCTTCGTTGAAGTGTAACTACATGTATGACACCCTTAGGTATAATTAGCTGCGCTTGTGTGAGTCAGTGTGACGCGATAATCTGTTACAACCATGGTTTACTTTTAAAGTGTGTACAATCGTTGTATACAATGGAATGCACGTGCGCTTGTCTTCTGCAAATCAAGGCTACCTGCGTGGATACTTACTTACTCTAATATGAATATGTCAAACGAGATTTAATAATGCCACACTGGTGACCGAATTTTTGGAATAGTATTTCGACAATTCCAGTCTGTGGTTGCATGTAAGCTACACTGTTGATTATAATACGTTAAGAAACTGAATGTTATAAACAATGGAAAACTAATAAATACAGATAAGCTTTGCATTCACTAGAATTTAATTCTCAAATTTATATAGCGCAACTTCAGTTAAACTCCGTAAACTGTGCGTCTTCTTTCCAAGCCAATGAAACTGGCTCTAACAAGCATAAATAAATGCCCGGCTCATAGCATTAATAGTTTTTAAAAATCTTGTATATGTTATCCAGTATCAGACAATCTGGTCAAAATAGTAGTAAATCTAATTCTAGTTGTGAAAGGAGAGAAGTAGTCATTGGAGATAAGCCCAGGAGACCCAACTAGGGAGATGTTGTTCATTCAAGATTGTCGATTTATGTGATTTGGTAGAGATCTCCACTCAGTAGTAGCTTACTCAATGGCGGTTTCTTCTTCTTCTATTGACCGTAAACGCCTCTGTCCTGAGCCCTGCAATATTTGAACACCTAATCCGCCATGCATCTTGCTGGGTAGAATATTGCAACCCCACTCAGTAGGGTAGAATATTGCAACCCCTCTCATACAGACACCGTTCCTTCATCATCATACCTCAATTATAACACGTCTCCGTATAACTCTCGAATGAAACTTTACCAGGAACCGTTCTTCCATCAAAGTGGAATGAAAACCACGAAGATTTTGACTTATGGATACGCGCAGTCGGCCTGTGAGTCTAAACTGTCCAAAATGCAATTCCTCAAACATTAACCATTGTGATCAAACCGTGGGAGTTCAATCATTATGTGCGTCTCCGTTGTAAATCGGTTAATTGATTGAATGTAAGATTACAGTCTGTGGACAGAACGGTCAATCGGAATGTAGTCTGAGGAAGATTTCGTTTCTTGTTCTAGATGCACATCGTATCACGATCAGTCATCTTGGTACATAGTCCTGCACGCTGTTAAAAATGTTCCGTTTGTATGTGGGAGGAGATAGGTGAACTAGATCGAGTTTTCTGCTTGAAGAAGAAAGTAATAAATCCACACAGGTCAATGACTTCTTTTAGAGCCTTCTACTTCAGTGACCACTGATGTAAAAATTAACGACAGTCGAACTGCATGTGTCTCGTGTGAATGTATTCGTGTATACGCATTTAGGCTAAATATGAACGCAGACCTGTGTATTAGAGGTGCTTAGAAGCAAATTTCTCATTTATTAAACTCTCAGCCTCTCGTAATGTTCCAAATAAATACATAAAATTTCAGGTTAAGTTCTTTTATTTTTAGGGTGTTATTTAGGAATGCCTTCTGGCATGTGTAGTCTTACAAAGGCATGTCTCATTCGAAAAATGCCGCTAAGTAATGTTATTTCCAAAAAATTTACGAATTATCTTCAATTTCTACTGTCTAGCAATGCATATACTCTGTAAACCAGAAACACTAGCACTGCGTAGGCCTAATGAACAGCTAATTAAAGAACTAATAAAATTGGTTCTGAAAATGGCTCTTGTTCGACACAACCCGTATGCTATAAAAACAGATGATACAAAAAGACCGTCTACTATTGAACGCTAATGTCTTGCATTTCTGTTCGTCTTCAATTACTATGGATTTCTTAGAGTCTCGGAAGGACTTTCAGTGCTTAGTAGCAACTTGAAGGAGAAACTATTTCTGATACTATTTCTAATAATTTCTGGTCAGATTAAACTCCTGAATTAGCACCACGCCTCTTTCCGGCGTTTTCTTTACGACCGTCATGTGTTGGGACTTAGAAACAAGTTGTGATCGCTTCTAATAAATGGTATTGTTGCTTGATGATCATGTCAGACACTCGCCCCACTCATTGCACGTGCAACGGCGTGCAAACCTCCGCAGTTATAAAGGTGGTTAACTAATTCAGAATTCTCTTGGCTTCTGGGGTTAATTGATTTCTCCCAGTCTATCAAGTATTAAGTAGCCTATAGAAGTAATATTAATGTAATTCAACTACTTCGATGTAGCCTATCTTCCAGCGGGATTTCGATCCCTTTCTGGGCTCTCTTTGAATCTATTAGTTGTGTTATCTTTATTCGCGTTTGCCTTGAATAAACTGTAATCTATAACTACTGAAAAACAGGATTGATTGATTGATGCATGTATGTATTTATGCATATATGTATGTATGCGTGCATGTATATGTATGCATGTATATACGTAGGGATGTATGCGTGTATGTATGTATGCATGTATGTATGTATGTATGTATGTATGTATGTATGTATGTATGTATGTATGTATGTATGTATGTATGTATGTATGTATGTATGTATGTATGTATGTATGTATGTATGTATGTATGTATGTATGTATGTATGTATGCATGTATGTATGTATGTATGTATGTATGTATGTATGCATGTATGTATGTATGTATGTATGTATGTATGTATGTATGTATGTATGTATGTATGCATGTGTGTATGTATGTATGTATGTATGTATGTATGTATGCATGTGTGTATGTATGTTTGTAAGTATGTATGTATATTTGCATGTATGTATGTGTACGGATGAACTTTGTGCATGTTACCTAAAGTTATAGTAATCGCCAACTTTAGACAAAAGCTGTCATTTACGTTTTGATAGGCATTAAAAGTGCATTGAGCAATCTCCAATATAGATCGAGTTCAATGAAAGCGTTTGGCGAGCATTGTCGTATTTCTGGAGAAACTGTGATATATATATATATATATATATATATAATAGGCCTATATATATATATGCCATGAAGGATTTTAAAACGAAATTTCGATAATGTTGCAGAGTAATATGCAGATAAGGATTGAATCACTCAACAGTCAGAGATCTTCTTTCTCCCTTTCACTTCATACAATGCACCAAGATTTGATTTGATTTTTAGTGTCTTCTCCGATTCGCCTCATGAATCGCTTTCCTTCGATCTTGACTTACAAAACGACTTTGCTCGGTGCAACCATCGACTGCTGGATTATTGTTATCTCTATTATTATTATTATTATTATTATTATTATTATTATTATTATTATTATTATTATTATTATTATTATTATTATTATTATTATCATCATCATCATCATCATCTTCATCTTCATCATCACTATTATTATTATTATTATTATTATTATTATTATTATTATTATTATTATTATTATTATTATTATTATTATTATTATTATTGTTATTATTATCACTATTATTATTATTATTATTATCATTATTATTCTATATATGCTTCACATTATGCTGTTATCGCCCATGATGAGCTAAGTGAGTGTTGGCAATGTCCCGAAGAGGCAGGCGGCGTTCCCACGCTGAAGAACAACCGAGATACGTTGGAACAGAAATGACGTCTCCATTGGATCGTGGGTTGCAGCACTCGTTCGACTACCCAACTCTGAGATGAACTCCAGTCCTTCACTGCTCCAAGCGCCGCCGGATTCCAAGGAGAGGGCTACGAAGTCGTGGGTGTTGGTTATGGTGGAATACTTGGCCCTCTTCGTCTTAGCTGCGCGTTCGGCTGCTTCGCCAGCTCTGATAGATGTGTCGACAAGATGTGACTTGGCGTAGGTGTCGGGCACTGTCACATCTCATGCCAGACATCGACCACGTGTCCAAGGAATGAGCGTGACGCCGTCCGGTTGCTTTCCATCTTCTCTTAACAAGCCGAGAGGTTCCTTTTGCGTTGGAATCTTCGCCCTGCCAAGAGCTCTCCAGATGACATCGTTCAACATGCTATGTCGTTGATGTTTTCCGCTCCCTCTTCGTCTTAGCTGCGCGTTCGGCTGCTTCGCCAGCTCTGATAGAAGTGTCGACAAGATGTGACTTGGCGTAGGTGTCGGGCACTGTCACATCTCATGCCAGACATCGACCACGTGTCCAAGGAATGAGCGTGACGCCGTCCGGTTGCTTTCCATCTTCTCTTAACAAGCCGAGAGGTTCCTTTTGCGTTGGAATCTTCGCCCTGCCAAGAGCTCTCCAGATGATATCGTTCAACATGCTATGTCGTTGATGTTTTCCGCTGCCTCTTCTACAAATTAGTCCATGGAGCCCTTTTTGCGTCGACTCTCTCTTGACATTGGTGACACAAATGTGGCTCGCAGAGCGTCGTTCCTAGCCTCAACCCGGCTGCCAGTCGTACATCCTCGTTTGAGAGGCGCAGGCCTAGGGCAGTCACAGGGGGCGCTAGCATCCAGTCTCCAGAATGAGGTGCTCGTGAGGCCAGCAGGCGAGCACGGTCGCATGGATTGTTATTGGAATCCAGCAGACCTTTCCATGCCTTGTCTGTGAATCGGAGGTCCCATTCTTTCTGGCGATGACTCGCTGCTCCTGTTGGTGATTCTGCATCTGTCAGGGTCTTCCAAGCGTTGAGTGCTGAACTCGCAAGTTCATATGGTTCGTCAGCAGACTCTGTTGGTAGGATGCATGCCTGGAGTTCGCTTGTACTAGCAGCAGAAGCCAGAAAGGCAGAAAGTGCCAGCGTAGATGCACAACGAACTCCCAGACCACCATCTCTCACCGGCAAAGAAGCCTGAAGCCAGCGGTCATTGTCAAGGTCCACATTTAAAATGGTGGACAGTCCTTCTCTCAGCAGTTGATCAAACCGAGCCAAGCCCGGGCAATCAGCGCAGACGGCTGTGCGCAGACTGTACAAGAGCTTCGGTACACTTAGACTGTTTCTCAGCAGAACCAGAGCGTCATGTGTATAAAGCAAGGACAATCTTCCGATTGCCCTCTCGAGGTCATTGGCCTTTGAATTAACGACCATGTTCACAGCTGGACCTGAAATTAGAGGTGCACCCAACAAGGTCATGTCCTCGAGGGCTATGCTCGTGAACTCTTGGAACGCAGGGTCATTGTTCGGCATCTGGGTGTTGTGACACGCGATTTCGCATTTGCTGCGGTTCAATAGCAATCCAAGATTCTTTGATTCCTGCTCGATTAATTGAACGTTGTCGGCCACTGTTTCCTTGTTACCTCCCAATGTCAGGTCATCCAGATATCCGATACGCAGATCCGAACGAAGCTTCATCAGAATCGGTTGCAGCACAAGACAGAATTCCAGAGGTCCCAAAGGATCGCCTTGCTGCGTTCCTTCTTTATTATTATTATTATTATTATTATTATTATTATTATTATTATTATTATTATTATTATTATTATTATTATTATCATTATTATTATTATTATCATCATCATCATCATCTTCATCATCACTATTATCATTATTATTATTATTATATAAGTTTCTGCCAAAGCAGTATAAAGGTGTTCAAAATTATTATTATTATTATCATTATTATTATTATTATTATTATTATTATCTTCGTCATCGCTATTATTATTATTATTTTTATTATTATTATTATTATTATCATCATCATCATCTTCATCAGCACTTATTATTATCAATATTAATATTATTATCAATATTATTATTATTATTATTATTATTATTATTATTATTATTGTTATTATTATGTCACATATAGTGTTATTCATCATCGGCATTGCCAACGGATCTGTCATTAGGCTATCTGGGTCGCCGCTTTTCAGTGGATTGTAATCTTGACATAGTGCCCTGAAAAGCCACCGCATTGAAACGTTGGATCAATGCCGACAAGTTCTGGAAAAGGAAGTTTGTCTCTCGGGTGTCACCGGTAGTTGTCGAAAGTCGGCGTCCAGTCTCAGACAGAAAGGCGAGGCCCTCACTATTGAGGGGACCGAAGGTTTCTATTGCGATTGGAACAAAAGTGTATTTCTTCTCTAGCTCAGAATATCTTGTGTGTTTATTTGTGGCTGCTATCTCCGCCGCTCCCCCAGCTGTGGAAGCTGTTTCGGGGATATAGGAAGCGGCCACTGTGTCCACCACAGTTGCGTCCCAAAGTAAGGTCCGCCCCCCACTCCACGGTATCAGGGTCTGCCCGTCCGGTCTCTTTCCATCTAATCTGGAAAGACCTGACGGTTCCTTGACCGCTGGAATACCGGCTCTGTTGAGGCTGCGATGGATAAGGTCGTTGATATTACAGTGTCTTGCTTGACGGCCAAAACCCAATGAACAGGACAGGCCATGTGCGCCTCTGGCTGAGACGAAGGCGCCGCATGCGCAGGTGTGCGGCTTGCAGATGGCCACCCCTAATCGTAGGCCGACCGCCACCCTCACGGTATCGTCCTCCAGTCTGAGATCGCGAGAAACGAGCGGGAGAGCGTATAGCCAGTCCGAGGCGTGCGGTGACTGCAAGGCCCTTAGTCTCGCCTGGTCGTAGGGATCCTGTAGCTTTTCTTCTAGTGCAGACAGAACCGCATTTAACAGCGGTCTGTCAAAGTGGGCTTGTTTATGGCCTGGCGTCGTCGGGGCAGAAGCTTTGGTAAGTTGAAGCCAGGTAGACATCGCCGAGTCGCATGCTGAGTCCGATTTCACCGCTACTGATTCTAAGATGAGGGACTGGATCTGGAGAGTGCCCGCGGCTGAAGCCAAAAAGGCTTATATAATAATTAATAATAATTATATAATAATAATAATAATTATTATTATTATAACTGCTATAGGGTTTCGTCCCCATCTGGCTGAATAAAGAGCCCCTGAATGCCACTGCATTAAAACGTTGTGTACAAATAGATAGACGTTGAAAAAGATGAGTTGTTTCGCGAGGGTCTCCCGTTGCCTGTGTCATACGGCGGCCCAGCTCTTGTAGAAACTCCATTCCAGTACGGTTTATGGGGCCCAGTGATTCGATGGCCACTAGCACAAAATCATGTGTGGTAGGGAGGGATGAGTACTTGATGCACTTTCGTTCTGCGGCATGTTCTGCTGCTCCACCGGCTGTTGATGCTGTCAGATGTACATAAGAGGATGCGCATGTGTGAATGGCTGTTGCGTCCCATGCTAGGTGTCTGCCTCTCGCCCATGGGATTAATGTGGCACCATCTGGTCTCTTGCCATCGGTGCGGATCAGTCCCGATGGTTCTCTTGAGCTCGGAATGTCCGCTTTCAAGAGAGCTCTCCAGATTATTTCATTTATGGCAGAGTGTCGTGCTGCTCTTCCCATTGATCTTCTGCAGACCAGACCGTGATGTCCACCTGGATCGACGATCTCCCCGCATTGACATGGATGCGGTGCACAGAGCACTAGTCCTAGGCGAAGTCCTGACGCAGCCCTGACCGCCTCATTGTTTAATCCCTACCCGCAGGAAGCCAAAGGGATAGTCCAAAGCCAGTCTCCGGCGTGCGGGGCAGATAATGCTCGCATTCTGGCTTGACTAAGTGGGTTGTCGCATCCGGACCAGACATTCGCTTTATCTTCGTTTATCAAAGGTCTGTCCCAGGTCTTCTGTTGGATCGGAACCGGTATCATCGTCACTGAAAGGGAATCCTTACGAACGTTGAACATTTCCTCCTGGTACTACGTCGTTCCACTCTTCCACGGCTAAGATGGCGTCCATGAGCGAGACGGTCGACGCAGCTGACGCCAAATAGGCTGAAGTTGCCAGCATCGATACCCGCCTGGTCCCGAGTCCTCCATCTCTAATCGGGAGCGAAGCCTGTAACCACTGAATGTCATTGAGCTCCGTGTTGAGGATCTTCTCCAGTCCTGTTTTAGTCTGATGGTCTATTGTCTCCTGTAACGGGTGGTTCCAGCACGGAGAAGTCCGCAGCAGGTAAGTCATCTTTGCCGTCCCGAAACAGGATCTCAGCATTATGAGGGCTGCTTGTGACTGGAGGAGCATAAGGTCTTTCAATATTCGATCAAATTGTTCGCTGTGTTCTTGCAAGGCTTCATCAAGGGCCTTCCCTCTGAAAAGTGGAGAACCCAAAAGGGTCAGTTCCTCTGGTTCTCGTCTTCTGAACTCCTCAAAACCCTCTCCAATCAACTCTGCCTCCGAGTAGTATTCACATTTAAGTCTGTTCAGGGAAATTCCGAGCGTTGTCTCAAGCTCTTTTATCTTTGTCAAATCTTGCCGAACGTCATCCACGTTTCCAACTAGGGAAAGATCATCGACGTACCCAAGCTTGAACGGAGATCGCAACTCTCTTAATGTCGGCTGCAAGGGCAGGCAAAACAGCAGAGGTCCTAGCGGGTCTCCTAGCTGTTGTCCCATCCTAGACCTCACTACAAATCGACCGAATTGTAGGTTGGCCTCAAATGAATATGCCTGGTGGGTGAACGCATAGAGTTCTGGGATGGTGTCATGGACGGCTCGAAGCATTACATCTCTCCGCAGTGTGTTGAAAGCATTTGCGAAGTCCAATTTCACAAAGATTTGGTCTCGTTGCATGTTCGTCACTAAATTTCTTGCGGCGTGAACCGCTGCCTCTCCCCCTCCAGGGGTTGCAATGCCTACCTGTAACTGAATGAAGAACTCTCCCAGTCTTTTCAGGGCATAATTATTGGCACATTTTGCTGCCAGCCTGCGCCATACATATCCGATGACAATCGGTCTGCGGCCCCCTGATTTCTTGAAAAGAGCGATAAGAGAGCCTCCAAATATCAGTTCACGTGACGCGAGTGGACAATCACCACGCAGCAGTACATTCATGAAGTCCGTCGTAGACTGGAGTAATGTACCAGCCAATTCCCTGGTATTTATTAGGTCGAGAAGATGCTGGGGTCGGAACCCATCCGGACCCCCCGCTGAACCCGCCGGGAACGAGCTAATCGCATCTTCCACTTCTCTCACAGTGACCTGGAAAGAACACATTTGTGACGACTATAATTATTATTATTATATCATTATTATTATTATTATTATTATTATTATTCATTGGCATTGCCAACGGATCTGTCATCAGGCCAACTGGGTCGCCGCTTGTCAGTGGATTGTAATAATAATAATAATAATTATTATTATTATTATTATCATCATCATCATCTTCATCATCACTATTATTATTCTTCTTATTCTTATTATTATTATTATTATTTTAATAATAATTATTATTACTACAGTAGAGCTACGGAGGTTTCAGGTATCAATTTTTATATAATTATTATTCAAAGAATTTTCTGTCTTGCAGCTTTGTAAACAAATGCACTTGACAAAACCGTTGCGTGAGTGCAGCAATTATAGATTAGCCTACGAATGCTTTATAGCAATAAATCGTGAAGCAAACAACACTTAGGGTCTATATATACAATGGACAACTCGAGCTGAAAGACGATTAGTTATTGTAATCTGAGTGCATTCGGATAGCAATCAAAAATCGATGTTTCCAAACTCATCTGTATATGTCCACTAAAGTAAATATCAGGATATATAAATGCGTGGAAATGGTGCAATCTGTGGATAGTCAATTAGAAATGCGACCCTTCGCAACCTGCAGAGCGAGATATTAATGATCGAGTGTAGCAACGTGCACCAACGATTCTGAAATGGATGAGCTCACAAAGGGAATCACTTTTTAATGGATGAACAGACGAAGGAAGGACGGATGGATCGACGGAAGGAGTGAATGATGGGATTTAAAGGTTAATTGGATGGATGGATGGACGTATGGACGGAGGGACGTTCACGTATGTGCGGTAAATTGATTAGTGTCGGTGGATGGACGGAAGACTTATGAATAGATGGGTGGATAAGGGAAGGAACAATTCTGGTGGACGAGCATTTGTATGGACGGAAGGACGGATTATGAGGAGTTGGATGGACGATATTATGTTCATATGTCTGTAACTGACGATGTGATTGCATCTCTTAGACATTTTAGTCCGATTTGAAAAAATTTCGAAATATATTTTTATATAGACGCCCTATATAGAGACCATGGGATGGACCAATAAACAAACTTTGTCTACATGAGTGAAAGTGTTTTTCAGCGCATAGGGTTCAATTAACATTTAAGTCAAAAAACAAATTCGAATAAAGTATGACAAAATTCTATTATTGTTATTATTATTATTATTATTATTATTATTATTATTATTATCATCATCATCATCATCATCATCACCAACAACATTATTATCAACATTTTTGTGTTAATCAGAGGTTGTGCAACACTGCTCTGACCAAGAGAGAATGGGTTTTGTTGTTTAATTGAACGGATGGATGGATAGGGCATCAGCTGTTAGATGAATAGATAGATAGGTAGATGAATAGATAGATAGGTAGATGAATAGATAGATAGGTAGATGAATGGCTAACTGCAGAAATGCAGTTCTGGGGTAATACGGTCAGTGATTCAATTATATTTAATTAATTATTTGTTAAATTACATCTATATTTTTTCTTATAATTATAAAGACACTGAATTGGCATTGTTTGTCATAGCCTAAACTAATATGGCCTGCCTAATAGACTTTTTTATAGGCTTATAATTTAACAGCGTACCTAGCACTTCAACTTTCTGGCAAGATATACACATTCTACAGCAGGACCTACAAGTGATCCATGTTCATAACCTACTGATTTAGGTGTGTTTCTTGATGCAATACTCACCTTACCAACTTTTACGACCATGTATACATACTTTAATTGAGCCATATTTCAGCCCACTAGCCTATTCAATGGTCTCTGACTCAATATGCTGACGGCGCTCTTGTCTGTTCACTTGTGTATTCGCGAATTGACTACAATTGTAATTTGCAGCAGCATGTGGTTCTATGGCTTCACAATTATTCATTGTAATTTGCAGCAGCATGTGGAAAGCAAGTCGAAAGTTCAATTACGCACGCTGATTGATTTGACGAATGACTGGGAATCAATAGGCTCCTAAACGTCGAATATCAACCAGATGTAAAGCGCAATTCATAAACGAAAGCGACATGTAAAAAAAATGTGCAATGCTCTATGAAGCTTCTCAGAAGCGTCGTAGCCTACTTAGGGCCTAAGGCTTATAGTTTGAAGATGGCGCTCAACTCTACTACGTTCTTTTTAAAATATAACAAGTTTATAAATTTTCACATTTCGATGATATTCAACGACTGACTTCGAAGGACGAATGACTGAGTTGGCCGAAGTGGCATTTAATGCTTCCATCCATCTTGGAATAATAATATGGCCGTAGCGTTTCTGTTGCTGTCCAGCAGCGTTTCTGTCAACATGCAGGCACATTCGGCTGTTCGCATGCATCCTATGAATCCATGGAATTGTTTCTTGTTCGACGCCCAAATTCCCTAACTTGTGACCATGTGACTGTAAATCCAAATCTCTTTGTGGATAAATAGAACTGCCCACCGGTGGACGTTCTTAACTGTAGTATATATATTATGCTATATTCAATTTCAATTCAATTTTATTTGGCAACCAAGAAAACATGAGAAAATGACAAGCAACAAGTTATCATAAATGAATATTCTTGTCATACAGAGGAACCTAAAGGGATCAAAGACTCCGCTAACCAGGGGCCCCTATGTAGAATTTATAAACTGGCAATGGGTACCAATATTAATAACATCCACATATCAGGTAAGTAAAAATATAGCCTACAGAGTTGTATGATCTAGAGACAGTGTCTCGGTCTCGAGACGTCTCAAGGCAGTTTTTTAGTGTCTAAGAAGCCTACTGTCTCGGTCGCGGTCTCGATGTAGTGAAACTGTCTTGAAGTGAAAGTCTTGTTCTGTCTCGAACAAGCGGTCTAAACTTGATGTCACGCCACAGAAACCGCAAAAGCATTGCAATACGTAAGTGTTAGTTTTTATGTTGAAGGCACAATCAAATACATGTATACAGTTTCCAAGATAAATTTCACTAGACGAAACTAATAGTCCGTCATTTAATTGATAATTTTAAAAACAAACAAAACAAACTAGGCGACTAAACTTGAACGAACTACGGAAACACCATATCAGATCTGCGTTTTTCTTGAATAAATGAATTATATTTGGGGTGTTCGACAGAATTGCCTATTCGTATTGTTAATTTAAAGAATGTCTGCGCTTACGTAAAGTACCAGAAGCCTCTGACAGCTCTAAATTCAATCTGCAAGATACATAGCTGCTAGCTGTTGCCAAACGCGTTGCTTATAGGTTGAAGGAAGAATCATCGTCTGGCAGACCATTGCTTCTCCGAAATTCATCAACTGATCAATTATCCGTGACGTAGTCGATCCATTCGTAGACGACCCAGCACGACGCGATGACGTCCGAATCGGATCAGACAGAGCCGTGGAAACACGATTCAACGGAGGCCTGTCTCAACTATCTTGGCGATAGAGCCTACGATCAACAATTGGGTATTGAAGCTACATAATGTACCTTTGTAGATTTAGCGAGGTCTGTAGAACGTGCACATCATTTGCACGGTGTCAGAGAAAAGAGATATAAATCTTGCGCCAATAGACGCGAGCCTCTAAGTTGCTACCTTTGAAGTGGCGATAGATAAATTGTAAGCAACCGTCACAATAATTTGGGTCGACAAGTGAGTTCTATGCTACACTGAAAACACGGAAGCGCGTTATCAAATGTCTACTGCTGTATATATATATATAGTTTTTCACCGCGATCGTTGCCTACATTAGTGTCAGAGGAGTAGTCAATTTTATTCAAGAAAGCGATGTTTTATACCTAATGAGTAGACCAACTACTTGCAAGATTGAGCAATTGCTCACTCTCTCTGTACAGATACTTGAGAGCGATTAGAAATATTGTAGCTGTTGAATTCAACGCAGAAGGACTCCGTTTGCTATTGGCCTATGTGTTATTAACTGCTGGACGATTAATTATCCATGGCTGAAGAGACATGCTATGGAATTGGCGTCCAAACAGAGTTCTTGGCGCTCTTGTCATTTCAACAAAGGACAATCATTAGTCAGAGTTGACCCTCGGTGGCCTCCATCAGCATTCTCAGCCTAAGTTCATTAGTCAGATCAATAGCACGACAATTACAGACTGCTATGCAACCAGAAGAGTTTTCTATTATTTGTAACATATATATGTATAATATATACATTATATATATAATATACATATATGTTACAGTCAGTGTGTGCAACCAGTCATTGCATACAATGACTAACATTTTTAGCGAGTTCACACAATGACTGATTTGGTCAGGCATTGAATACAATGACTAATAAAACCAGCGATTTCACACATTGACTGGAAATTGGTGGCTGTTATTGTACACTTTGACTGATGCAAGGTAGGACATAATGTGCGGTGATGTCGAAAAGCTAATAAGAAAGAAAAAGGACGAGGGGGACGATGTTGTTTATTTCGCTCACAATGATGACATTTTTGATATTATAAAGCGCGTCCACGTTTCTACTGGACACGGTGGAAGAGACAAGGTCATGAAAGTTCTGTCAGTTGAGTACGCGAACATTGCACGAGAAGTCGTCGAATTGTACAAGTCACTTTGTATAGAGTGTGCAAAGAAACGTAAACGTCCGGCAGTCAAAGGAGTTGTTGTTAGACCAATCCTGAGTAACGACTATGGCTCCCATGGGTAAGTGGACCTTATCGACATGCAATCGATGCCGAATGAGAATCACAAATGGATAATGGATTATCGGGACCATCTTACAAAGTTTTGCGTCCTCCGTCCTCTTTCTTCAAAACGAGCTGCGGAGGTCGCTTACCAACTCGTCGACATATTCCTACTGATTGGAGCACCTCATATCCTGCAAAGCGATAATGGGTCCGAATTCACGGCATCAGTTATCACCGAGCTGAAAGAACTCTGGACAGATTTGCTTTTGGTGCATGGGAAGCCTCGGCATCCCCAGAGTCAGGGATCAGTGGAACGTCTTAACTGTGACTTCAAGGACATGCTGATCGCGTGGATGGGTGCTAACAGCTCTACCGACTGGCCGGTTGGACTGAAGTTTGTTCAATTCATGAAGAATACCAGCTATCATTCCACTATAAAGCAGGCTCCTTTCTCGGCACTGTTCGGTGGCAATCCTCGTGTTGGACTTCGATCAACCAACCTTCCGACAGAAATTCTCGAACGTTTGGTAACGGAAGACGACCTGTTTGCAGCATTCAATCCGGCTCCGACTTCAGCGGTTCAAACCCAAGAGATCGCTGCTGCCCTGTCGACTCCAGCGGTTCTAACCGAAGACATCGCGCTGGCTCCATCGCCTGCAGCCATTTTACCTCATCGAAAACGAGCACCGGAAGGAATTATTCAACAAGCACAACGTATGATTAAGCGTAGCAGACTGGAACACGCACCAGGAAATCCTGGCCATAATGTAACTGTACCAATTCCATTAGTGGACAGAGGACGTGGCGATCCGAGGAATATTATGGGTGTCATTTTTGATCGAAACAGCAATGACTTGTATCGCATAGCTGTTCGCGGAGAAATGCTGCAAGGCAAATACGCACGAAATCAGTTCGATCTGTGTACCTAGATACTACTCACTCGCGAGGACGTCTCAGAGGATTCAGATGTCGGATTGCGTAGGGCAGTACAGCTAGAATCAAAATGCGGCGGTCAAGGTTTTGTTAAATGTAACTGTTCTGGAGCTAATAGATGTTCATCTAACAGATGCAAATGCTTCAAAGCTAAAGTAAAGTGCAACAGCAGGTGCCATACTTCTCTGGCATGTGATAATAAAAGTTGACAAAATGGAATTTGGAACTTTCTTTTTTAAGCGCATTTATATGTGTTATATTTGATGAAATTATATGTCTTATTTGGTAACATTTATGATTTTCAATAAATGAAGTTAGGTTTCTGCTTAACATGTATCTGTTTTGAAAGTTATTAAGCACATTTATATGTCCTACCTTGCATCAGTCAAAGTGTACAATAACAGCCACCAATTTCCAGTCAATGTGTGAAATCGCTGGTTTTATTAGTCATTGTATACAATGCCTGACCAAATCAGTCATTGTGTGAACTCGCTAAAAATGTTAGTCATTGTATGCAATGACTGGTTGCACACACTGACTGTAACATATATGTATATTATATATATAAAATGTATATATTATTTATATATAATGATTTATGTAATGTAATGTCTTCATGTGGTATGAAGAGATTCATTATGTGTCCTTAAATTAATGGCTTAAAGTCAAGATCAATTAATGTATCCGTGTATGTTAATCTACAGTAGAACTTTCTGCATGTCGTATCTTTCTGAAAGAGAAAAGCTGAATAAACTGTAGACATAGATCCAATATGAGTGATACGAGTTTAGTGCGTGCATGTCGATGAAAAGGTCTTCGTCTGGACTTGGTCGTCTAGAATGTCCGCCGTTTCCAGCTGAAGTCCGAGCAATGTGATGATAGTTAACGATAACTGCAACGAAAAGTCCGTTAATGAAAATTAACTGATTCAGTTAACGATAACTATAACTACAACGAAAATAGCACTAACGAAAATTCATCGTTATTTTCTAACAAACAATAAAAATTAAAAGTGCAATCACGACAAACATGAGAATGTCGTTCTAATGTGCTGCAATTTATCGTATTGCATCATTTGATTTATATGGTGCTCCTCTCATTGCAACACCAAACACAGGGTCTCCCAGTGCATAAGACCTAGAGTAAAGATCCTATATGAGTGATACGATCATATATGCATGAGAAGTAGGGTGAAGCGTCACAGAGGGTCAAGTGAGCGCAGAAATCGAAATGAGGTGGCTGCAGTGGTCAGCAGGCGGATGAGATCAGATCACATGGGTATTTAAGGGATATTATATTACCGAAATGTGATACCGCCTTCTTCCAAAATTTTTGCTCACACACACGCCTCACCTCGACGGCGCAATTGTAGTTGTACTACAGAGCAATTGCGCGCAAAGGACTTGCGCAAGATCCCTACACAGTGACTCACGGACGAGGGTCTAAGCCGCGCGCTCAGAACACACTGAAGGTTACAGGCTGACCGCTCTAACCGATCGCCCACTGTGCCACACAAGTGATCAGTAGATGAGTGGCCTACAAGGATCATAAGTTAAATACAAGCCAAGAGGGGTAGCCAATGTAGTTGGTCAAACATATAAGAGTATTTAAACGATAATTATAGGAAAGATCGGGTGCTTGATGAGGAGCGTGCCTTCTTGGTCGCCCTTATGACCTCTGAGAAGAAAGGATGTTACTCATCAGCCAGTCAACGAAGAGGGTCTAACTTATAGGAACCATATACTGCATGTGACTGTGGTCACCAACAGTAAGACCTGCTGCTGTAAATGACTTCTGGTTATTCATCTGCTTCTGTATCAAATGTAGTTTAGCCAGAACGACGAAAGTACCGCATTCAGAAACTGTGTAGTACTTAGTATACTACGTAGATTCATACTACTGAATACTTAGGTCACTCTAGAATCTGACTATATAGGTCGCAGTGGATCAAGTGGACCCACGTTCCATCAAATTCCTGCATTGAAGGCCATTCAGGCAACACCAGTGTCTGCGTTAAGAGACATTGTTTTGAAACCAGGCTCTTATGAAGCTCAGCTAAAAAAATTGTCAGAGTCATATTTAAGAATAATAAGTTTACTACATAAATGAGCGAAAAATATTAAAATATACATTGAACTTTCCAAAACAAATGCGAAGACACATATTCGATTTAAGAGTTACTATTACTCCAAGCGCGTGGCTTAGGTGCGAAGGAATGTTTTTTTAATTAACCATCTATGGTTTGCTATTTTGATGCAAAGCGTAGGTCTATTCGGTCAAATTCACGTTGTATTCCCTAAGTCATTTAGGTCATAACGATTTACGTCTTGTAGGTTACGTCATCTACTGCTGTCTTATTGTGGAATAGTACTAAGTGCTCCATGATCAGAAGCAATACATCATATAATTATATTCGTTCCTTATATCGATTAAAGCATCGAAATTAAATGGCATCGGTTACTTGTGCTGCGCAGATGCCAACCCTGCTTTGGCACCGCGCGCATTTGGATGTTACGAATTGACGATGTCATTTATGATTTGTATTCAATCCTACAGCGTCGAAATGATTAGCTAATGCATTTGAATGCAAACGTATTGGCATAGGGTCAAACTATAACGGGATTGCTCCTATAGCCGATGGGATGAGAACGTGTGACAGCTTTAACGTTTCAAATCAACGGCTGTTTTAGCAACGCAGACTGTAACTGGCGACTTGCACGCAGACAGAAGAATTTTTATCTTGCTTAAATCCAGTCTATGAATATGTTAACCTGAAAACTGAGAAAGGTTATCAGCTTCAGAAAATCGACTCCCAAAGAATTTGATTAATTGTAATGCCAATTGGGCACAACGTGTGAATGCGTTGGTCCTTTGCTTAACTCGGTAACATTCCACGCATATTCGTGAGCTAATAAAGTGCATGCAATTGTTCTAAGCTTATTCGAAATAAGTTAGACAGCATTAGATAAATAGGTTAAACTAAATACAACTCATGAAATACTAGTTGGTTACTTCAGAGCAGATAAATTTCAGTTAACCTAACGCTGCGCTAAGTTGAGTTTGATTGAGTGTAGTTGCATCTGAGGTGTTTCCTTTTGCAATCATCCAGGTGTCTTGTACTGCAATGGAACCTGGGACGCCATTCTATGTTGGCCTGCTGCTGCGGCGGGTACAGTGATCAAGCAACCATGTCCTCCTATGTCCAGAGGAGTCGACGAGACCAGTAAGCACTTTGCTTGTCTGTTTGTCTGTTTGTCTGTTTGTCTGTTTGCTCGTCCGCCTGTGCGTTTCTATGTGAGTCGCCTTCTGTGGTACTGGTTTCAGTTTAACGACACTGTGTGATAACAATGATCATTGGCATCACCCTAGTCATTATTCTGGCTAGGGACTGGCACTGCCGGAGTGCAAGTACTGGAAGAGTTTGGGCTCACCCTGTGTGCATGCCTCTTGTGGGCATGCACGCCTACTTATATAAAGAGTTGAACCAACGCAAGTCTGACGCTCTTTGTTCTGGTCAAGGCCACACCGTAGTGCACTGTGTATATGAAAGGTTGTGTATGGGGTTAACAAGTTTGATTAGATTATAGCCATCATCTCAGACAACTAATCTAATCATTCATTCCCGGCCAACTTCACATTAACTATAACAGAGGTGAAGTAATGACAGTCAGTTGACATGATTAGATTTTTTATTTTTTGCCGTAAATCATCTGTTAACAGTAAACACTGTGGGCTTGTTTAAGTGGGATGATATCATGTAAAACTTAGCCAGAAGAGGACTAACATATCTGGTAAAATCACAGATTCTCGTCAAAGCCTGAACAAATCCAATGATAAAGTAACAGTGAACGATGATGATGACTATAATGACGCAATCGATGACACATATTATGATATTACCATGATGTAAAGCTCCTCAATATCTCTGCTACTTAATGCGAAACCCTCTGTCTGCTGTCTCCACCAGCCCTCTCCGGTCTGCGGATCGACTTGTTCTTCTTGTTCCACGGGCAAGGACTGCTATGACTCAACATCGTGCCTTTGCCATCGTGGGCCCTTCTGTGTGGAATGACCTGCCCCCCCCCCCCTATTATCCGTAGCAAGCTCTTAATCGGGCTCCCACCCTCATCCCATCGTTGCCTGAAGACTTTCTTATTTCCTCTGGGCTGTCACGCTGAGAGCGCTTGTGAATAGCTAGTACTGTAAGAAGCGCTATATAAATAACCAGATACGATACGATACGATGTCATGTTCTAAGTGTTTGCACCTGGTTACAAAACTATAGCAACAGCCCCTTTGCCCTGAATCCTGATTGAGCAATTTCAGTATCTATATATTTTGTCCATACAGCTTTGACTAATTAGAATAAGGTTTTTAAAATAATATTTCTTTACACAGACTTCTCAGCTCAACTTCTTTCCATTGTCAGAATAACAATATTTTTCTTCAGAATTCATTTCGCTAGAAAACTTCCGATTTTCACCAATCGTAGGATCACTGACAAAAACTCTTGAAGCTCATTTACATTGGTCGCAATTTCAGATATCTAATGGAATTATTTCAAAACCATAGTCTGTGACATAAGATGAAGTGAAACAGTGTGTAACATTGAGGCTACACACACAGTAGGTAATGTTTCGGTTCACGCACTTGAGTCAGTTCATCGTTACGTGATGCCACAAAACCAGTTATAGCTGGCATACTGCTTATGGCTTGAAAACCCGATCTTTAAATTACCAATGCAAACAAATTAGCCACTCACTGAATTACCTCTCTACTTAATCAAAAACCTGCTGATGACTCATTTCGCGTCTCTTTTAACTATTCCTTAAGAACTGTCTTTTCTCAAAATGAATGTTTGAAACCTGTATAACTTTACTCTCAAGTATATCAAAAAAAGTTGACTCTCGAATGTTCCAGATTCCTGCCAATATTCCAATTCCAATATTTTGCTGTATAAAATCTGATGTGGCTAATTTCACTATTTCTTCGCTCCATCTGTGCAGATGTGTTAGCCTTCATGCATGTCCCTTTAACTGGATAAGTGGATCTTTCCATCGCCTTAACTGTAAGTGCTGTAATAAATAATTTTTATATGCCAAGCAAATTTCTGTCGACTGCAACGGCCTCTGTTGTCAAATGCGGTCGTTAAACTATGGATCCATTCATCTCTCGCCTTCACTTCAATTCGAAGTGTTCATCAGCTGTTTTTCGTGTCCTTGTATTCTTCCTCAATTTACGTCTCTAAGAATTTAAATTTTTGCCATTATTGGTTACTAATTGAAACAGCTGCGGTGAAAAACGAATTAAGGATTCGTATGGACCTCGTTCTGACGCACACACCTCAGCATGGTTTTAAATAATTTTCCGTTTCTAACTTATGCATAAGTTACGCCCGTGTTGGCATTTGTTGGCATGTTCAAACAAAGAATAGCTAGGTTTTTTATTGAAGCTAGCGCGCTATCGATCACACTAAACGGGTTTCATACTGTTATCTATGGTTATTGAAGAATCACGTGCGACGAAAGAAAGTGCTGTAGAACGACGACCGACCAACTGAATTTCGTTTTGAATGGATATAGTGACACGTACGGTGCAACTTCACTTGTGGACTGTCTTGACAAGGATACAGCCTCGCGCTGTGAATGGCGGTCGTCCTGTTGTCGACAGTGTGCAAGAGCAGTGAAGTGACATGTCAAGATGTAACCTACAATACGCTAACTAAAGTCAAATACACACGACGTCGTGTGTGTGTATTAGCCTACTTAGAAAGAAAACCCGACAAAAACGCAGAAATGCTAACATGAGTGATAATGAATGATAAAAGTGGTCAGAATCGCAACAAAAACCAGTCGATATTTTTTTAGAAGTATCTGGGGATAAATTGAGAGTTGTATTTAGGTGTTAGAATGTGGTTGCGTGCTCTGGGTCTAGAATTTGGGGAATATAAAGACGGGATGGAGTGTAGGTAGGAGTTGGTGAAGGACGCTTGGGGTGATACATAGATATGGTGAAGAGGAGTTGACGTCGACTATGTTAGCAAGTTCTGAAACTGTTGGGAAGCATTGTTCTAGGTGAACCAGGCGTTTGGCTCTTCTTGGGAGTTTTTTCATGCCTTCTTTGACGCCTGAAGCCTAGGGAAAGACTCCACCCGGATGGGGTTGCATATAGAAGTCTGGCAGGCTTTGGTAATTTTTGGATGGTAGAGGAATAAAAACCAAGGGTTTTGAGTTATCTGACAGTATAAGAAGGGGAGGAGCAATTTCTAGTGAAATACATACATATATACATACATACATACATACATACATACATGCATACATACATACGTACATATATACATACATACATACATACATACATACATGCATACATACATGCATACATACATACGTACATATATACATACATACATACATACATACATACATGCATACATACATACGTACATATATACATACATACATACATACATACATGCATACATACATACGGACGGACGTACATTCATTCATACATGCGTACATACTTACATGCATACATACTTACATACATACATATATATATACATACATACATATATACACACAAACAAACATACATACATACATACAAACATACATGCATACATACGTACATACATACGTACATACATACATACATACGTACATACATAAGTACATACATACATACATATATACATATCTATATACATACATACATACATAAATTGCACTGTGTTCATGGCAGAGTACAGTTTCAGAGAATGTCAGAGCAACGGGGTTTGGGCAGGTGTGAGTGACATACACCCGGTCGGATTAACAGACTACTCGAAATGCTACACGAGCGATTCACGTGACGTCTACCTGACGATCTTCAGCAAAACATCTCCATCTGTGAGCACACCTGAAGAGTAGTCTAACTTTAGGTATCGTTCCATACCACCACTCTAAGTAACTTCGTCACTCACCCCTCAATATACTTTACATCGAGGCACTCACTCGTCTCCGAATTTGCACTACTAAGGAGTTTCTTTTGAAGAGGCGCTATACAAATTTGCGATTGAAATTTTAATTACACATTCCTCGTTTTGCAACAGAAATTCATTTTATGTTTTACAATAACTATCATAGACAATTGTCTTAGAAGGTTCATAGAAACGATCTTAGAATAGAAGATCTTGGTCTTCAAATGATTTTGAGAAGGCCATAAAATAGAAGACCTGATCGTAAAATAGTCTTATAAATGATTTTTGAACTGAAGACCTTGCATAGTCCTAAAACAATCTTAGAAAGGGTCCTAGTACTCCTAGAGTAAAAGACTTTGGTCTTAAATTAGTCTTAGCACGATAGTCTTGGAATAGAACACGCTTGTATTAATACAGTCTTTAGAACAGAGGTGTTAGAAATGAAGACGGTTTTATAATAGTCCTTTAAAATGTCTTTGAGTAGAAAACCTTGATCTCAAGATAGTCTTAGGAAAGATCCTAGTAGGTAAGACTGATCTTAATATAGTCTTAGAGCAGATCTTAGAATACAAGACCTGGTCCTATGTGGTCTTTAAGAACAAGAACAGAAGGATGATGTCAAGCGCCTCCAACGCGTTCTACCCCAGACATCTCAGTCTTATAATTAAACTACACCCTGTTATGAACATTGGAAAAGGTTCTCAACTTCAGTTGCGACAATGTCTGTCTGATCGCGCTTATCTATCGAGTAGCGCCTTAGAAATTCAGTTAACGATTACGATCACAATCTATGAAATAAAGGTATTATGATGAGACATTTTCTCTGACTCTGAATATCTCCCTTTATTGTCTTTTGCAGCTCATGAAGACAATTGCTCGTGGAACTCGTCTGATGGAAATCGCTGGCTTGTCGATTTCCTTCGTCACGCTCATCATATCCGTTTTTATCTTCTGCTATTTCAGGTATATTGACAGAACACACCTCAGCGTTCTTGTCATTTTTTCAGATAATTACTTCTGCTACTCGCCTGTTTCGTAAAAATTACAAGTTGATTTAAGTTTTGCACTGTTTTATTATTTAAAAACCTAATGAATTTTAGACTGGATGAATTGATGATGGATGATAATTGCATTTTCTATTTGACATGAAAGAGAGTCAAAATATTACTACATTCAGTGCATTGGAATTTTGAAAATTGCAACAGTTGGCTAAATAGACCTAATAATAGACTAATGTTCGCTAAAGCGTTCGTTGTCTTTCGTATGAATAATCGTCTTAATTGTGTAGATAATGGGAATACTTAGCGTAACACTATATTAATAGCCGTATTGCCTACTAATGACTGCAGTATTGATATGTGAATTATGATATAATATAACAAGGGCCATTTTATAACTGCTGGAAACGTTCTCTCTTATTCTTTCACAACAGGAACCTGAGATGCGATCGAACGCGCATGCACCGGAATTTGTTTGTCGCCATTTTGATACACGACGCCATCTTGTTAGTAGTACACATCGATCAAATGATTGCTCTGGCGTCGGGCGAAGTAGTTGCCGGGGCTTTGGTCTCTGCGCCCGGAACAATCTATGCTACCGTACGTTCGACAGACATTTGGTCTTCATGTAAAGTTTAACCATTACTATTGCAATGTTCATAATAAGATGTAATTTAATTATGATAAGGCTGGGATATCTGGAGTAGAACGCGCTGGAAGCGCTTAACATTGTCTTTCTGTTCCTCGGTCACAGGAATGAACGATTCCCATATCTCAGCATATCACAAGACGTTCTGTATTTCTAAGTTGCGACTGTGCTAAGTCGATGACATGGAGAAATGTTCACAGTACAAAAAGCTTGTCCGTGTTTGTTACACGTAGTCAGTTCAACAGGCTCAAAGCCATAATCGCTAGGTTACAGGCCAAACGCGCTAACGATAGATGCCATGTCTCACTATTACATTAAAATCACTTGATTATCAAGAACTTCTACATTATTTATATAGCGGTATGTTGTCCGCATCCCTAGCACGACGTTCAAAACGTTGTCGCCTGAGAATATTCTCTTGAACCGCGCAAGCACAGCTTGTAAGCTGCATGACTCGGTGCAGTCGCGCATTTCCTTACTATCAGAAGCTTACATCTCGCGCATGAATAATGAACATTGACTTTGTGGGTTGTGGACGAACATAAATTTATCCTTTCTGCTTATTGGAACGGAGCCTGTCATCTGCGAATTGTTTGGAGATGAAGAGGACGATTGTTTCTTCGTCTCTTCTGATTGATTGCCTGGAAGGCGTTTGGCATCGAGGGGCAAAGGTCAATCACGAACCCAGGCGAACCAGCGACTTCGCGAGTAGCTTTTTCCTATTCAGTTTACACGAGATTTACGGTTTGTAACTAGTGACCGTCGGTCGTCCTTATTGAATCAGAGTGCAACCGAAAATCTAATCATTAGCAGACATGTGACCAAGATAGACCCGTATACCACGCAACGAAACGAACGCAGAGCTTCTCATATATATATATATATATATTTATATATATATATATATATATTTATATATATATATATATATTGGAATGCGACGAGTTTTTTACGCACACTCAATCAGAATTAATTATATTCAACAGCAAAATTAATCGTCGAGCTGCAAATTGCGTTCGATCTATCAATTACTCTGAGATATGGCGTCGATACACGACGGACGGATGGACGGACGAACGAACGAACGAACGGACGGACGGGCGGATGGACGAACTGACGGACGGACGGCTGGGCAGACGAACGGGTGGAAGCTTCGTCTCTGGTCCATATGTACGAGTGTGTGCATCTATGTGGTCTAAACTTGAAGAACAGATTGAAAAATGCAGCATGAGACGCAGATAAAGATAGCGGCAGCAGATGCAATTCACCGGGCGACAGAATCTGAATTGGCGTTTGCATTCGATTTACGTGTTTTATTGTCTCCTTACGGAAGGATGAATGGCGAGCAATTCCACTAAATCAGACGCACAAGCTCTGCAGCTGTCCAGTTTCCAGTGATGCGGAACAAGTACAGGAGGCGCTGCAGAACGCAGCGGTGCGTGGATCCGTGTCACTTTTATCTAGACATGCTGCAGTTTAGATCCATGATTTTGCGTGATATACAGAAACTATCGCTCTACTCATTAGTCAACAATTCCTTTGGCCAAATTTGACCAATGCTCGATCGAAGCACCTAAGTAATTTGATCGAAATAGTTTAAAAAAATATTTAAAAAAGTCTATTTCTAATACGGATATGGCTTGTCAGGCGCTTAAACTGCAGTGTCTGCATACATTGTGGCTTGTGCTGAAATAATCATTATTTCTGGATTAGGAGAATCGTCAGTCTGGCAAATGTTTTTAATAGTGTATGCCACTCCCACTCGACTCTGGATGGGAATCCGTTGATTGGCCCAAATGGTCATCTGTACCCTTTTGGTAACATAAACAGGTTCCATTTACATCTATAGATGTAAATGGTTCATTCTTCTCTTTCCAATTATATTTTACTTGGTGTACGTGTTCCTGAGGCCTAGGTCACTGTCCTATATATATATACGATCTTCCAAATGTCTGTTCCTGCTTCTGTGCCCTTTGCTTTGTTTACCGCGGACCTCGGGATATTTTTTCAGATGTTTGGCGTTTCATCTCACCAGTTTGCAGACGATACCCAATCCAGGAGCTTTGCCTATGTTGGTCTCTCAGCTTGGAACCGTATTCAACAGTCCACACGCCTGGAATTATTGATCCTCCCACCTTCTCAGATCCAGTCATGCCTAAAGACTTTCCTGATCGCTGGCCCATGCAGGCACTGTGGCCGGTTGCGAGCGCTGCCGATTTTTAACTGCGCTAGACAAATGTTTCAGCATATTACCTTATATTGTGTTCTGATAATTTGTTTGTGCTGTCAATTATCTCAATGAATTAAAAAATAATAATATGCATACATGGTTTACACTCAGTGGTTGTAATAATGATGATTATTGACAACGTTGGCTAATGGCGAAATAGTTCACAGCCTACACCTATAATATAATATCCCGTCGCAATTCAGGTTGTTTACGCGTATCATACTTGTTATGGACACGTGTCGTTAAACAAATGTAGACCTATATCAGTCAGTCAGTTCAGGTTGTTTCAAGTTTATAAAATTGCTTGTCTCCAGACTAGAATGAATTGGACCATGACCTGATATCTGTCTTTGCTAGTATGAAACATTGATCTCGGTTGTGCTCATTACAGCGTAACAGACTTCGAATCTTAATGGTACTTAGAATTTGTTCTGCTCTGTAGATTGAGGCCCATAAACGTGAAGAAACAGAGATCATTAAATTCAATGATTGAGCACACGTGGATAATGTAGGGATATAATTATACTTGTTTATTGCGCGTTGTTCTGCAGCCGACTGTCTGTGAGATACTCTGCATTTTGGTTGAATACACGAAGACGGTAACGTTCATGTGGATGTTGATGGAGGGCGTTTACCTTCACAACACCCTCGTAGCCGCCGTCTACTCTTCAAACCCCAACTACATCGTTTTCTATACCGTCGGCTGGGGTAAGAAAAGGAAAGAGGTGGTTTTTCAGCCCATTAAAGGTTTACCACAGGCTGTGAAAAATCTACAGGTGTCTATTGTAAACCACCCGAGTGATTAAGAGATAATTCAAAGTGGACCGTTGACATACTTTGTCAATATTATAAAGTAAAGACATGGAAAGATGCCTTGTAAGGTAATAAGGCCCAATCCGAGTAGCTGGAATTGACATTCACCTCACTCAGCTATCAATGAATTTGAAACAGCGTTTACGCCAGTTACAATCAAGTTTGTTAATGGGTGTCAAATGGAACAGTTAGTCGGCCTAAGTCTACATTTTAGGCTTATCCCGGTACAGAAAGGTCGCTTCTGCCTTATCGACGGAAGTTGATATTTTACACACAGGTTGTATTGAAATAACGCTATGTGAGGCCAGGATCAGAGACTTAGGTGGTCGGAGGGAATAGTTATGAGGATGGAGCTGCTATGTCCCCGAATATTTCATAAATATGTCATAGTAATTATTAATTTTGTCAGTGTTTTCCACTGTTCATCCTGTTTCGCTGCATCCATGTTTGGGAATTGAAATTTATTCCTACCTGTTCCCAAACCCCATTTTTCCGACCAGTCCCCCCCCAACCTAGGACCAATACTCCGTCCATACATGTGTGAGGCCTCATATATGTAGATGTGAACAGTCACATTTTACGTGTCCCCTTGGTCGCAGTCAGCCACATATTGATGATCCTCCTCCTCCTCCTCCCTCGGAGTCCCTCCAATTCTTTGATGACGTCCTTAATGAATGACCTCTAACATTGGTCTAATCTCAGATGGCTAAATCCTGTGTGTATGTCTGCTCAGGACTGGCTGTGATTCCAACGGCCATCTGGGCCGCCGTCAGTTTCCACAAGAACAGAAACAGGTACAGTTGACATGATTTAACTACCTTAAATTAACACGCGGCAGCAGATGATTGGACGAGCGCTCACCTTTGAACGTACAGAGCATTCGGGTTCGAACTTCCCATGAGATGATACTGATGTATAGGCCTACTGCAGGGTAACGAGACCTTAAGGGCATAATAATAACTTGTTCAGCATGATCAGTTGTGCTTGGATGTACGCATGTAGGGTTGATGATAATAATGATAATATATAGTGATTGCCAGTAGACGGACATAGCATTGTCGCCGGTCATTATTGTTAGTAACGCTGTACACTTTGGCAGAGATAACAGCTATAGGATGCGGTGGTGTAGCGGTATGTTCTGTGCCTTGCAAACGATGGTTCACAGGTTCAAATCAAGGCCTACCTAAAGCCACTGCGTGTTGACAATGGACACTTTGCTCACCCACACTAATTGTCTGTGAGGATGGCAACGGAAAACCAAGTCACTTAGGGGCCTATTTCATCCCCGGATGGTATAAAGCCAATGGATCTGCATTTAGGAAGAGAATTATTCATCATCATCAGCATCATCATCATCGTCGTCGTCGTCATCGTCATCACCACCACCACCATCATCATCATCATCAATACATAGCGCTTGCATAAAATGTATAAATGATGAATTGTTACTCCTACAGCTATTCAGAGTCTGAATTTTATCTGATTTACAGATGTTGGTTTCTATATCAACTTCACCATTGCTATTGGATAATCGAAGGACCAAGAATTGTTGTTATCGTTGTACGTATACACCCTCTCACATATGCAGATTTATGCTAATGATGAAAGTGGGGAGCGTTTGTCTATGGTAAACTGTCATTCTCATCAAAGGTTATCCCACACAGACAAGTGATGTATATGAGCATACATGCAAGCATGCATACATGCATGCTTAAATGAATGCATGTACATGTGAGCATAGCTGTTCAATTATGCATGAATGCATGCGTGCACTTACCACGAGTGGTGTCACATAAATTAACTGATATAACGCAATATAATACATATATGAATCATACGGATATGCATACCATACACACACACACATACGTACGTGCGTGCGTGCGTGCGTGCGTGCACGCATGCATACATATATGTATGCATGTACATACATGTATGTATACATGCATACATACATGCATGCATACATACATACATGCATACATGCATACATACATACATACACACATGCTGACATACGTGCATGCACTCCTGTAGGCACGTTGGATATGATTGTCTTCATTCAGTTTCATTGGTTGTTATTTCTTTTGCAGATAAATGGTTGTTTTCTCTTGAGTATAGTGCGTGAACTTATCGTCAAACTGAAGGCCAATAATTCATCGGAAGCCTGTCAGGCCTGGCAAGTTATCTTCCGCTTTATTGGGCATAGGCAGATATGCATAGATGCACTTCCTATTTCTAATGTAGTCTACTGATTTCTATAGCGCCGTTATAAATGCCCAAGGCATAAACCATGGTCATCGTTTTACGTGAAGTCGTGACCTAGGATCATATTATGAAGATATCATGACTGCCAGGGACTACTGCATAACTATTACGGTGCTTTGTAATGCAAAGTGGCAAACGGACAGACGTTAATTGTCTGACAAGATCGCATAATCGTAATCTGCAATTACGATTACTGGATATTCGTTCCAGCAGTTGTTGTACTCTACGTGACGTGTTACAGTAGGCCTGTACAAGGAAGTTGCAATTAGTCCAGTCTAAACTATTATAACCTACTCAAAAATTTTCTGTCGCCGTTACCTTAGGGGCAGTCCAATAATGACGTAACGCAAATTTTGACGATTTTTTACCCTCTGCTCCCCTCGTCACACGTCGCCACACAGGTCATGACCCATAAAAATGACGTCACAAGCTCTAACCCCACTCCACCGAAAAACTAGATGTCAAGAATGTTATACTCAAATTTTTTATGATTATCAGGAAAACTAATTATAACTGTAAAAATACTAAATAACTATATCTAGTAGAACGAAGAAAAATAGATAAAGTATGATTATTACATTCATTATACATTCCACAAGATGAAAAACTCTGGCAGAATCATTACATTAAAAGTGTTTAATAACAATAACTTGAAACAATCCAACGTTTAATTGGGTGAAAGTTCTAATAAATAATGCATTTTTATGTTTGATGTGACGTCACATTTCGCCGACCCCCTCCCCTCGTCACACATCGTCACAAATTTGTGACCCCTCCTCCCCTATGTGCGTAACGTCCTTTAAGGACGAACTCTTACGTCATCATTCGATGGTTTTATCAGCACAAAATTTATTGGCAGAAGAGAAGATATATAATTAAGTAGTTCTACGTAATGAACGATTCATAAACATATTAGATTTGAAAAAAACGGCAATTATTATAAGTAATAATTTAAATTGCGCTCGTCTTGACTGCAGGAAAGCTGCCCGAGCGACTCTTTTTCTTCTGCCTCTGCTTGGTATCAACAACATCCTGTCGATGACGAAGCCTCCTTTCGATCGACCAATCCAGTTCGCAATGTGGTCGTATTCGGCGTTCTTCTTCTCCTCCTTTCAAGGCTTCTTCGTCTCCGTCTTCTACTGCTTCATCAATGCAGAGGCAAGTACCAGAATATCCCGACCAACAGTAGATTAACTGTAGCTGCTATGCTAATTTATCAGATTTCCGTTGCGTTCTATTGCTCATCATAATTAGAAGCCGACAACAGATGTTACACACAGACAGAACATGTTATGCAACGGTTCATTCACGTAATCGTAATCTCCAACTTACTTCTAAAGCGCCAATCAAAAGCCAAGCTGAGGGCACCGGCTTATTCACGAGCACCGCGTCAAGTTACAGGGGTTGTCCAAAGAGTAGTTTGAATGTAGTCGAAGTCCGGTTTCCAGTTGGTCAGAGGAGGCAGAGTAGCTGCTAAAGCGGGTGTTAATTGTCAAAGCATGAAATTAATTTAATGAGAGGTTAAACGCCTGCATATTACGGTTGAGGTGTTTCGTTGTAATCAGTAGCCCTAACCGTTGGTTATCCCAATGCAGACGCTCGGATAGACATTCTAACGGAGACCAGCTGCAGCCGTAGACCTTTTATTACAAAACTTACCTTCTTCCACTTCAAACAACACAGTAGGTATCAACAGGCTAACTTTACGGTTCTAAACTAACAGAACAGTGCAAGCGATGGAAAAGGTTTTTCTCGTTAGTCTTCAATTGCTGAGTTGGTTGAAATGTTAATCATTTCGCGCTAGGCTAGATTGGTTCCGCGATCTTATAATGGGAAGTTGCCCGTCGAATTGTTGACGACGCCTTCGGTCGGTTGTAGAGTTGTTAAGACTTTCTGTGAAAGTAGATGGTTCCACTGATTGTCAGGCGATGGGGGAAACAATTCAACAATCAGGAGGAAGTATGTGATCAGCATGCCAAGTATCTAACAGGAACCAGCATATACAGGTCTATGTCACCAGAAAGTAGACGATTCCAAAAGAAGTGATCGAAAGAATAATTGAATCATCTGTATGCTCTGCATTCTGGTCTTCAGTCTCTACCTGTTAGAAATTTGTTGCCCAATTCAGTTCGTGATGTCCTTTGTTTTACGTCATTCATGTCCAAATCTAAGACTTGCCTATACACCGTATCCTGGCTACTGGTATTTTCAGTGTACTCTAGTTTTTATTCCGATTTAATCAGAAGCGATCATCGATTGACATTTGGGGCGTCATTACAACAGCGTCAATTCATAGAATAATTAGTTAGCAATAGTATAAGCCAGGAGACCGTTCATAAGCGGAAATCAGAGTCATGAATAGAGCTTCAGGCGGCACAGTAGAAATTGAAGTGAATGAGTCCTAAGGGTGACGCCGAGTATGAGACAGACAAGCAGACGGATAATAGGTAGCTTCGGTAAGCGCCCTCGTGAGGTTCTTGTAGAGCGCTATATAAATGTTCATATACATACATACGTACATAATAGGCCTAATCACTTATTATAATTTCGAACTGACAAGACCGCAGTATGATTACAACAAGTACAGTATGAACGGACAATGATAAAGTGTTGCAGTAGTGAAATTCAACTGTACGGCAACCATACAAGGCGAGTTATGCATACATACGATTTAGCCAACTCCGCCGTCCAGCGATAGGACCAGTGTCAATCAATGGCATCTTCAAGTGTGAATCGGAATTTAAAAAGCACAATCCATTGAAGAGAACAGTTGAAAGAGGTGAGTAGACTATCAAGTTTAGACAGGAATTACATCAAAGAATTAACAGCTAATAGGCCTATTGCTATGATTTTTCCATCTTTTATCTGTCTCGTGGATGAGAAAGATAAAAGATGGACAAATCATAACTACAAAAATGGTCATAATTTTTTATGATCCTGCTGATATAGTTCGATACGTGAAGTATACATCCTTACAAAGAATATTTAAAAACAAAAGTAGAGTTAGTTAGTCTACTCAGAAAATTGGCCTTGGTGCTAAAGCCCTCAAATGGGCAAGGGGCCAGGGCCCGGAAATTTTTAGGGACCCGCCCCGGGTCGCAATCAACTTATAAAAATATTGTAATCAGTTAAACAAAGTTCATGATAATATGATCAATGCTTTTCTAAATATGATATTACGGACACCTAACAGTTTAAACTTCAAACATCTGACTATTACCTTAGCATACTTATCTTTTTTACAATTGAACACGCTCACTTTCCGTCTAAAAGGCCTTTTGTGATTCTTTGCCTAGGGGCCCAGAATTTCTCTGCCTATACAAGGGCCCGAAATTTCTGTCGGCAGGTCTGCATGGTGGCTCAAACCATTAGATCATAGAATGACATTAAAGAGTTTAAAAATGGTGAAATGAGTTGGAAGAATAAAATAGAAGACAACAAAGATTATGTAGCAAAACGATTGTGAATTGCTCTCACTCACCGTTAGACTCGCGTTCCGATCGATTACAAAAATTCTTAAGACAGATAAACCAATCGGTTCTCCACGTAGACGGCTGAGAAAAGTAGTGATCTGTAAAATGCAGTTGTAAGCATACTGACTGATTGACAGCGTGTTCCACGGTGAAATCATTATAAAACTGATAATCAAGGATTTCATACGTGTATAAGTATTTTATTACATCGATGTTTATGAAAGGCGCTATATAAATGTCAAGATAAGTGACACAATGACAATAGTCTAAACTCAGTGAGTTACTGAGCGTGTGAATGATTAACACCTTCAAGATGCAACGATTGGTCTCTACCTGTCCAATGGTCTCTGCATTCAGGTTGGTTAGGTCGATATCGTGGATTATGTCATAGATCTTGTGAGCCTTAAATAACAGAAATTCAATGCAATTCTGCATACATTCTGATTTTCGACACTAAAAGTAACTTTTTCATACGTACTATTTCTCTCATGGTACGCTTAAGGCACACGATATTCTTACTTAGAGGGGGTCATTTGGAAGCTTGTTTCTTTCAGATTAGGTGATCGAACGCAAAATCTCGTTAGCTATAACAGCGCTTTAGCATTTTATTTAATCATCTTAAGTACATGGCCGGGGCTAGTTGCAACATTTTCTCAGAGGCTGGTTATAACACTGTTAGGCCTACAACCAGCCCCAGCGCAATTCTTGATGGTTTTCTTTTTCTCATTGTAGGCCTACGCTTAAGGCTCACGGTATTCTTACTTAGAGTAGGTCCTTTATAAGCTTGTGTCTTTAAGAGGTACGTGACCGAACGCAAAATCTCGTTAGCTAATATAGTGTGTTAGCATTTTATTTAATCATCTTAGGTACATGGCCGGGGCTAGTTGTAACATTTTCCTCAGCGCCATTCTCAATGGTTTGGATACTTTTGAATGACTTGTATATCCTGCCTTAAATATTATTTTATTGCTGTTTTAAATTGATTCTTCTGATGATCATCATCATCAACCTCTTTCAGTTTTGTTTACTGATACACAACAGCTTCAGACAACACCATCTACAGTATTAAAGCCAAAACATCATCATTTTTCGCTGTCTTTTAATTTAGGACGCTGAAATATCTTTGTGATTTGTTTTATTTCATAGTTGTTGAGCCCATTTGTTATAATTACAGATTTCGCCAATATAAAGGCCCGAAAAGTTAACATTGAATATTAATTATTTATTTGGTGTTGACTGTGTTACAACCTGCCCCAATGTTGAAAGCGGTGTTACAATTTGCCCCATGTCTTGTCACAACCAACCCCAAGCCGGGCAAGTTGTAACACTAATTTTTTTTAAATTGCAAATGTTTTCATAATTAATAGAGTTACACATCTGAAACGTTCCACAGTCATGGTGCATTTTTGAAGGATTGTAATGATATATTGTCAACCGTTATTGGAGATCAAGTTTGGTCATAAAACATCTAAATGTGTAAATCGTTACAACCAGCCCCAGTCCTACTATAGGCCCATGACATACAACTCATCTGCGCGTTTGTTAGGATTTGCGCTATATTAAGTGTGATAGTAATTATATATATAATATATATATATATGGGCAAATTCAAGGAGCTGCAAACTAGAATGAATTAGAGACCACGACAGTGCAAATCGAGGCTTATCCAAAATAGACATGGGCTAGGGGTATAGACCTACTCTCCGAAGACAGCGGACTACATAGCGGGATATATAATTAAGGAAGTACCGGGTGATGGACACGTTCCTTACCGACTTGTTGATCATTATTCCGCCGTGTGCAACTATTGTCAGCCCGAGAACACCTGCGAATATCCAGATTAAGGAAACAAACACAAAGGAGAGGTTGCTCATATCTGGTTGGCACAACAGACTGTAGATAGGAAGAATAATCACAAACAGGCATCCGACGATGTACGCTGCATTATTAATGCAAACTTGGCCATCAACCTTATCTACCATTCGACACAGCGTTTGATGGCGGCATCGTATCGTTTCCAAATTCTTCTTAATTGCTTCAGGGCCCTTACAAATACCGTGCAGCATCTTTGTACACTTTTTAAACTCCTGACTGACAATTGAAGATATTAAGTAGTTCCATACAAGAGGAAAAACCGTCGCGCCTGCCATGAAAAATAACAGCACAAGACTCAAGTAGCTCAGAACTTGAAGAGTCAGAGTGCTCGAATTGAGAATAATCGTGTTAAAAGGAGCGAGCATGGTATCAGTATACGCGGAGTCGCATAAGGTTATGTAAGCGTTTGGAATAAAGGCAAACGCTGTGAAACACCAAGCAACACCAGCGCCTAAGACAACTTTCACTTTAAAGCGCTTAGCCAACCGAGGCATGGCGTCTTCGGTGAAGGTCTCCAGCTCTTCTGGTATTCTTCCTTTAAGGTTTGCTATGTAGCATGATGTATATGTGGCTGCACAACCTGTCATCCAAACCACGTCATTAATATTTCCCAAAATTCTCTGTAATTTGTCGTTCGCAGTAAAAACGGTGAATATTCTGATAGCGTTCAGCCACATTATTATTACAATAACTAAGCAATAAAAGCGAGAGTATTGATGTCTCGTTCTCTGCTTGTCCGTCTTTTCGAAGTATAAGCCGAATATTCGCATACTAACAGTAAGAGGAAAAAGAACTTTGCGAATCATTCCACATTCAAGATTTTCCATGGAATTTCCCTTGACGGCGGAACTATCTTGTGCTGCTTGAATTTCGACGACCTCATCTCTATGCGGTTGAATTTTAAACTTTCCCATAGCTTTTCTTGTTCTGTTCATAGCCTGTTATAGGCCTACTACTCTTTAATGCTCTCTTTAATAAACAATTTCATCTTGCTAGATGAACAATACGGATGCCTTATTCGAAAAGCCAGATATTACTGTACGGCTATGATTTGCTGTGTGCCTCAACAATCTTCTAAGTAGGCTAGCATAATAATGCCAGTTCGCCTCGACGTTGATGGTGAATCTAATCATTTCTTGAACGATTGCTTTGTCTGCATAAAACAACTGTCACATCGTGGATGCTTTCTGGTTTGTGGGCTTCAGTCGACATTGCTCGATCAACATTACTTATTGCATAAAGCACACAGGTCGTTTCCAAGGTAACAATAATGATTAGGTATTGTGTAAACATAATAGCATCAAATGAGAATACGTAGCCATTAGGGGTAATAGTGGAAATTCTGATCGAAGGTCGACCTTTTATAACGTTCCGCTTTGATGCGACTTCTGTCATTGGCGGACAGGAATTGTATACGTGACCATCCTATCATAAAAAACGGTTATTTAAACTTCTGATAATGTTTAGTAACGTGTAGCTCGATAACAGTATCGGATCAATTTGGTTGAGGATTGGAACGATCATAGTTCGATCGTGTGATTTTCAAGAAACAAACGAACAGTAAAAAAATGAAAAAATCGAATTTTGAACTCTAAACTTGAGTTCAACTTTCTCATCTGAGTTGTCTCCTCTTCGATGGTTACAGGCCTAGGTCCGACTGACTTTATTAGTGTCATGCATAATTTACATTGACATAAACAGACACCAGTCGTCTAGAACATGATTGGTTCTATATTCAGTTCTAAATGTAGCGTCCTATCTTACACAGAGACCGATATCACGATCGTTCATCATTATATATACACAATATATTACATAACATTAATATAGCCATTCTTATGTACAGTCAGCAATCCAGTCATTATCATAGCGCATTTGACATTACGTTTCACCCCAGGTCTACACAGATATTGGTCAAATTTGCATTGCCATGTGCAGCAGATAGAGCAGACGAGAAGCACAGGCAATGATTATTTCAAAACTGTTAACTAATATGGAGGAAAAGCCCTGTTAATTTCTCACTCGAAAAACTTCAGAACTGACGAAAACTTACTTTTGATTCACAAACCGCTTTCCCCTTGTAAACAAAAGACGCCGATTGATAATTACTATAGACACATGATGTACTTATTATGTTAATTGGCTGCCCATCAGGCTATAATATAAAGGGGGTGCGTCTTGGGCACAGGGTGCGTCTTACGGTGCTCTCCTCTATGCCTATACACTCCCTCGCATACGTGAGCATATGCATGTGCGTTAACTCAGAGGCGGCGACAGAAATTCCGAACCCTTATATAAGCAGAGCAGTTACGGAGCTCTAAACTATCTTTAAAAAGCATTTCCACTGGATTTTCAGGGCCCTGGGCGTTTTCCGCCACCCAACTCCCTTCGGCGGGCCTTTCATGCGTATAGATTAAATGGACGGTAACAGTCTAAGCTTAGTTGATTCTGCCCTAAATACAGGGCTGCAAACATGTTGGTTTTTTGGTTATTTGTTTTTTGTTTATTTTTACAAAACAAAACAAAAGATACGGAAACTGGCAATTTTCATTTTAGTTTTTTTATATTTTTATTAATTTTACCAATATTTCTATTAATCTATTATATTACCAATTGCATGTTATTCAGTCCGAAATCAAGCAAAATTAATTTTAGGCCTAAAAACGAGTTGGAGCTCTTTTTCATGCTGTGTTTGATGCTTTTTATAACAAACTGTTGTAACAAAATCCAAAGGAAAACTAAAAAGAAAACAAAAACAAATAAAACCAAAAACTCGATAAACCAAAAAAACAACTTTTGATTTTTCTAAATCTTGGTTTTTTGCACCCGTGCCTAAATAGGACTAGAAGTGAAATCGAATCCATTTTTGGCCGCCAAGTATCCTATCAATGTACGAGATCTTGGCCTTTGTGCTGGATGTAGGTTCGATTGGCTGTGACGTTGCACTGGAGAAGACGGCGTCAGTCGAAAAAATTAGTCGTCCAAAACAAGTATCGGTCAAGGTCGACGACGGAGATGCTCTCCACTCCAATGCCAGTCAACATGGTCCTTGAAAACATCGACGCTTTTGCCATAGACACCAACGAGAACTAAGCTGTGACAGCGGGTTGTAATCATCCATCGATTGACAATTGTCTTAATTAGGCCTAGACTGACGCAAATGCTTGCATGGTGACTAGACCTGTTTAGTCAGAGATGTGAAGGCCATTACCAATTTATTACAATCTATCATCTAGTCAAATATTAGCCTCAAATACAAATTACCAGGACTGTTAATATCGCGATAAAGTATCGCGATACTTTGGTATCGGCGATCTTGTTGCAGTATCGCAGCGTGTATCGCGGTAGTTTCATTTGGTCGTTATCGCGTGTGTATCGCGATACTGTTTTTTAGCCAGTCATCGATACGCGATACAAATACTTTTTTCTCATCGTAACAATAAATTATAATATTTCTCTTCCACTTGAAATATCTGCGATTAAGAAATGGTGAGCAATAAATCATAACGCTCAGAAAATTGTCCCTTGTTGCAATCTACGATCTGTGGTGTGAATGGAGGGAATCTATAAATAGGGAAACGATCAGATATAATTAGTGTTTCCCCTCTACGCACATCCTTGAGTAGTAGAGTCAGCCTATATTCAATAGGAACGTTGGAGAGGTGCTAATCTCCTTTTCCTAGACCTTGAGCCGGCAATGGACGAATCCCAAGGTCCTGGACCCGAGGCCAGTGATATCGCAGGACTTTCCGTTTACTTCCCAGCTTACTGCTTGGTGACAGAGGCCGTGTGCGCAAACAACTTGCCCAGGGTCGTTACACTGAGTCAACCGCATGCTACGCGAGCAAACGCATTACCGATAGCCTATAAGGCCATCGTGTAGCACGCTTGAGAAGTACACATTTTGAAAATAATAATTTTGATGATAATTGCAGTTATTCTGATTTTTTAATGTCAAAATTATTACTGTAATTATACTGATCTTTGATATGTGAAAATAATAATTGTAATTAGGCCTATTGCTTTATTGTATGAAAATTAACATTGCAATTACACTTCTTTTTCATTAGCACATGTTTTGTGTGAATAAACAGGAACGTTAATCGTCGAAAAGTATTGGTGAAAGCATTGGTATTTTTTGCTACTATTGCAATACTTTTTTGATGAAGTATTTGTATTGGTATCGCAATACTTTTTTACAGTATTGTTAACAGCCCTGCAAATTACCTGTAGACTACCTTGATTCAATATTCAACATACGACACCATTTTTAAATAGTGCCTCGTTACTAGGCCTAAATGCACCAGTTCATTTATTTGTGCTGAAAAACCCCGATAATTATATCATCAACCTAAACGGTAAAAAATCATTTAGGTAGTGATTACATTACCTAAATGATTTGTTACCGTTTAGAGTGATGATATAATTATCGGGGTTTTTCACCACTAACAGTAATATCCTCTGTAGACAGTCTACACTTGTTTACCCATTTATGAACAGTCATTGAAATGAACATTAAAATTGTCCTAGTATTGGATTGATGACTATTCATTTATAAGAACATGTAGGTCAACACACCCCAACTGATTACAAAAGCCAGATTTGCCTAGATGGGGATTGCTGAATAGCGATGCAGTTTCCAAATGTATTTTATTACAATATTATTTCTCATTTACTGTCAAAGTTTAAATGAATGTCTGTCTTATAGTGGTTCAACTCAGATGAAGACTTTTGATAATTGGCATTTTTAAATCCTCATTCACACAAGAAACTACAACTTTATATTATACAAAGGTAAGTAGAGGTAGTAGCAGTATTTGCACAGACAGTAGACAGACAAGGGTATCCATTTATTTTTTTAATGTCATATTATTACTAGCCTATGTTGGGTTCACTTTTGCTCGATTTCTGTTACATAAACTGATGCACAAAGAAAATAGTAAAAAGCATTTACTTTTCACTACAAATATTACATTATTTGTCACAGATAGAATTGCAAATTTTAGTCAGTGACATGGAGAACCATTCATTATTCATTAGTAATTTTAGCAATACAACAGTGTATATCAGTGCAACACCAATCTTTTAAGGAGTTGCTACCAACTTGTGAATAAAGACAACACTAAAAACAACATGTGACTATTGTAAAGGAAAGTGAGAATATTATTCATTCTGATTGTAATGACTACAATGAAAGACAACCAGAAGCATTCAGCATTTATGACCACTGTAAAAATGTATAAAAAAACAATAAAGATATCAAAGTCGATTGGAACCTCTGGTCACGGATTAAGAAATCCTAGGAACAGAATTTATTAGATTATAGTCAAGGCCAATTCTTGTCCAGGCCTGTCTAGGGCCACAAGCCAAGTGGTCCAGCGATTTTTAGGGGCCAAAACCGGTCATACAATCAAGTATGAAAAATATTATCAGTTTTAAACACAAAGTTCATGATTTATGCCTTTTTATTAAAGATAATGAATTAATTATAATGAGCTTAAATTTCAAGCATCTGTATATTATCAACTTTTGCTATAGAACATGCCAAGCTATATCTAAGGGCATGTGACTGCTCTACCCAGGGCATGGAATTTCTCAGCCAAAGGAATGAAATTTCTCAGCCATGGGGCATGGAACTTCTGCAAGCGGGCATACTCGTGACACTGACAAACATGAACAAGACAAGTCATGCAGTTTCATTATAAGGATTAAGAGTTCTGTCAAACCCACATTTAAGTGTAGGAAGTCAATACATTGTGAACACATTCACTCATTTACAAATCTACAAATTTATTACAAACAAGACCTCAGACTACAGACTGAATATATTTATTTGATCCATTATAAAACTTTGGAATTATCATGTTCAGTTGTTCACAACCAGCCAATCACTAACTCGATCATGACTTCTGGCCATGCAGTCACCTTACAAACCCAACTGAACCAAGGCCATTTCCAAGACTTCAAATGCTGCTTATAAAATCTTGGCTTAATCGTGAATGCAACCCAGTGTGACAGCAATTTGTATGAACTTGTTCCTCAGTTTGAACAAGTCACAGTCCATCGAATTGTAACAGATGTAGTAGCAGGAAAATGATTTGAGAAGCAGCCAGTCCTTAATTATCTGTTCAGAAGTCTCCCATTCCACCCATACCGCCCATGCCACCCATACCTCCCATGCCACCCATACCGCCCATGCCACCCATCATTGGCTTTTCCTCTTTTGGAAGTTCAACCACCACAGCTTCTGCAGTTGTCAGAAGAGAAGCAACGCTTGCAGCATCCATCAGAGCCGTTCGAACAACCTACATGAAAACAACGAACGAACCATGTCTAGCAAGTCAGCATGGCAAAAAGATGCAGATATGTTTATAATCATTCACATACACAACAACCAACAACAATCATGATGAATTCATAAATGCACGAGGACAAATATCTGGGTAGAGCTCAGAAATAATTTTATAAATCATGCATCCACAATTTCTAACCTGCAGAGAATCATCAAGTTAAAAAAAAATAACAGAAAAGTATGCCTCTTGCTTTAAAATTCTCAACCAATATGACAGTAGATAAATGCAGCATTTGATCTAATTACAGCCCTCTGGACGGATGTGGTAGCATTGTCACAGCACCCCATCATGGCAGTCAGCCCGCAAGACCAGCAGTCTAGCCTTATCTAGTTCCCAGAACTTTACTGGAGAGCCAACATCTGCAACTGGTGGAGTGAGAGGGTAACAACACATGCGATCCAATGTGGGAAATAAGGTCATATCTGCAGATATCTTAAGTGGGTGACCAGTGCTGACCACTCAAGAAGTTTCCTAGAAGCAGTGCAACATTCAAATCTGTTCTGATTGCTGAGCTAACTTCAGTCAATTCAAGCTGAGAACATGCAGAAAACAAGACAGCACAAGCAGACTGACCTTAGTGGGATCCATAATTCCAGACTTCATCATATCAACAAACTTTCCATTCATAGCGTCATAACCAACGTCATGTTTCTCCTGCATGACTCTTGTCACAATTTCCTGTGCATCGACACCAGCGTTCGCAGCGATCGTGTAGCAAGGAATGCGAAGTGCCTTGCGAACAATATCGATTCCTACCAACACAATCAAACCATCACAAAATGACGCAAGATGAGCATGCAAGTTAAACCTTACGGGCATCGCATAACTATGTATCATTCGGGGTGGTGTTCTTGATAATGTCACATTGCGTGGGTGAGCTGAACGTTGTGGAATAATTTTAACAGTGTAGCTGTAAATGAATTCTAAATTTGCATCGAATGACACTTACTGAGTGTTTAGACATAGTGTGATTGAGGTTGAAACTTATTTATTAAATATTACCTGCCATTTATTAAAACCTCTGGATTCGCTATATAAATTTGCGCTATATAAATTTTCACTGTTGAAGAACAGCAGGGAGATGGTGTTATGTTTCAATTTCTAATCATTTCAATATAAAACTTTATTAACTCAAACACATGTGAAAACAGATATTCAAGGGAAACATAATTCTACAGCGAATGCTCCTGTACAGAAAGACATGATCTGAATATCTGTGCTATTTACCCATTTTCTGATCCTCATTCTGGTCCTTAAGAGCATCAAGGGCAGGCAAGCAACGGATGAGGGCCACACCGCCCCCAGGAACAATTCCTTCTTCAACTGCAGCACGTGTAGCGTTCAACGCATCTGTATAACGATCCTTCTTCTCATTCACCTCAACCTCACTGTGACCACCAACCTGCAATCAAATCAGCACAGGTCTAAGCTAGGAAAACTAGAAATTAATCTTAATCAAATGTAATTTAAAAAATAGAAAAAAATTGGCCAGCAATGAATTTACTTTCTACACAATCTTCTACATTAGACCAATTGGGGCACAGTAGCGTAGCTAAAGGGTGAAGGGGAACGGTCAGATCATCTGTAGAAAAGCGGCGCCTTTTTAATGTGCTTGCCACTCCCTTTGACACTAAAACCTCGCTATGCCACTGTTGGAGCAGCCAGGAGTAAGAAATGTTACCAATTTCATTTTCATAGCTTTGGCATATTATGCCAGTCCTCTTCCTCAATAGCCAACAGTCCAGTCTGCTAACAACTAGACTCTTTTGCATTCAGATTGATAATAACAAAGGGTGCTGGTAACATTAGACCGCAGCACAAAAGCGTATTGCTGGACCTCAACAACTAGGGTGAGTATCAACACATCAATTCTCCATCACACCATTACAAGTACTCCTGTGCCAATCAATTCTCCATTGAATGCTACGATATGCCACAATATGACAGGTGCTAATTATCAAACAAACTCTAAGATTAGAGCTTTTCAATGATTAAAAATTGTAATCATGATTAATCTTAAAATTAAAAAACAATCATTATTAATCTTGCGTATGTTTGCAATAATATACACTTACACACGGTAATAAATAGTAATTCTTATCTGTAAAGAAAATTCAATTTTTTAAAGTTCACTTAAATTTAAGTTTAACAAGTTCATTCCCTAGCTGTTCTTTTATTGGGACAAACAAACTTGTTCACGTTCTCTGGTGATGGTGCCAAACATTTTCACTAAGAATGTTTCCAGCAGCAGAAAACAGGACAGTAGTTAGTGTCAAGCCCAGATCTTTCCATGCCAACTTTGCCAGTGTCACATGTGCTTTGCCTTCAATGCCCATCATGGGTCTCCACCATTCCAAAAGACTAAAGTCTATGTTCATTTGAGATTTGTATATATAATGTGGCAGTGCTGTCAATGCAGATCTTGGTGTAGACAAAAAGCTTACTTCACGTGCCGATGATACGAAAGCGTCGATGTACTGCAACGATTGTTAAGCCTCTTATCACAATGCATGCACGCAACAATATACGCTGTTTTAACAATAATAGACTGTCTGACTTGTTTCTCACTCTTTTTCTCCAACAGTTTAGATGATTATTAGTTTACACAGAAACACTGTATTTGAACATTAACCTTTAACAGAACCTCTCCAAAGATCTGTATTGTGGCTCAAAATAACTTTAAGAGGTGTTATACAAACTAATACATAGCACAGAACTCAACATTGATGTAAAGCAAGACAAAACTGTAGATGAAGATCTAATATAGCTGCTAACCTTGATTACAGCAACACCAGTCGACAGTTTTGACAGTCTTTCCGTCAGCTTTTCCTTCTCGTATTCAGAGGTCGTCAATTTAACTTCTTCTCTAATTTCATTGATTCGTTTATCAACATCAGATTTTTCACCTTTACCCTAAAATCCAAGATCAATTCTGCAGCTTTAAATTAGCAAAACAGCATTTCCCTGTTCAATATAGCACATTACAAGCCAAGCTTTAATAATTCATTTTAGTCCCTGCATTGTGAGGCTGCAATCACACAAATGTAAAATCCAACAAAATGTTTCTTTATAGTTACATCATTCTGAAAAGAGTCTATCACTGCCAGCCACAATAGTGTATTCCTTACCAGCAACTGGGTAAAAATATACTTGCTATCTGCAAACAATATCACTGTAACTTAATTAGTACTTATGCAAATAAATTTATTTAAGAAGCTGCCATAAAGAAGTCACTTTAAGTTCCATTGCTCTGCAATGTAAAGCACAGAAACAATAACTTGTTCTGAATTGCGTACTTTCATCATCAGTGTGTCATCTTTCGTGATGGTCACCTCTCCAATTCTACCCAGATCCTGAATCTGAACATCTTCAAGCTTGAAGAGGTTAGCCTCATCACCAAATACCTATTAACACATAGGAACACAATTAAACACTTGAACGTTTCTTAGTCTACTACAACAACCCAGAAGTTTGGCTGTTTGCATACAGAAAGGAAATCCAAGTACATCACTGTTATTAGGGGCCATCCACATAGAACATATCATTAAAACTTTGTAAAATGCAAGTGCAGTTAGTATTTTAATTTTTCATGACAGTTAATACTTTAAAAAAATAAATAGCCTATGGTAAAAAACAACGTTTTATAGAGGTCTTTGGCTATTTAACCTTTACAATAAGGGGTAGAGATCAGATGTACGGTGCAGCAAGAGGGTAGGAGGTCCGAAAAGACGATTTCTTTGTGTACGCAATGTACGGATGGGCCCTTAAAGCATGATTAATGTTGTATCTTCCAAATCTGTGTAGTTCAAAATGATTTAGCAGTTTATTTGAAATAATTTGACATTGGGTTAAGCAGCTCCTTGCATTGATAAATAAGGTTCTTTTATTAAGTGCAATCATTGAGATGATTAAGACTCCAGAACATTATGCATTTGACACATGATGGCAGGCAGCAGCAGCAGCAATGCATTTGGGTAAATCCCCTAAGAAGCTGGAAGAGACTAGTCAGGACCCAAAACGGGGACATTTGACAGAGTCATTGAAATGGCAAATGCTCTGCCATTAAACGATGAAAATGATGAACTAGTGGTCTACTGTCTGAACAGTACTGTATATAAAGCAGATGATATAACTTAGTCGTAGTTGAACATTAGAATATTAAGACAAAAATAGAATAAAATACGGAAAATAAACTCCATGACATCATCATAGAAAACTACATACCACACCACCCGTTGCGATTGCCATGTCCTTCAATGAGTTTTTTCTGTTGTCACCAAAGCCTGGTGCCTTCACTGCACACACTTGCAGTCCAACCTTGATCCTGAAATTGTCAAATTATTTAGCAAGCAGGGTAATAGAGTGAAGCAAGAAAACAGATCAACTGTGTAAAAGGATTTCAAGCATCAGAATAGACCATTGTGGCAAATAGTTTCAAAATGAGTTATTGGCAACTTCCCAGAGCTGTTCACTCATAAATCCTTCTGTGAATTTAGTTGGCTGGATAGCTGCTACATTGAGAATGATTGTTCAACAAGTACAATTGATTCTTAATCATAAAGACAGAGGTTATTAACATCAATTAACACTCAACAATGGATGAAATTTTGACATGATCTGTGCAAGCTTACCCGAGACTAACAACGGAGTCTTTACAACTATATTCAACAACAAACGAGTTTTGCATATATTGTCTCAGAACATTGCAAAAGCAGTCTTCGACAAGTTCAAAAGGAGCTACAGAAATGTCTTGATGCATTCCCATTTACAAGGTGTATTGAACTTGATACAAAAACATCTAAAATGAAATGATTGCATCTTGTATTTATGTTAAATCTCAATGTAATCCTTAAACAAAAGACACTTGAGCTCAAGATCTTCATTTGCAATTAGCAGCCAGCACTAAATGCATCATTCTGTCAGTGAACTGACTGACCTGTTGAGAACCAGCGTGGACAATGCTTCCCCGTCAACATCCTCGGCAATTATCACCAGCGGCTTACGCTGGGCGTTTGCCAACTCAAGGACTGGAATAATAGACTGGATGCTGGAGATTTTCTTCTCACTGAACAGAACAAGTGCATCCTGGAACTCACACTTTGCACCTAAACCAAACACATCAAAAACACTCAAACGAATACCAAGCTAAGAACTTTGGAAACATTCAAGTTGCATATACATGGAAAGCGCGCTACAACACAAATTGGGCAAATACCCGAATTTTTTTCAGCACTTCACTATTGAGATGTATCCTACTTCAGTGATACTCAAGTCACAGAACATTGAAGGTATAAAAGAGTACATACTTAATGCATTAGTCAGTCAGTGCCATTTGCAAAGAAGCAACATAGATTGTGTTAACTGTTAACAGGACTAGTTCTTAATGGTGATCTCTGACAACTGGTCTGAGCAGAAGGATCTCTCACATGAAATACAGACCAAATCAGGCTTTGTACCTTTAGCTGTGTTCATGAAGTATGGTGAGATGTACCCTCGGTCAAATTTCATTCCTTCGATAACCTCCAGTTCATCACTTAATGTCTTTCCATCCTAAAAAACAAATCTCAATCTAAGCATATCTCAACGAATCATCTCATATATATACCCCTGCCCACAAGATATTCATTTATACAGGGCATTTATATAGCACCCCGTCAAGAACCTGTTCAGGAGTGTTATCAGCCCAGCCATGACCAAAGAAAAAAGACTTGAGCAACTACTAGCAATAATTTGGTGGCAAACAATTCTGTGGATTTGTTCCCATTTCACAATTCGAAGTAAACACATAATATCTCAGAAATAATATCCTAGAGATGATGTGACATAATTTTACATCATATATTCTTTTAACAACTGTTTTTGTTACAGCAGTATGGCACCAAAGTCATCACTTTTGAAAGCACCATTGCTTTCTTAGAAGGTCAAATTTTTGAGTGCAATGAAACACTCACTCAAGCAATAATCGAGATTATGATGGAGTAGTAGTGCAAATATATAGAGGTGAAATATTTGCATGGCAAAAATCCTGATTTTTACCAGTAAAGTCTCTTATCAGGTCACTAGTGAGGAGTGGTTGAAACAGTAAGAAGCTTGTATAAATCTGGCTGCCATCAACAATCCCATCCCTATGAGAACTCTATGGTACATGTAAGGTAGCAATCTACTATTAGCAACTTTTCTAAAAATTATTTCTTCAGGTTTGTAATTGAAATTATTTCAGCTAATACTTAAATATAAGTGTATTTTCAATTTCAATTCATAGCAATCAATAGTATCAAACAAGAAATGCATTTCAGGAAATAGATTAAAAGTTGATGATGACTTCAGTTCACATTATCAGATCGAGCATGATGTGAATACCCCATTTTTTCAAACGTCAGATAAAATGAACTTTGACGATGGATTCGACCTGGATATACTGATGCATAACTGTATTTATACATAATTTAGTTACATAGGCTGAATGCATGTTTCCTATTATCCAACTGCTTTCACAACAACAACCAACGTGCTCAGCATCTGTGCCTGTGACTCCAATAGGCAGTTATTGTGACAAAATTGCATTTGTGGCAAACAAAGAGCTATTATTACAGAAACTCAACTGTAAATTGCAGGTCTCTATGTGTCACAAGCTTAGAAAAACTTGAAAAATACAAATGAAGCGACACTGATGCTGAGCCAAATCTAATTATGATGAAGAAATGTAATGATGGTAGGTTACCTTGACAGTAATTGTCCCATCTTTCCCAACCTTCTTCATTGCATTGGAAATTATTTCACCAATTGACTTGTCGCCATTGGCAGAAATTGTAGCAACCTGCAACATGAAAAATAACCATGCATTTAAAAATTATAATACAACACACTAAAAATACTAATATTATTTTTAGTCTAAAAAAGCAAAATGACAACAGCAACATCACTGGGTCTGTTCCCATATCGTGTCGTCGAGCCAATGGCTTCTTCAGACCATTGGTGAGACCACCCATTGTGCTAGTATAGACCATGAGAACATGTCAACATAGGTCTTGTGCAGAGTGAGTCATAGTGCCCTTAAAGGCCAAGGAACAGCTGGTCAATTCAACAGAGAAACCGATGAATATACATCGTGGAGGCATGCCTAATGAATACATGCTAGTTGCCAATCAGATCTTCCTGAGACATTTCAGTCGCCTGAGACTAGATGGGTGGCTGCGAATTGGCCAGCCCTTCCTTGGCCATTAATTACCCTGGGCACAATTCGACGGCGGGCGGTGTGTCTAATCTGTAATGAATGCCTAGGATTAGTCCCCAACTACATGAATACGTATTCTATGGAGCAAGTGTTTTGCTTGTATCACAACAATAGGCAGTAACAGTAGGTCTATCTTTTGAAACCGGACATCTTGGGAAACACAATGAAATAATCGGTTAAATAATCGGGCATTGGCAAATTAATAATCGGCAATAATCGGTATCGGCATAATCGGCAAAAAGTGATATCGGTACAGCTCTAAAAAATACAAAAACTCCACATCGTTAACTAATGTCGACTAGACATACTTTACTGGTAAATATTCCTAACCAAGTGGATATAATATCTATTTTAAAAAACTGCCAGTGCATTGACCTGAGCAATTTCTTCTGGAGTTGTGACTTTTTTCGACATGGCCTTCAGATGGTCGACAATGGCCTCAACAGCTAACATAACACCTGTACAGAAATAACAGATACATCCACAATTACAGATAAACCAAGTGCTCTTAAATATGCCTACGAGTGGCACTTTAGAACTTTAGAAATTACGATAACAACCTATTAAACATAGTTTTGTAGATAAATACAAACTGTTCAGGTTGTCACTATAATCAAACCCCATAAAAATATAACCGAGATAAATAACCATGCAAATGAAGTCAACAGAAATATAAGGTTGTGAGAGATAGGGAGGGAGACTGAAGTGCAGAGTCAAAACATGCAATTCGAGAGACATCAAACAGGAATTAGCAGACAGACAGATGAAAGAACGTCACACAGACAGGAAAAATTCTGAAACACAGCAGCAGTCTGTTTGCATGTTCATCCACAAATACCACACATGACTGAGGCATAATCCGACTAACAAGCAACAAAAGTGTTTCATAAAGTCAACATTTTGTGTAGTAAATTTACATAGCACAATATAGAGCTCAGTTAGTATGAAGTGCAATCTAGTACATAAATAGTATCACCTTTTCTTCAAGTCACACAAACCTCGTCTGATTTCGATGGGGTTAGCACCTTTGCTAATCTTTTCGAAGCCTTCTTTAGCAAAAGACCTAGCCAAAATGGTGGCTGCAGTTGTTCCATCTCCAGCCTCTTCATTTGTCTTATTGGCCACTTCCTGCACAAGCTTGGCACCAATATTATGGTATTTGTCCTTCAGCTCAATTGCCTTGGCAACAGTGACACCATCTTTAGTGATCTTTGGACTGCCCCAGCTCTGTTCAATAACTACATTACGACCCTAGAGCAACAGTAAATAAGGCATATAACATTATGAATCAAATTTAGAAAGCAATGGTTTAAAACACAACACTTGCAATATCCAACCATGTCTAACTGAAATATCTTGCCTTCAAATGCAATCAAGTAATGTGTTCAATTCTACCTCCAATAATCAGTGACATTGCATTTCTTTACATAAATTGTAGTTCAGTCAGGTGAGTGGATAAAATACTCAATGAGTCAGACAAATGGTATCTATGTTAAAAAAAATTATGTAACACCACCAGTAAAGAAATACTAGAAATAGTTTACTGTATGAAATGCTACTCTGATTTAACTACTTTGTTTACATTTCAGCTCCGTATGTCCATTCCATGTAGTATTGTAGAAAAAACTTAATTTCATGCCGGCTTAGGCAATAATCACTCATGAAACTCTGAAGGACCGCATGTGTTTTCAAACCAACTGAATCTATAAGTGTGCTTACTTTATTCCTACATAATGTCAGATGCTGGAAAACATGGCTTGTAATCGAAAAGCCACTCTAATAACAGAAGCTGGCTACAAGACTTCTCAAGCAGTTGATGTGGTTGACCATTTTAACTGACAAAGTTATGATCCTAATAAAGTGGTACTTGCAATATCTAACTTGGTTGCTGATTTCCTAACTGAAACATCAGTCCTCAAATGCAAAAAAGCAGTTTCAGATTCAAATCCATTATTCACAGCATTATTCAATGTCTGGCATTGGACCAGTCTCATTGTTCTTATGGAAACCTGTCTCTCAAATGGACATTCTTCCTTAAATTTGCAGATGGCACAGATCTTCTTTTCTCACAATATTTTTCTGTTAGTCTGAAGACTGAATTCAGTAAAATCAAGGATGGAAGTTCAAGTTAATAGAATGATTTATTAAATCTTTGCAAGACTGAATTTTATTCCACAGGCTAACCTATATACTCTTTTCTCCTCTGGTCCCTTTTTAAAGATTTTCAAATACAAGTCAAGTGAAATCCATTATTCACAGCATTATTCAATGTCTGGCATTGGACCAGTCTCAATGTTCTCATGACCCATATATGACACTTTCCAACTACAACCTACAGTCACTTCAAGCCCACTGATCTCAAGAAATGCCTTTAAGTAAGCAAAACAATATTTTCTAAATTTCATAATAATGCATCAGCCTAAAAGTTTAAAAGTATGAAATCCTTAATATCATTAAGCATTTGACTAAGGGTATCAACTAGTGTCTGATGAAACTCCATGTCTTCATGACCCTGAAGCAGCATCAAGACACTGATCACCTATCACACAGCAATCAACACATATGAAATTCAATTAAATAGCCATATATATAGTTGTAAAACAAAAATTGGCTAATCTAATAAACCTAGGACCCAATATCTTGTCTTTACCTTTGGACCCATGGTGATAGCAACGGCATCAGCTAGGATATCAACACCACGCAACAGCCCAACCCTTGCTTCAGCACCGAATCGCACTTCCTTTGCATAGTTTCTTGAGGTTGCTGGAGCAACCGCTGCTTGGGATCGAAGTAGATGGCGAGAGACAGCAGGAACCATTCGACTCGACAGGCGATACATTGTGTTTGCTGTAGGTCTATGGTTAAACATCAAAATAACTCCTAAACAACTAAAAGTCAAATAATGCAAAAACACTTACAGTAGTGTTAAAAGGCTAAAAGGTAATACTTGTAAACACTAAGGCAATCCTAAGCTGCAAGCAACCAGAAAGACTATTGTAATCATAAATAATCAGATCCTGATGACATACTCAACACATCCAATGCATTTTTCACCCGGAAGAACTTCAAAAGATGGAAACTGTGCATTCTGCTGCTGTGCAAGAGTGTGGTGGAATCTTCCACTGAGGAAACGCCCAAAACTCCACATAAATGGTGCTTCTATGGCTAAAACTTCTGACACTATCTGCATGGAGAAATGACTTCTTTAGGGTTTTCACATGTCCAAAGACTCCTACACTTTCCCTGCCCTACCACCACTAAACCTAATATGATCTTAACCAACCCTCACAAAACAAATTAAAAGATTTCAAGTGTTTTAAACAGAGCGCATGCGCCTAAGGTTGGGCATGTACACCGGTCTTCACCGGCATAGCTTTTTGTGTTCAGCCGTAAAAGTGAAATTTTCGTTTTCCGAACTTGAGGGCGCAGGAGATTTATCTTTCCCATATAGCAATGAAATGCTAATTTATACCAAATCCAAAGACATCATTGTCATTACATAACGCAGATCTCAACGGCTCATTTTAGATAAAGGCGAATAAGCTATTTAAATCAGTTTCACAGTTTTATGTGCAACATATACCATTTGTGACGACCTTTTTAGGCCAGTCAAAGGCTGAAGGGCAAAGACGCAGGCACGTGGTCTAATGATAGAAAATCTAGAACACTTCCCTTGCAAGGCCGCTGTATTAACGGCCTACCATTAAGCGTGACTGCAGTGCTTCATAGATCGAGTTTCGAAAGTCTCAATTTTTCATTGAAGTCTCGATACTCACCAGAAACAAGTAATGGAATATATGATGCAACTCGGAACAAGCGTGAAACACTGCCGACTACTCTCAACGAAATCGCCTGCGGCACAAAAGACACATGCGCAATCCAATAGGGACGCACAACGCAAACTTCGGTCTCTCTTTCAGATGATTCTGTAGCGCAATTATTGGCAATAGTCAGAGATATTTAAAATAAAACCAATAGATCTGAAATTTCTTTAGTTCTGCAGCATTTATTTACATAGACCGCGAATTTATCGTCATGTCTTCATTACCGCGAACGGTGGCGAGGAGTGAACTTCTAGTTCCATGGGCTCACTTGACAACATCAGGGCAACGTCAAATGTATAACTACTGTTGTAGGCCCTATCCCTCTATCTGGAAGGATGTGCCACCAGGGCTATAGAAGTAAACTCAACAGACTTCAAGGATTTAAAGGATTCGTTAACCTGGAGCTTGCGGACTTTACTTCAGGAATATAATTATCACCTGCAGGCTATAGCTCGAGAAATAGTCTATAATTATTCCAATTTCTCAGAGCGTTCAAATTCTTCAAGATCATCCGAGGAGTTACTATGTATAGGGGCCTTGAGCAAGTCCTTCGCCCTGCATCGCGCACTATTGCTCTGCAATATATCCGCAATTGCGCCGTCGAGGCGCAGGGCCGCACCGAGGGGGGTCCAACGGGGCCGTCAATTGCATACCCAGGGTGCAAATTTGGAAAGGGCGCAAATTTCAGAATGGAATAACTTATTATTCTATAAAATGCACCAATTTCAAAATGTGAGGCGCCAAATGATGCCAGGCACAGGGCGCAAATACTATTTTAAAAATGTGGGGGCGTCATGGCAGATTGATGCTAGGCACATGACGCAATTAGGCCTATAGCTCGGTATACGGCCCTGGCGAGGCGTGCATGCACTTCCAAGCTGATTGTAGAAAGGACAATATCAAACTACAGTTGTATTGTATCATTGTATTATATTGAAAAACAGAATGCGGAATCGATACATATATCAACCCCCTCCAGATGCTTGACAGCATGTCATTCGCGAGATGCCGTTAGTAAAGTGAGCAGCAGGCCGTCTTGCAGATGCTGCCGTACAGCTGAATGCGACTCCTACAATAACTTAGAAAATCCGTTCTTGTTGACTTATTCGTAATCGTACTGCATGTCGGTTTGTGGATAGGTGAATTATAACATCACGGTGGGTGTCAGTGCCAAACTTCACAAGACTGAGCGCTCGATTGTGGCAAATGGTGTTTTCGCTGCCTGGCTTCTTAGAAAGGCGGAGTTAAAAATTGTACTATAGCAGCGCTAGAAAACATTCAGTCAAACCAAATTACGTTCGCTTCATTGCGCCTTATAGTGCGATATCTGAGTTTGATATGTAATCAGTGGTGAAGGAAATCGTAGAAGGGCAAAGGTTTTTATTTGGTCAAGATGAGGAATATGGCTGATTGGGAGAAAGTTAGCGTCGGAGCCATGGTTTCTGGCACCGACAAGTTTGGAGAGTCATTTGAAGGAGAAGTTTTGGCCTTTGACATCCAGTGTCGGCTCGTCGTTATCAGTATCTTTTCTGCCGCTCAGATCCTTTACATTTTTTAACAGTTTATTAGTTTATGTAGCGCCAGAAGTTTAGTTAACACGAGTGGAACCTATCATTAACCAATTACCGTGGAATTAAATTCTGCTTAACTCTATACTAGTGTGGAATTAGTTTTCAAGATTTTTTTCAGGCTATTGGTATGGTGATGTTATAATTATTCTGGAGTCAATCCTTTAAGATTTTACCCCAAAAATGTGGTACCCAATGATTTCTGGGATTCAACGTTTTGGGGTTTTACTCGAAAAATACGTTTCTACACATTTTCTTCAAACATGCAATAGAGAATGTGTTTGCTCATTCTTGTGAAGTTTGGCATCGTTTGACCATCATTCACCATGACACATCATATATCATACCAGAATCACAGATGACAAGAACTTATAATGATTGTAAACATATGTTAATAGTTGAACTTAGTGTGGTGGATTTGAAAGCATGGGACAGGACACAGTATAACATCACATTCTGATGACGCAGTGTGACACGGTGGCTGATCGGTTAGAGCGATCGGCCCGTAGCACTCGGTGTGCGCTGAGTGAGCGGGTTTGACCCTAGTCTGGGGCGTCAGTCATTGTGTAGGGACCTTAAGCAAGTCCTTCGCGCACAATTGCTCTGCAGTACAACTGCAATTGTGCCGTCGAGGCATGTGCACTTCTGAGCAAAAGATGTTTGAAGAAAGGTGATATCAAATTTCAAGAATTTCAATTCTGTACAATAGTGTATTGCCTTGTTGCATGGGTTTTTCCATTCCAGTTTCAGCAAACTTTACAGCACCTAGTAAGACTTGTAATGTGATGCCAGCTAGCAGCTGCCAGTGTTGATGCAACAAGGCACAGGCTGCTAGAGACCAGCTATATGGTTACTAGGCCTACAGGGTTGTTGCAGAGGTGCTCCAACATGTGCTTTGCCTCTCTCTGCACAGAAGCCAAACCCTCTGACGTTATCCTGAGTTTAAACGAGCTCCATGCCTAGTAGATAGTGCATATTATCCTTACCCGAGTTAACGTCAGTTCCGCGCTGTAAGAACGTATTATGCAGCTCGAGTTAACTTGTGATCCAAGCTAAGGGTTTTATGGGAACTCTGTTGTTAAGACTCTGGCATTGGTAACAGTGTGATATGCAATCAGTGGGAAAGAAGTATTATTTTTATGAGTGGGCATTTGTCTTACACTAAAAAAAAATACTTGAAAGTCTGAATAATGTGTATGGTTATGTGTATATATATATATATATATATATATATATATATATATATATATATATATATATATATATATATACATGACTTGTTGTAAATTGGCAATGGACTCACACAGCTAAAGTCTGCCTTTAATTTTGGCAATTTGTAAAGCTGATGCCAGTGAAATTGTTGAATTCATGTAGAATTAAGTCACATATTCTTTAACAATTGTGGAAGAGAGTCTGGTGGAGCAAATGAAAACGTGTGATGTGAAGATCCTGAACATGGATCATGCATCATTTAATGTTGTTCAGGAGGCAACTGGACCCCCAAAGCATCTGGCAAACATTAATTTTGATGCTGTACGTACAAATATTTGCTTTTATACAATAATTATTAAATGCTTTGCTTCTTGATTGTTTCAATTTTTTAAATATTTATCTTCTGACAAAGTGGGGTATACATTCAAGTCTAGTTTTAGTTAGAGTGCTTTAGAATCTTAAGAACAACTTTTGTAGGATTGTGTAAAATCTTAGTTCTTGCAGAATGTGCTTAGTTATGATTGTCAGTCTTGATGCTAACTAACCAGAATATAAATTAGTTTACATATCGTCTTCAGCTGCAGCTTCTACCTAGGGGTTTTCTTCCACAACTATAAGCATTTGTCATTGTCTTGGTTTGTGATCCTGTTGCAAACATGTAGCACATCTTATGTCAGCATTAATATGATGAGTTGTGATTTCTTGCTTGGGAGGGTCTTAACTGATGAGTATAATATGATATGATGACATCCTTTGCATTTCCTGTATCCAGCTGTTTTGTCCTAAATCCTTTACAGATTTGCATGTCTAAAAAATGGCAGGCCTGTCCATTAATGGTGCTTTGATAATTTATCACTTTGACTGAATAAGCTAAGGAAAAAATATTGAAGATGTACTGAAGAATAGAAACTTTTAAAAGTACTAGTTGCAGTGTTCAAAAGTGACAGGCCTATCTGTCACTGGTGCTTTACGAAATTAGAAGAATTATACATTTCAATATGCCTTTTTTGAGATGACCCGACAATTGCGCGTAGGGCAAATACTCGAAATTACAATTTAGCGTGCCAATATAAGTGTGCAGCTCATACTTGTTTTTGCTGAATGATCTGTGAAGGCTTCTCCACAGTTGTCACAGCTCTTCGACGAATTTCCAACACAATATTTTTGCCTCATTTTCCTTGGGATCTGATGCATGACTGTGGTCAGACACAATGACCACACCATCACCTTCACTGTATATATATGTTAATGCGCCCAGCACAGTTGCTCTGTGCACATCTCTTCGGAATCTGTAGCCATCAAACAAAATACGATGCTTCTGCTATGTCATTCTCTCCATGACTATTTTTACAAAGCTTGTAAAAGTTTATCCATGTGTACAACTATACATACAAGAAAATGTGAAGCGGAACACCTCTGCACTCTCTGCATGACTCTATAAAACAAAGGAAGTTAGTTTCTGATATGCAAATAAATCTCCTTAAGTCTTCTTTTCAAAACAACTATAACTGTGTGTTAATTATAATTTCATTCACATCTATCTGTTGTAGAAGCCATATAACTATCGAATTATGCGGTACATTATTGACCACTAACAAATGTTGTGTATTATTTATATAACGATGCGAACCATTTGTCCGGTTTTTTGGCGTGCTTTTGTTGGCATGGTTTTGTCCTGTGTGCTTTTGTTACGGCGCCCTGTTTTGGGCTAATACAGAATAGAACTCAAGTTTTTGATTAAACTTCGATGTAGAATAAACATTTTGTACAAAACTTTCCAGTTTCTATTAGCTTTTTCGGCCATACACAAAGATAAATTTAACTACCTCAGTAGCTTTGAAACTTTGTCAAGTGCTATATTTTCTGTTACACTGTAAGAATGTTGACATATTTCCTCTACCATACTGTTTATGAATAGACACTAAACAGCTTATATTTAGTGAATGAGAATAACATGTAATTCTGCTTTAACAGTTGGAAGTTCGCAAAAGGAAAAACATTGATAAAAAAATGACTGAAGCAAGATACATGGGAGATGGAGTAACAGAAACAGCACAGAGCCTGATGTCCCAAATAAGTCGCGTGTAAGTTTCTTTTTTTAAGATTTTTTTACATTAGTCCATTTTGGTTCTAGGACAAAATGGTAGAGGACAAAATGGTATGGACAAGATGGTAGCAAACAAAATGTTACGGACAAAATGGTAGCAAGCAGAATGGTATGGACAAAATGGTATATGGACAAAATGGTGTGGATAAAATGGTATGGGCAAAATGGTATTTTACAAAATAGTAGGCTTACGGATAAAATGGTAGAGATTTAAGGGGTCTAGGACATATTTCCACTCCCCATACATTTTCCCTAAGACATTTCCCCCGATTGATCACTGACTAAGCACACACATATATAAGTTGTGTATCATATTAGCCATATTAATTAAGTATGTATGATTAATGTTATATATAACATATGTCCAGGGAGTGGAATGTCAGGGAAAATATGTATATATATATCAGACTATGTTTGATATGCATATAACAAACTTTGGTAAACCATAGTTTAGGTTGGCAAAGTCATTTTTCTTGCAATTTTCATCTTGTCTAAATTTGAAATAGAAACTGAACTGATGAACAGAATCCTTGCATAAATTTAGGCTGGATTAATTAATAGAGTCTTGTTTAAGCAGAAGCTGGACTGATGAAAAGAATTATGTATAATCTGAAATAGGACTGATGATAGGAATCCTTGCTAACATCGATGCTTGACTAATTGAAAGAATCTTGTTTAATCAGCAGCTGGATTGATGAAATGAATCATGTTTGTTTATAAGGGGATTGATGAAACTGATTGCTCTTCAGATCAGAAGCAGGATCGATGAGAAAACGATGTTCAGTTAGAAGTTGGATAGTTTAGAAGAATCATGCTTATAAGGCAAAGCTGTATCAACGAAAAGTTATACTTGAATGGTAGAGGGTTCGATTAGAGAATTCTGCTTTAACGAGATGAATGTTAAAAGTTATGCCTAATTAGAAGCTGGATTGGTCCAAAGAATTATGCTTATTTGGAAGCTGTTATCTGTATTCCTTGAAAAGAGATCGCCTGAAGAAGATGCTTAATTTACGAAAAGAATTATGCTGAAATGGAAACTGGATCGAATAAAAGATTCCTATTTTAAAAGAAGCTGGATATCAAGAAAACTGCTAGAATGGATGCATGCTTACATGGAAATTTTTGTATATTTAAAATAAAAATCCGTGAGCATATTACTTTGACTTCGTTGGATTAAATACATACTGCATAACACTGATCTGTGTATGACTCTGAACCAAGATCATTATCAACATAATCATCATTAACATGAAGATTGTAAAGGGAGGCATAGCAAACGTGTAAATTCAACTCGAACAATGCTGTTTATAGCTAATAATTAATTGAGCTGCGTTTTTTTTCCTTCTTAGTATTATTTAAGTGTCGACCTCTGACCATCACAACTTTTGCCTCTTGATATGTGGGTGGCCCCCCTACAGGACCTCGGTCGTTCTCGGGTCTTTTCCTCCCTGTTGAACCTTACATGTCATATCAATTTATTATCAACTTTGTCATAATGTAAATGCTGAGGTCAATAAAAACAATTTGTTTGTTTGTTTGTTTAAATTGAATACCATTTTGTCCCCATACCATTTTGTGCGCTACCATTTTGTCCAGTCACCGTCCATTTTAGTTAAGGTTGTCTTTGTTGCCAATGTATTTAGTTTTACAATTAGTCATTGGGTAATGGATAGATGTTTGTGACACAACGTATTTGGTCTTTATTCTACTTGTTATCATGATAGATGACATTCGTAAATTAAAAATATATCAAATCAGAAGTTATGTAAAGTTTGGTGTATGTTGAGTTCCAACTCTAAAAGTAAATCTATTTGCTTTTGTGTGAATAGGTGTCTATGAAGTTGTTACATTACAAGTTTATCAGGTCTGGGGATATGCATTACATTGATTTGCAGTGACTGTCATAAGCATTTGAGGATATATTCCATGGTGATTTTGTTTTTAGATATCCAGAAAGTGAATGGAATGACAAGGACATTATAGTTATGGGTGAAGTAACCGTTTCACCTCCATATCAACGGGAAAACTGCAGAGGACCGAATAGCAAAGTTTTGGAGATTGTTCAGCAGACTGTAAGTACCAGTCAATAAGTGGTTAAAGCCGTTTATTGCCCTAATGTGGTTCTAATGCAAATACCTGGGTATTAAATGCGCTGTGGCACAGGGCCGTTTTACGGTCATCATGGTCCCTAGGTACTCTTGAATGCGTAGGCCCCAATTGCCACTTTTGCAGTAAAGCAAAACGCATAATTATGTATTTACATTATTTATTGATGTCTTGTCTAATAAAGATTCACGAACACACCCAGTTTTGATTTGAAATATCAATTTACTTTTTTAATGTTGTTTATGCAATATCTTTTTGTTTACTTTTACTATCTTTTGAATCTTTAGTTTTTACAAACTAGCATCTCATTTGTAATTTTTAATGTAAATAGTCCTAATCACGTTTAACATCATGTTGGTCAGCGCAGAGAGCACGTCTCTGAGTAGATTTCTTGAGGGGGCGCTATATCAAGTTTCGTTGATTCTTGGAGTCCCATAGTGCGATAGTAACTGAGAAATTCTGAACTTCTGATAAAGGTGACAAACTAAAAGTTGCCTATCAGAATGCACAAGGATGACACATTGTTAGTATTTGTTGCCATTGATGTTAAATCACAAAAACTTTTCTTCTAGAGAACCAATCAATCAATCTTTTTTGTTGCTCTTCTGAAGTTCCAATATACAATGTTCAAGTGCAATAGTTTCTCAGTAACTTTTAGTAAGCGCTTGTCATTAAGTGAATTGGTTTTGAATGCATTGTAGACAGTAAGTGATGATGGTGAGTAGAAATTTGGTCTGACTGTTGCGGATTTTGCTACTTCAAACTTCCCACTTGTCTTTTCACCATTGTACACATTTGTGGAAGCCATTAGTTTTCCATCTATGTGGAAGTCATCATTTTCAATCTTTGTTGAAGTCATCATTTTCCATCTGTTGGAGTTTGCAGTTGCAGCACATTTAATAGTGATTGTCAGTGTTTCTAATTTCAATCATATTTTGTGTTAATGTCTAGATTGAAAAATTTCACAAAGAAAATGGGACGTCGGCTGCACCAACAGTTTGAGCTCATAATATTTAGGTATAACCTGACTCGTCTGACTTAGGAAAAACATCGCTGGAGACAGATTGAGAGCATTCAACTTCGTAGACAAATTCCTATTGTCGTCCTGTGAAGCTTTGCACTTGTCTGACTGTTTTCATATTTTCTTGCCAGGAAATTGTTTTTTGGTCATTGTTAAGATCATATTTGGCTTAAAGCTCTGCAAATTGGTTAACAATTTTAATGAGGCCATATTTTGCAAGATAACATTTTATTGAGGTGTATTATTTTATAATCCTCATGGGGCTCCCTTGTTATAATTGAAATTAACTGTGACGATTCTAACATTCAGATAACAGCGAATTGGTTATCGTTGTTAATTATTTCTAGAGCCAGTGTCTACTGCATATGTTAAAGGCAAACCAGAACAAAGCTGTTGTCCAGTCAACCTCCCAAATATCAGCCTGAATGTGTTCTGTCTGTTTTCAATGTTTTTGCCTCAGTTTTAACTTCCATGTCAACCCAAAGTACGATTTCTAAGCTGATTTCATGTGATTTAATTGGCAATCCCATCAAAGTAAGGTTTGTGATAATGTGTACAACTACAATAATTCGAATCCTTATGCCCAGTAGTGTAGTGGGGCGGGAACGCAGAGGAACGCCGTTCCCGCACTTTTTTCCAGGGAGGGAACGCGATCCCTCACTATTTTGCAGCATTTTTGCTGAAATAAATGAACAAAGAAGACTCACAGTTTCAACTGCTTACTTACTGGAGTCTTTTGCAGATATATTTATATCTGTGTTGGCTTTATACGAAATATTCTATGTAAATGGCGTCTCAGCGTCTGTCTGCTGTAATTTTGTAAATAAAAGCTAATAATAAATAAAAATAGTACAGTAGTACTGTAATAATTATAACAAGTTAACAAGTAACAACAATAAATTAATAATTGAGAAAAATATTTGTAAGCCTAATATGAAGCGGAAACAGCTGCCACAGGAAAGTAAACTTACAGCTTCTTCAGCAAGAAGTCAAAGGCACAGTCACCATCTGTTCTCACCGAACAATCTACCGATCAGCAGTCTACAGCCGTGGCACTGGAAACCAAAGTAACCAAACATTTTGATTCTCTTGAACCTTTTGTTACATTAACTGATTCAACGCCAACTACAGAGAATGCTTTCCCAGATGTCTGGACTACCGACCAGTGGGCTCAAAAAAAGAAGGATTATCCTTGGTTGGACTGCCGTGATGGAAAACTTGGATGCAAGATATGTAAAAAAGTGGCTCTGTCTATCCACACGCAGCAAGGGGTTTCTATTGCAGTGGAATGGAAGGAGTATACTGTGTCATACTATGGTGATAGCTTGCAGTCAAAGCTAACATCACTGCGAAAGAAAATTAGCAGGCACAAAGAATCCATGTCACATATTACCGCATCCAAGATTTGTTCAACGGCTGAGAAGCAAACAATTGAGAAACAGGTGGATACAATGAACGAGGCAGACATTGCAAAAATAGAGAAAGTTTTGCGAACCGCTTATTTTCTGGCAAAGGAAGACAGACCATTCTCAGATCATCCGCATCTCTTAGAATTACAGAAAGTGAATGGGGTTCATCTTGGAATTGGTTTACGTTCACGGTTTACAGCCACAAACATGGTAGATCACATCGCGAGAGATATGCGCAAATGTGCGTGTGACCAAATACAAAGGGTGGAAGGCAATATATCCATACTGATTGATGAATCAACCACTCTCAGTAATAAGACTACACTGATTGTGTATTTGAAATGTCAGTGGACTATGAGTGGGGAACCTCACTTTATGTTTCTTGACTTAATTGAACTGGAAGACCAATGTGCCATGACAATATTTGAGTCTCTTCTCAGATGTCTTGCTTTTCATGGATTTGACGACGATTACCTGAGAAATCATTTCGTTGCATTCGCAAGTGATGGTGCCAGTGTTATGCTCGGCAGAAAGTCTGGCGTCGCTAGTATGATTGTGGATAAATATCCTATTGTTATAGTCTGGCACTGCTTGAATCATGGGTTAGAACTAGCGGTGTCAAATGCTATCAAGGAAGTTACAGTAATAAATCACTTACAAGCGTTTTTTGATAAACTGTATTCAATTTATAGCCGTTCGCCAAAACATCAACACGAACTTGACGGTTGTGCTGACGAAATTGGTCAACAACTGAGGAAAATTGGAAGAATTTTTGGCGTGCGATGGGTCTCGAGCTCTTATCGAACTGTGCCAGCTGTATGGAAGAATTACCAGTCGTTGTGCATGCATTTTGAGAATGCTTCCTGTGACACACACTGAAATTCTCAAGATCGAGCATCATTTCTTGGACTGTTGAAACGTATTCGATCCCCAGAATTTGTTGTCGACCTCGGGCTTATGCATGACGCATTACATGAGCTGTCGAGTTAATCGCTTCTGCTGCAGGAACGTGGAACGTGAGTATTATATGCTGACAAGCTGATTCATCGCAGCATTAGAGTTTTGGAAACGATGAGAGAGAAACGTGGCATTAAGACTCGAGAGGCAATGGACGCTGCCGAAAATTTAATATTTCGTGGTATAACTCTTGCCAAAAATAACAAGTTACTCACCATAAATCACAAACAGTTTTTTACCAGTCTGGTGAACAATATGCAAGCAAGTTTGTTTACAACACAGTCGTCACAAGTAAGCAATGAGATTGACAAGAAATCGAACACATGTAAGCAGCAGTACGAAGACTTAATGCGACAGTTTGTGTGCTAGATGAAACAACATGGCCTTCGGAGATACCCTCTGGCTTTGGTGAAGACGAAGTTACAGAACTGTGCACAAGAGTCTCTTTGCCGCGTGTCTTAACAGTGAATGCATTCCGCGATTATGTTGATGACGGTGGCCGGAGAATGCCTGCTGACTTAAAGCCTCTGGTGAACTGTACGCGTATTATTCCGCGCAGCACAGCTGAATGTGAACGAGGCTTCAGCCACAGGAACATCATTGTCAGTGACACACGCAGTAAGCTTCTTGTCTCTCACGTGTCGTCGTTGATGTTTATCAAGTTGCATGGTCCGCCACTGAGGTCCTGGAATCCAACCAGGCACGCAAAAACGTGACTGCGGAAACATCGGTCTGCGATGGATACACAAACAAGAGTGGCTTCACTGAATCCATCAGAAGACAAGACTGAAGATCCACTGTGGCAATTCCTCTGACTGTAGTTACTGACTCACTGACAGACTGATGACAGTCACTGTATTTTAGCATTAAGCCTGTACTATCTGTACAGGTATGGAAACTGTTTGAATACTTGAATACAATATGTTACAAATAACAAATTTCTATGTATAAATTTACATAATTACATTTATTAATTTTTTGGTTATTTTTATACATTCAACAGTTTCAAAAATAGCAGCGCTCACACTATGCAAAATTCTTGCAAGATTGCACTTTATGCTACAGTTGCTACTTCAATTTCCAGGCGTTCCCCCACTTCATTTCTTAGGACTACACCACTGCTTATGCCTATAATAACCAAGATATGAGGCCTCCGCCAAATCACATATAGGCCTATATATGGCTGTTGATGTTCGTTGTTAGCCCTGCTGCGAAGTCTAATCAGACGGGTTAACAATCTTCGTCAAGTTTCTCCAATGTTTTTTGCTATTGTGTGCAACAGAACTAAGGATTCAAACATTTGCTGGGCAACCGATTCTATAAAAATCAAAATTATTATTGCCTGTTTAGGATTTATATAGGACCTATAGATCAGATATGAGCCCCGCGTGGGCATGTTGGTTTAGTAAACTCTGAAAGATATATCAGTTGGTATCCTATCAGTGTAGCATCAGAGACAGTCTTTGAAAAAAGATTCAAGCAGTGCCTTCTGTTAGCCGTTGGCAATTGAGCTCATAATGGATTAAAATTTCGATTCAGCTTCACAAACGAACCAGTCGGAACTATTCATTCACATAGTGATCGCTAAGGATTGACACCCTCCCCAGCACAACCCAGCTGACAATGCAAGTAGGCCCACCTCAAACTAGCAGAATCGTCGCTGGCTATAGATAAGCCTACAAAAGCTGTATTTATTCAAAAGGAATTGGAGACAAAATACCTTGCCAAGCGCATAGGCCTAAACCAAAAACTTGTTACATAGATTGGCCAAAAAGGCCATCTAGTTCTGTCGTCATCACATTATTCTAGTAATATACAACTTCTATACACAGGCGACAGGTCCCATCCGAAATTTCAGGTGGAGCCGATTATACCCCCAAGGGCCCCAACATTTCCTAAATATAAAAAATTCTTCTGTTTTCTACTCTTCATCCGTCTTTGCTACATTTCTGTTTGGGAATTGAATATTTTCAGACCTGTCCCTCGAAAGCCTATTTATTTATCAGTTATCTATCCCCCCAAGCCCGGCAAGGACCAAGTCTCCGCCTATGACCGTAGGCCTATCACGTTATTAGTACGCTACAGTTATATTGCACTAGAATTTCAATGCTAAACTGTAAAATACTATAAACAGAAAACTTATAAAAATGATCGTATCAATTCTATTATACGATCGCACAGTCCTATGCTGGTCCTATGCATGTGCCAGACTGCCATTAGGCCTAATAGTAATATGCATGGCAGTGACACCGTGACACGCTCAAGAGTCAAGACATCAACTTGCTTTCGGGCGATCAGTCTTACAGTCAACATTTAACGACGATTGGACTTTGTCATTCTTATCTACGAGTGAAAGTGATTGGCTGTGTTCGACGGTCAGTGCACGACGGATTTCCGTCCGTGTACCTGTATGATCAGCGACACCGAGGGTAGACCCTACTCAACGTAGCGTACGTATGCCTTTGTGTTGTACTCATTATAGTTTACCTGCCCGAAAACAACCAGGTGTGCGTGGACCAGGTGTATAGTTTATCCTGTTATGACTAGAAGGTGTGTTGAGGCAGATTTCGGTTAAATTTAACAAAACTACTGTTTCGAAACTTAGCGGATAGTCTGCAAAAGGATATCGATTCGTGAGGTCTCTGAACCGATCTGTGGTGCTACCTGTATGTTAGTAGTTCCGCCATTTTTTCGCTCCGCTGGTCCTCGTCTACGGGTTTCATACGGATGCGGCCGATTTTAGGAAAGAAACGCTGGATGTGAAGAAAGATTACGTCACCGACAGTTCTGTCCAAGGTAGAACATGCTAATTTACCCGCTATTTTACATTAAAAGTGAACTATTAAAGTAAAAGTAGTGGTGGAAACTTTGAGGATTCAGCAGACCTGTACAGGTTGCCTGTGTGGCTTCACATGTGATCAGTTAAAAACAGTTCCCTTAATGATCACAACCAACTATGTTGATTCGATGACAGTAGGCTAGTCTTGTTATTGTTCCGAAATTTGTGAGTATTTTGGTTTAGATCTATAAATCACATTCCGCCTCTTGGCATAGGCCATTGCAGTGACCTCTGAATCCAAGAGTGTGTTTAAACTGACACCATGATATGCCTAAGCAATGCCACTATAAAACTTGCTCGATACATCCAGATGGGGAGAATATAACCGTTTGTAAATCGAGTTACTTCATTCATAGATTGCTGTTCCACTACTACGATGAGAAATGTAAAAGCTTTCCCATTAATGTCACTGGCTTTGAAGTCATAGGATGTTGTTCAACTGTTGGGTACTCATCCTGACTGTCTTTTTTGGCCAGTGACTACCAGGGGTTATGTCAACCGTGGGTTTATTAGGCTAGTTGACACCTTCCCTCATTTCACACTTGTCTAGAAAATGTCCCATCATTAAATTCAAACAATCACTGTGTAATTACCTGTTCCAATATCATCTGTAGGATGCTGTTCAGACACTAAGTCTTAATGAAACACTGTAACTAAATGGCAAGTTACATATAACCTTACAATATTAAGTTAGAGGTTTAGATGCTAGATGCCTGCAGATATGCAATGTGCAGCTCATAATTACAGAATCACATGATGGTTGGATGTGTTTTCGTAGTCATAGCCAGAGGTTGTGGCTTTTGTCTCTTGGTCCTCAGCTCTCATATTTACACCCTTTCACAGGAGCAAAAATTGTAAGATTAAACTCATGTAACCTGTTTTTAACATTGCTGTCCAAGTTGTAAGTACTTGTAACTGAAGTGTTGGTGTTTCACAAGCAGTTGAGATTCAAAACTTTGGAGCGTTGGGTTTATTACAGTTTTCATAGTTTGTTTTGAATGTCATTGTCGTTTGTTTCATTAAGATAGTAGTCAACATGTAGTCAACATTTCATTTTTAAGTTATGACTGGGTTCAAATGTAGGCATTGTAAATTTGTTAATTATGATTAGAGATTTATATAGTGCCACTTCAAGAAACACTAATCAGAGACACTTGTTGCCATAGTCTAAATGATCATGTTAAATGTTATTTAGAATAAAAATTTCATCGGAAATCAATGCAATGCGCAGTAAACAAAGATTTGCCATTAAAAGAATTGCGGGTGCACATGGATCGCAGTCACTCAACGTTGATTGCACCACATTTCTCTGTTTTAACTGCATCAATAATGTTAAGTAACAATCGTTGGCAGCATTTTTGATTGCGGTGTTGTTTATATCCTACAGGTACAGAAGACGACTTCTTCCGGTCGTTCACGACTAAGCTGCAATAATGTACACACAGGCACCTACTGATGCGGACCAGCTAGCCCAGATGAGGTACAAAGCAATTCTCCAGCGAAGAGCGTCGCCTCCCCGTTGCAATCCGATTTCAATCCTAGTCCTCGTCATGTCACTAGGCATGGTCTTCATTGGCCTGACAATGACCGTCATTGCTCACTGGCCGGGAAGTACGTCAATCGGGGAAAACCCACTGAAGATCGCTGGACCAATCCTGTTGGCTGTGGGAGGGGCTTTGTTCATAGGTGGGATGTTCCTGGTCTGCTTTCTGAATCGAAAGGAGAGAAAGAGATGGGCAAAATCAGTGAACAATCTGGCTCAGTCAAGGATGTGAGTATTTAAACAATCGTTATTTTCTGAAATAGGTATTCTAGTGTCATTACTTACAAACTTGTCTACCATGAAACTAATTTTATAGTAATTTCTTGCACATTTATTGGTTAGGTTGGTCTGTTAACCACTATACAAAACCTTTCCTCATGTGAAACCCCAAATCATCTGTGTTCATCAGTCCCCCATGTGTCAAAAGACACCTGCCTTGACAGGTTCTCTGACAACCAGACCTTGCTTTTGGATAACCCCTCTGATTCGCCACAGCGCTCGTGAATAAGCTGATGCCCTGTGCTTGGCTATCGAGTGGCATTTCAGAAGTTTGGAGATTATGATTGTTGTCATGACCTAAAACCTCAAGACCCAAGACTTTGAACTTCACGACCAAGAACTTTAGTTTCAAAACCTTTGATCTCGTAAAAATTTCATGTTGAAAAATATATTCCATAGATGTCGAATTCGCTGGGTCACACAGCAGTCTTTCTAAAACCTTTTATATTTTATCAGACTTTATGAATTCTGAAACAAGTCTTGACAGGTCTTGCCAGTACAGCATAACTTGCTGCTGTCGATGGTATGTCCTCGCCAACAAGAATCATATCGATCTGTAGATTTGTGCGTTTTGGTCTGGCAAGACCAAAACTTTGAAGACCAAAATTTTGAAGACCAAGACTCTGAACCTCAAGACCAAAACCTTGAAAACAACAAGACTGGTGTGACTAAGTGCTGTTGATTAAAATACTACACAAGGTTTTTTTTTTTATTATAATTTGCAGACCCGAATGTTATCAATCCTATCGCTTTGAATGGACAGCATTTCTTCCTTTGTCGTCATACTCGCCCAGGAATAAGCACCTGTGAATAAGCTGGTTCCCTCGACTTTGCTTTTGTGGGCGATGTAGAGATGTTGAGATTACGATGACAATACTCTGTTCAAGTCCAAGACCTTCTAAAATACTATAATAATTGTGATGAAGATATTAGCACTTTTACGATGAGCTAAATTGTTTTCCCGTAACTTTTAAAGTGATTTATTGAACCACTCATCATTAAAGTGTTAATCAATGATAGCTCTTAGAAGTAAAACTTCATCCATATCATAATCCCCAGAAGTCATCCAGTCAAAGCCCAATGGTTAATTAAGGAAACCCAAATTTTTCCTACCAGTGATGGGCAAATCCAGAATCAAATCTTTGTCACAAATCTGATACTTTCTACATTTAAATCTTTGATCAACTCAAAAATCTGAAACTTATATTTTAAATTAAATCTTAAACGAAATTGGTAAAGTTATGTAATTATGAAGTTGCCCAGGAGAGTGTGTAACTCATAACAATAACTAATTTATTTCAAGTTTCAGAAGAATCGAAACCGAATAAAAAATTCGACTTGAAATTGTATTCATTACTATGTTCAAGAATTGTTTTGCACTAAATTCAAATCTGATTCAAGCAGGGACGTACCGAGGGCTGTGCCGTGGCACAGGGTACAAATATAGAAGGAGCGCAAATTTCAGGATGGAATACCTTCAATTATTCCATAAATTCGTTCTTTCTTGAAAAATGTTGGAGCGCCAGATTAGGTTTAATGCTAGGCGCAGGGTGCAATTATGGCTTGGTACGGCCCTGAATTCAAGCCATAAAACTTCATTTATTATCTGGTAGTATGTGAATACCATCAGGCTGATATAATTTTTTCATTTGACTCGTCCTCTGACACTTGCTAGAATTCTCCTTTCGACGTAAATTCTGTAGTAGATAATTTTTATTTCATGGTTGATTGAACTGATGACTTTTTCAGTTATTGTTTGTTATATAAGCAGTTGTTTCTTGTTTACAGAATGAAGAGTTTCCTTTTTTTATTCTTGAGTTTCCTTGTGTTCCTTTTTCCTATCTAAGCTTGAAGCATCCAAAATCATGTGTGACAATGTAAGACTTGCATACTTTGTTACCTTATTTTAATAAATACAATTGATTGATTGATTGTTTCCTTTGAGTTTTATCACAGATGTACCAACTGAATTGAAATATTCTTTTGTTTTCAGAACACTGAATCAGTCAGCATCCTCTCTTCCAGGCACAAAAGGTGTTTCCAAATCTGGACAAAAAAGTTACACCTCTGTTGTCACCATGAAGGGTTCTCAGGCAGAGGGCAGCTACCCTCCACAACCTGAAAAGTTTCCACCAGATTCTTCAGACAGTCAGCGCTTTGCTAGCTTCAACTACACCGAAGACTACCCAGATTATGGGAAAAAGACCGAACTGATGCAAGCATCTAATCTTCAGGATGAGTCAGACATTCCAGATCCAGTAAGGGCAAAGAAGAAGAAGAAGACGCTTGATTCCAGCTCTGAAAATCTCAATGCCATGGAAAGAGAAGGACTGCTTAGCAAGTCACAGACAGGACATATGAAGCAACAGGACTATTCACAGAGTGATGAAGAGGTGTTTAATATTTCTGTGGAAGGTGATGACAACATTCCAGGTGCCATAAGAAAGAAGAAGAAGAAGAATACAAAGTCCAGCAGGGAGAACCTGAATCTATCGCAGAATAGCGAACGTCTCAGCAGCTCACGTGAATATCGAACGGAGTCGCAACAAATCGCAGAAGAGTCTGGTGGTTACGCATCTATTTCTAAGCAATATCGAGTGTCATCCGATGCAGGGGCAGCTGCTGCTGCTGGGACTGGCAGACCTGCTCCTCCACCGACAAAGGCTAAACCTGCTATACCTTCAAAGCCAACCAAAGCAACAGTCTCTCAGCAGCCTCCACCTTCACCCGGAGAGGCACGGAGACTGAGAGTTCATGTGCGAACACAGCCAGGTGCCACGGTGCACATCCAACAGGGATCAGCAACCCCTCCACAGCCAGCATTTGCTGCATTGAACAAGTCATCAGGTTCAGGAGAAACAGACTTATAAACTCCATCCGAGGAAGAAGTAACTTATAACTGATCATTTATGCAGACATGATATTAGTTCGTGGAGCTATAGTTGAATGTGTCATGTTTGAAGACATTGTTTGTCAGCCACTTTGTCGTGTTTCATGATTATGGATGTCAGCCAATTACAGTCAGTCTTCAAGATGAGGCAAGTTGCAACTGAAAGCGAGACTGTGAACTTATAGTCTTATATGGTTGAACTCTGAAAAAAAATTTCAGATATATTTGAAAACTACTGACTGAGTACTGAGGCATATTTTTGCCACAATGATTGTAGCTATGTGTAAATAGTGTCTGCAAATAACAAACCAATCAAGACTCTGTTTAGGCACAAACATTTTTGCAGTTGTCAGTTGTTGCAATTAGTTGATTGAAATTAAATAGAATTTTCATTTTTCTAAGATCATGATTAATGCTTAGTTAAATATCAATCAGGTTTTGTTCCTTGCTTAAATATGTCTGTGTTAGGAATGATGCTGTAGTTGTGGTGCAATAACCTAGGCTGAGAGTGTTAGTTGGTGGAAATGCTATATTGAAGCAGGTATAGAGCCTACACAAATTCTGGCTGTGTTTTACGAAGCCCCTAAAGGGACATGAAAGAAGAATATTTTAACTCATACACACGAGATAACAACTCGTTCCCACGACTTACTAAGTCGTGGGAACGAGTTAATAACTCGTGCACACGACTTATTATCTCATGCGCATGACTTATTAACTCGTTCCCTCTACTTAATAAGTTGTGTGCACGAGTTAACAACTCGTTCCCTCGACTTAATAAGTCGTGCGCACGAGATAACAACTCGTTCCCTTGACTTAGTAAGTCGTGGGTATGAGTTGTTATCTCGTGCGAACGAGTTAATATCTCGTTTGCACGACTTAAAATATTTTTCTTTCATGTCCCTTTAGGGGCTCCGTAGTGTTTGGATACAGTCACAAAAGGCTGTCGATAAATTTAGTCTTAGTAATTCTTGTTGATGATATACTTGTTTATTATTATATAAGATCAGGATGACACTGCATCACAGTTAACATATCACAAGCTACTAAAGAGAAAAAACATTTAAATAAAAGTTGAAATTGTATGATGCAGTGGCAGTAGGCCTGTGTAATACTGCTGTGAAGATCTGTCAATGATGACTGCCTAGAAAAACCGTGTTTGGTGCTTCCAACTGACTGAAACTTATTATTTCATAATTGAAGTATTCCTAGGTATGGTAGTTTTTTGATGCAGTTTGGATGGAACTAGAATTTTCTATTTCAATCTAAAATTTATTTTTAATCAAAACAGAGTTGTAGCATATAATAAATTTACAATTAAGAACTTTGTAACTGAATCGCTTTAAATAGTACAAGATAGTGCATATATTAACCATAACCGTACAGCTATTGTATTTACGGATTTCTAACTCGCCGTTCACAGTACGACCTAGTCGACCCAGTGAAAAAAGCCCTGCGAGAAAGAAGTCTTCTAAGTATGGACCGAAACAGAAGTATCCGGCCTGGTTAAGAAAAAGCACAATGTTTGGAAGTAGCAGTCCAGTCCTACCCACCAAGAGATCATGTTGGTCGAAAGATGAAAAATAATTGATACGGTCACTAAGACAGCATGGAGGTTGGCCAAGACACTGGAAGTAAGGAATTACTTTACGCTGAATGCTGGCAATGAACGGAAGGCAGTGTAAGCCCAATTGCAATTAGGCCTACGACAATGAGTCCAGCCGGGGACACTGTTTTCCTACCAGATGTCAATTGTTGATGGGACTTTCCTAGTCGTTGCATATAATTATTACGAGGCTGTGTCTTAGGCTGCAGATCGACGTGATTTCACAGTAACCCTACCAAATTTGATATGATACCATCATACCGTATAATAGAGGTGAAAGTTTAAGATAAGGAAACTAAACTTTACCGTTCTAGGATGGACAAACATCTAGTATATAATACCATAATGCAGATATCAGCCTGGACGACCGCTTTATACCTGCTTATGCTAAAACCTTCTCAAACAGAATTTGTCATTGGCCTCAAACTAAACTTCTTCCGACAGATCTCTTCTGCTGTCCACAATCTTTGAATGATCTTCCATAAGAGCCGGCCTTCCTTACCCTATCCGACCACAGCTATATATCTCACCTGCTCTGCACATACGTGATCTTCATCGATTGCACCCAATGCGGTAAGCAAGGTCGGAGATCTATGCGACGGGGGGACTGCGGGGATGATACCGCAAAAGAAGTGTCTTAGGTTACCTTCGTTGAGTAATTTCTTGTAGTGACTAACTCCGACGACTGTCTAGAGAAATAGCCTTAGAAATTAGAATGAGCACTAATTTGATGTAGGCCTAGCTTGCAGAAGTTGGATCCCGGCAGTCACATTGCTGGACATTTTAAAGGCATATTACTATGCCTTCATTGTACGTTGTTAGGTGCCATGTTTTTTAGTTTGCCTATGCTCTATATACATCCGTTACAAAACCGCGATAGAATTAATTACACTGTATAATTCGCCCCTCGTTGACAAAAGTGCTTGGCACAATGAGGACCCGCTTTGTGCCAAATAGGGGTGGGCCATAGAGACTTGAGGAGGTTGAAACGAGCAACGATGTGAGAGAATGACGGATGCGTTACGGATGTGTCGCTTCATTTGGTTTGCCACATACACGTGCATCAGTAGGCCTAGTAATCGTTTTTGTATAGGTAGTAATTAAAATAAACGATGACTAGATAATGACTTAATTATGAGTGTAATAAGTTTATTTAATGACGCATCCAAGACAAGGATAATATGCGTAGACTTAATTATCTAGTCATCGCGTATTTTATAGTCATGTGATGCGCTTCAGTCAGTTTATCGAGACCCGGAAGTATATGTGTTTTTCCAAAGATGATATATTATACAGATTCAACAACAGGATCAAACTTATGTAGCCGTCGCACTTGCCCACTACCACTGGTTGGCGTGGTTGCTCATGTCGATTAACCATTGAAAGACCATCCATAATGTCCATTCATAGACTTGCAGCTTTGATTGCCGTATCGTCTCGTATCGTAGCTAACAGCTTCTCGAGGTGCAACCTAGTCGGAGGCAATTCCAACGCGCAGGCCTCGCGATATAAGTAAAGTCTAAAAACGAGTGATGATAGATGATCTCCCTGTCGTTTCCATGCTTGCACCAGCTGAAATATATCGCGAAAGCTATTGAAGTAGATATGTGTTACTTTAGAAATATGGTTTATGTTGTAGCATGATAAGACAGCTTTTCGAACGTATATAATATTATGATTCGCGGAATAGCGGTTCAATAAAGTACATACCTACCTAATGTCCGCTTCAAAGTATTGTTAAGTGAAAACTCTATATCGATATGTAAGCTGTTCCGCTTATTTCAGCCAAGCCAAGAACCAATCTCTTTGACCATAAGGGTACTATTAACTATCTGTGGGTACACTCGTATTTCTATCGTGTAATTTTAAAGATCAGCTGTACGAGAACAAAATGACGGCTTATCAGGGTGGGAAGAATCCCTTTACTTCAGAAGCCGACGATGAGTTTTCGTTCGGTGGTGGTAGATCGGGAAGCGGAACAAGAGGCTTTGATCGATATGAATCGGGAGAAAAAGGTTACGAAACTAGAGGAGAGCGCCGGAGCGAGGAACCTTTTGAGGACCCGTCTATGTCGCGATACGAACAGCTTCAACAACAGAAACAACAGTCTATGAATCGACAGCTGGAAGGAACAAACCGATGCTTGGCTAGCATATACGACTCGGAGCGAGTAGGCATCGCAACAGCAGAGGTTTGTAACGGTGATTCGATCAACTGTCATGTGTATCGTTGTAATAGTAAATTTATATATAATTTTTAGGATTATCTTCCATTTTACCGGCTTTTAGATTTTGTACGTGTTTGGCCGCAGAAGTAAAATGTGTGGTTCTTGCGGCCGCTAAAGATTTATCATAGTATTGATTAATAACAGTTATAGTGCCTGTATATGATGCTCAAGCCGTCGACCGATATCACGCCAGAACCAAGCAAAGATCAAGTTGACATCCAGAAGATCAGCTGATTTGTACACACAACCATTGGTGGCTTTCAAATCAAAGAAAGATAAGTTTTGAGTTTAACATGAAATGGCATTTATTGATTGTAACTGAGTAGATGTAGAGAGGGATTTCCAGACTTTAGTTGATCAACTGCAGGTGAGCCAAAGTATCATTTTTGCCGGTGCATGTTTTCTGCTACACTCAGTGTCAAGCAAATAGTTCTTTGCAAGTTTCAATGAGTATGAAAACAAAATGTACTTGTTTACGCATGGTAAAAAGAATCATTTTAAGATTTGTGCTCCATACTCAGGTTTAACCTTGACTGAGAAAAAAATGTGAACAGTTTGTGATTCCTTATGGAGAGAAGACAGTGATTTGGTTCAGCCAGTTTCCTGCTTCTCTTTGCTTCAGTATGACTAATTGTGTCATATCGTATCTGGTTATTTGTGTAGCGCTTCTTACAGTACTAGCTATTCAGAAGCGCTCTCAGCGTGACAGCCCCGAGGAAATAAGAAAGTCTTCAGGCAACGAAGGGATGAGGGTGGGAGCCCGGTGAAAAGCTTGCTACAGGATTGTGTCTTGTAATCATTATCGTTAACTTCAAATTTTTAAAGCGCTGCTCTAGACCTAAGTTCAAATTTTGTAAGCACTGCTCTAGACCTAAGTTCAAAGGACCTGCTTATTCATCGGCATGTATCAGAGGGTTGTCCAGAGGTCGATGTCCAGTGAAGGGCGAGTCCAGTTGCCAGAGAGAGGCAGAGCTGCTATGGTGTTTTTGGTGAGGGAAAGAACGCTTGGAAAACAGAACATCAGATGGAGATGGGTAGGAATTCTTGAGGAATTGAGACTTTAATTAGAAGTGGAAAGCTTTTGGAATGAAGAGTGCAGGAGCGTGCAGCAGATGACTGATTGAGATTGGCAGTACTTGTGGATTATACGAAAATGTACAGAATTTAGAGAAGTTTATTACAGAGTTGAGGTGTATTGTGTGACATGGGTCGGTTGGAGAATTTGAGGCAGGTAGTGATTGGGGATGGGAAAGAGTGGGATGCAATGATGATTGGGTAGACTGGGGTGTCTGGATGTGACGAGTTCGCATAGATACTTTGGCTGGCAGTATTATAGTGAGTTGTAATATGTAATAGTTGGAAGTTGTTTTGCATTTGGCTGTTTCATTAGGTCATCACTGAGCATAGATGAATGGTGCTAACAAGATTGAGAATTGAATCTTCCGTTAACTTGTTAAAACAGTTTAAAATGTGTCTCTGTTTTAAACAACATAAAATTTACATGTATAGAATGTTTTTAGTGCCTTAGCATTTGTGCTGAAAATATGAATAGGCATTCAATACTAGTGTTCCATTATGATTTAGCTTGTATTCCATGTAGTTTATTGTCATTAAACTCTGGCTTTATATATTCTTTTGCTCATAAATGCGATGTGAGATTATTCGGATTTATAGGATCACGCTTTAGGAATACGATGCGACTTATACCTTGTATTGTAAATAATTATGATGTTTTCCATGCAAGTTCAATCAGGATTTCTGCTAACTGATTTCTGATAGCCTATGTGTGAAATTAAATAATGGGTGGCTACTGGTGAAGCTAATAAGGTTGACTAATGACAACTAATGACATTTTAAATGTATTGTTTATTTAAATTTTTTTAGGAACTTCTGGCTCAAGGTGAACAGCTTGATAATGTTGAGAGGAAACTAGATAAAATATTAGTGGACACTAAAACTTCGCAACGCCACCTTAATGGCATTAAGAGCATTTTTGGTGGACTTAAGAACTGGTGGACGGGTGAGGGAAAGAAAGAGGACATACCTCAAGGACCAGTTGCCAAAAAACAGTCGGCCACACTTAATCAGGCAATGGCTGCAGACCGAGACACGGACACCCATCCAGCATTCCGACTGCGCAGTGGTGATGTAAGAGGATTTTATGATGAAGACGTTGTCGAATTCAATCCAAATGATACAGCTGGGTATGGCGGCCAACGAGTGACAGGGTCCTCTACATCGGCAGTTAAATCACAAGCTGCAGCCACTAGCCTCCAGAGCGAGAAACAGAGCAGCCAATCAGCAGAATGGAGGGAATACGAGGATAACCTCGGCAAAAACCTGGGTTTGTGTGTTATTTGAAAACTTTCACTGGCTGATTTCATGTATTTGATCTAAATTGATGCTGTACATCAGGTGTCTTCAACCTTTTTTGACAAAGGTCTCATCACTATTATTAGGATGATAAAACTGTTTCACATCATTAGAATCAATATTAGGAGATCAGCATCATGATTATTATATGATGATAATGATGATAAGCCTCTACAATTGGCTTAAGGGACAAATCCCTTGGGATCACACTTTCCTTAGGGTCAGAAGTATTATCTTTTCATGTCTTTGCTGAATATATTAGGTGCCAAATGTCTGCCAAATATCTGTTGTGGTATAATTGTGAAGAAGTTGTAAAACTTCTAAACTATTTCATGCACATATTTACAGCTTTAGAGAACATATCAATGATTGAAAGTTGTGTAGATTCCTATTTCAATGATGTTTTCAGGTTCATTAAAAAAAACCAGGAACTTATTGAAACTCGCCTAATGTTCAGTGACACAAAGAGTTTTTTCCAAACATGCGGTCTGTTACAAAATTGTACAGAAAATATTCTTTCAAAAATGTCAAATCATGCATACAGTGTAATAAACTATTTCTCTGCACACATTGCTGTTAATAACTTTACGCTATTATGGGAAAGTCAATGTTATGGCTGACATATGGACATTTACTTTAAAACTTTGAATGTTAAACTGAAGAATTGTTAGATTGCTTATGTAATGTGAAAGTTGCAAGAGATGAATCTGGTGTAACCTGTGTGATATGCTGTTTTTAAGCAAAACTGCTATTTGTAGGTCTGATGTCTGATGGCGTGGCGAGGCTGAAGATACTTGCATCGGGTCTTGGTGAGGAAATCACAGCCCAGAACGAACAGATCGAGGACAGAATCATGCCAAAAGCAGAAAGAGCAGACATTAAGATCAGAGACCAGAACAGACAAATGCGCCAGATATTGGGCAAATAGCAGACCCGGCCTTCTCGCATTCCTCCGAAGTTTCCCTCGGTGTCTGGACTTACAATTTGTGTATCAATGGATAAATAACTGTATGTTTGTACCCACAGAACTTTTTAATTTTTAGAAACCATTAATAACTGAATAGTCCTTTTGAATGACGAATTTATGTATATACACAAGTTATAAATATATATATGTATATATACGATTATATATATATATACAGAGAATGACTTAAATTTACTGGTGTGCTTATTTAATCTGTTAACACTTTAAACACCGAGTGGTTTCCCAGTCATGTTTAGTTCACGCTCATCTTTAATGCTGCAAATAGTTATATTTGAGATTTAAAAATAAATGTGAAGACATTAGGTTGAAAAATAAAATATACTGGTGATAAACAATCATGATGGGTGACTTAAGCTTTGTGTATTCCATTCAAATTTACGGTGTTTTAGAAGTGACTGGTATTAGAATTTGAAATAGAATAACAGTATTAAAACTTGTATGCCTAATATCAGTGGTTCTATTTGTACCTGCTTCTGCATTGCATTTACTTTGCAAAGTCATAAGATTGCAGTTAAAACAGTTTATCTGCATCTAGTTTAGCTTGTTTATGCTGTTTTCTTAGTCCACATTAACCTGGGTTTATTTGTGACACAAATGTGCTGTATCATTGTGTCCTATGGTAAGTATGGCTGTTTGCCAAATGAAAATTGCCTAAGTTGGATGGTTTACTTTTTCAGACAGAGTGAGTCTGATTTCTTTGTGTGTTTATTTACTTATGCATGTATATCCTTTTCTGGCCGTATTTTTACGACTTTTCTTTTCCCACAAGGCTTTTCGCACTAGTAACATATTAATTGAATGACATTGTCGTGTCTTTGTGACCATATGATAAACGATGTAAAGACATGAACAATTGAACAAATGTGTGTTACTGAAGCACTGTTTTGTTAAACTATTACCAGTACCTTTGTCTTAGCCTGTTGAATTACCAGACCCAAGGAAAGGTTGCCCTCTTGCAATCAGGATAGTGCTTTTAGTGTTCTTCAGCAACTTATAGAGTGAAGTGTGACTGCTCTTCGTCATCTTTAGTTCTCTAAGCATTGTACTCCTGCACCAGTGCTATCCAACATTTTGCAGTATCACTGACAACATAAAGATCTCAGATGACATCCTCTGCCTGCATGTGCTTGAAATTTTTCTATCGATATAAGCTAATCTAGAAATTTGATTAGGGACGATCTGTTTCTGCTGCATGATCCTATCATAGCTGTTTCTCTGCTCCTCATAGAGATACCATAGCTGCCTGCATAGCTTCTTCAGTGCACCCTTGGCTACTACTGATTCATCTGCTTCCTTGTAAGATGTAATTGGTTTTGGGGTTACAAATGAATTATGTTGGAATTTTATCCTGAGGAATGGAAAAATCAGTTGTATTGCTGTCTGAATAGTTCACTCATCCCTGTAAACACTTGATGAATATATTCATTGTGCACATAAACTGAAAGACCAGAGTATTCGTATTGTAAATGGAGTACTGGTTTATGTATACTGTGCTGTATCTAAGTACAAGCTTCAAACATGCATTTACGTTGGTTATTACATTAGCTGCAAATAACTGTATAAAATACACTTTTGGGACTCCATTTTCACATGATGCTTATCAATATCTTTTAAATTCTTTTGTCCAAGCTGCTCTCACAAGCTTTAGAGAATAAAATATTTTGGCTGTTTAAAATTTGTTGTTTTAGTATGTCCAAGTTGATTTATTTCATTGTATTAATACAGTTTTGAATTTCAACAATAAAAATCCTTATAGCTCCTTTCTTTATTGGCTTATTTGTTACATTTCATGATCTAGCTGTGACTGAGAAATTGAGACATTGCAATACTGTTGCATTCACCCTTTGTCCTTGATTAAAGTTTAATGTAATTATTACAGATGCTATGCCACTTAGTTACAATTCACCATCTATCAAATTATATATTATAATAAACCTTTGTGAGACATACTTCAAACAAAACTGTAGACATTCAGACTATGTTGTTTGAAATTATTTATGATATAATGTGGTTTACAATGGCAGTTTTACTGAATACTACATTTGAACAGGGTCTGATTTTGTGGATTAATTAAAGATAATTTGGTGGCACATTGTGTTATGGTTTATGCATTATTTAATTATTTACATTTGCAGTTATTGTTAAGACATAGTTAGCTGCCAAATTGTAGCCTTGTGAATGTAAACATTAAACGCAATGCTTGTCTATGAAGAAGGTATCCATCAGTAGTTTGAATTTGTTGGGTGCTTATGGTTAAATTCTCTTGTGTCCAATTTTGGCAATGCTTGTTAGACCATGCATCCAGTTTCTATGCTTCCTCCTAATTAAAAAGTTTTCATGTTTTTATTTCGGACTGGCCTGGTTTCCGGCTATGAGTAGGTTTGGTTCTTTAGGACTGTGCTTTGCTAGTCAACAACATTAAATCCGATGGTTTCTTCTCATTGGTCTTTGATGTAGGCTATTACTTTGGATCATTTTGTTTACTCTAGATTTTGTTAATCAACTCCAGATATAAAGATGGACCAGAGATAAAGATGCATCAGAGTACAAATTGTGTTTGGTAGATGATGTGGAGAAAGCTTGTCAAGCCAATAAATCTGATAGGTTTTTGTTGGGCCAGTTGTTGTGTGCTTCAATTGAGAATGCTGTGATTAAATTTTAAGGGATTTTGTTTTGCCACGTCAGCATCGAAGTAATTACTGGAACTTTACAAACTAGTGGAATGTGCAGATTCTCCTGACTGGATTTCACGATGCCAACTGTCGCATTTGTTTTATGACAATTCTTGGGCTTGCATTGAACTATAAATGTAACTGATATATTAAATCCACATTCAGTAGGTTTCAAGTGTGGTAATGTGTATTATTTATGTTGCACACTGATTATATTAAAGTTTTAAATAAATCCAGCTCTTATAGTTGATTTACTGGTTATACATTTTCAGACTCATTAAGATTAGAAATATTTAAGAAACCTTTTTCTCTGTTCAGACCAGACAAGTCTATAGCTAGTGTTTCAATTTAATTTTCTCAACAATTGGGATGATTTTTGACTAAAAGTGACTTGTTGTGTATATTATCTGATTTAAGGATCGAATAACTTCTGAATATAAAATGCATTTATGTATGTGTGTGAATAAATTTGCACCGTTGTCTGTTATGTGACCCATATAATGAGTTATTATGTGCATAAATGTTATGATCAGTAGGTCTGTTGAAATTGTTGAAATTTAGCAACGATTTTGATAATCTCGTCCAGTGGGAGAGTAGTAATATTACCTCACATAGGCCACCAATGTTAATGCCATCTTGGCTGAACCTCCTGCACCTAATCAGTTATGGTCTAGGTGCTGCTGTCAAGAAAGCTAAAAGAAAAATATAAAAATGCATTGCTATTTTGTCACTGTAAATTTTGTCTATAAAGTGAGTTTATGAAATTGTGCATCGCATCCCTTTGTGACCGTTTAGTGATTTTAATATAGTGATGATAATAATAATTGTAACAATTCATTGAAGATGATAATTATAATCATGATGGTGATTATATTTGACAATTGTCCTGAGCTATAATGGGCTCAAATTAAGACCTTTCTTCAAGAAAATAATGAGCATTATTTTTTCAGAGCTTGCAAATTATACCTATGTCGGTTTGTCTTTGTGCCGTGGCCTTTCTAATTTTGGCTCAATGATGGCCTTGCTCAAATAACGATAAAAAACAATAATTTATAGGGACATTGTCATAATACTTTCCTATATATCAATGCCTTTATATGGCCGCCCTGTGTGAATTTGATGCAGTTGCGCTTTGCAGTACTTTACCCATCAATAAAGTCATCAGTGAAATCCATATTATTCCCACCTAAATGCAAAATAGTTTACTCGTGTTTATGTAGTGGCCGTATGACCCAAACCCTGGTGACATTTCAATTTATTGATATGGTGAGATTCTTCACCACGGCTGCTCTTTGGAATGGACGTCGTTTAAGTTCCCTATTTCCGGACCGTAGGACAATGCTCCCCGTAACTTCTGCAATCCTGATGGGCCATTTAACTTTATAAACCTCATCTATAGGAATAAAGAGAGAATTCTGTCTGTCTGTGTATCTCTTTGTCCGGCGATGCATTTGCACAGTTTTAGAGTTATTCACTCGAAACCTTCACCGTTGGCTCGGGAACACCTCGGACACGCAGTCGAGGGGTTTGTGAACCCGCAGACGCCGTCTTCCAGGTCTCCACGCCAATAAACCTGTACCCCAAAGTTTCCTTCTCATTCGCCAGAAGCGCCACACCTTTTCTTCTTTTACCTCATCATGAATGAATGGGTGGTTTGGGAGATATGCGTTTGCACAGTCAGTCATGTGGATATGTACTTTGCATGCAATTGCACACTTTTAAACCTATTGACTCGAAACCTTCACCGTTCTCTTGGGGAACACCTCGGACAACCAGTAGAGAGGATGGTGAATCCAGGGCCACCGTCTTCCTCCTCTCCAAGCCCAAAAACCTGTCTCAACCAGGGCGAACGTATAATACTAGTACTGCTGCTACTAAAAGTAATAGTGAAAATAATAGTACAAGAAGTGATGAGCGGGGTTGACATATCCTTCCATTGCTAGATGATGTGGTAAAAATTAATGAGCAGCAATATAGATAGGTTATTGCAGGTTGCTCAACTATGAAACTTGTTATCATCTGTTACTGTTGTGTCATGTAATAGAATAACCGAAAATGCATTATATTTTACTTGGGGAATCGAAAACCGGTTTTCGATGCTAGAGTAGTAAATTGATGTAAGTGAACTTTCTTCATAGTGCTGTTTTACTTAGTTCGGTGCTGGTAAAGTTTCCTTGGCAAGATTATTTTTTTTAGCTACGATATTTATATCGATTTCAGACGTATAATCGACGAATTATACGCAGCTGACGGATGTCAACGAAATTAATAGTTTAAATCGACATTCCGTACGGGTACTGTGCATTGCCTATCTTATCTAGTTTGGCAGTATATGAAAATATACTTGGACTAAGCGCAAATCAAATAGAGAACGGGAGAGACTGAGTATTTTTTTATCATTCGTTTGTAATGAAGGACCTGCATTTGAGGTATCCAGAGTGCTCTCGCTCGTGTTGTCGACGAAGAATCCCTAAGCACTATCACTTCACTGCTGTTCTCAAGTTTATTCATTGCTTAATCAATGCTAACTATTATAATCGGGGTTTTTATTTTCTCTAACTGATTCGCATACTATACATTACGGGCAAGTTAAAACCTCAGATTGTAATAGTTTGCCCGTAGTATTTCTGCAGCCAAAACTCCCCCCTCCCAAAAAACACCTTTGCCTTAACGTACCATCGCGACACCAAACTTGACCCTAACCGGCCCTCACAACACATATTAAACATTATGTGTTTTCAACATTGTGCATATGCTGAAGGTTGCACATGGACGAAAGTCTGTACCCACAAATTTGTGTGCGTTTCTGACCATATAGAAACAAAATTTTAGTTTGTGTTTTGGCCTAACTTTCTGCCATAGACATTTTGTCTGTTTGATATCCTGACTGAATAGATTTGTTCGGTAGCTTCCTTGTAACATATTCCGATCTAACTATTATATGTTTATCAGTTATTTACACCAGGTAACTTGAGGAAAATTGAAATAATGCTGTAGAATTGCAGGGCACAAATCGATTAGGGAATGGAATCAAGCTCAGGAACAGATTGAGAACATGTGATTTAACGGAAAAGGAATTGCAGGGAAGAGTTTCCAACAAAGAAGGTAAAGAAGGCATTGAGTAGAAGAGATTATGATACAGTGCTAGGAAGTTGATGAGAGTTAAATGGGGCCTAAATAGTTGCCATTGAATACATCTAACATAAGACATTCAGCTGCATCTGTATGACTTTAAATGTAGATTTAATCTTCACTGGAAATTGTCCTGTGATTATGAGTGGAAATGGAAGTGTAATTGTCTTTGTTGGCAGGTGCAGACCATATTTCTTACCTGGTGCTCTACCGTCTGGCTTGCTGCTATTTGAAATTCATGTGAAACTTGTCATTATGAACCCTGGAAATGAGAACAAACTTTCGATATCAGTTTCTTTGCAGAAACAGAGGTCAACGATACAGGGTGCTAAATCAGACTCAACTCATAGGACAGGGTCACTGGTTTTGAGCAAGACCCACTTAAAGCCTAGACAGAGCAGATCTCAGCGAAAAGAGAACCTATCAAGGAACGTATCAGTGGAAAAGTCTGCTCCACCTGAGGCTGTTGAGAGCAATGGCAAACGTCTTTTTGTGGTTCGACATGGTGAGCGGGTGGACTTCACGTTTGGAACCGGTTGGATTCAATGCTGTTTTGATGCTCAGGGTAAGATTTCTGTTTGTTCATTTAGCATTCTGCTGCAAATTTTAGACTGTGAAGAAATTGATTTTTTTATTAAATATTTACTGGGTTTAGAGAGTCAATTACAAACTGAAAGTTTACTATGTGCATGTAGCATTTTTCTCAGAATTGGAATTGGAATGCTTATAAACATAATGGTTGAATGTGCAGTCAGTCATGATTATGTTGTTTGCTTGATTGTAGGTAACTATTCTCGTTTTGATATGAACATGCCAAAATCGCTGCCACAGAGAAAGGGAAACCCGGAGAGTTTTGTGGATGATTCACCACTGACAGTGCAAGGACTTTTCCAGGCTAAACTTCTTGGTAGGCTCAACAAGAGTGACATTATAAGCAAACAAGAGTAAGGTTATAAGCAATGTAATGTTTTAAAGATGATTTTGCTGCTCATAAGTGTAAAACATGTGTTGGGAGTGATGTGTGAGCTGTTTTTCTGTCTTTGCTGGTTTTATGGCATATTCTCTTAGATAAGACAATGTGCACAAGAGAATTCAACACCTATTATCTATTTATATTTTAATTAACTACTGTGAGCTAATGCAGGGGTCTCCAAAGTATGACCTGCGGGCCAGATCCGGCCCACTAAGGTCTCTAATCTGTCCTTGAAAAAAAATATATGAAAGTTAAAACAATGGAAATATGTGCAAGTTGTTGTGAAATCTGCAAAGTAATATGTGCCCAAGTACTTCTTTTTTGATAATTTTAATGCTGTTGTACTCTAACATACTTATTGCTAAAATCCATGTAGCTGTTTGTAGAAATGGGGACTGTGTCACTGTGCATATTTTACTTTTATCGTTTCTCTACGTCATTTTTGTCTATGACTCTGTGAGTCTATGGCTCTATGCGTAAAATAAGACTATTTACGTTATTAAGAGGCCGTCATTGTCGTTCGGATTAGATAAATATTTTAAAACAAGTAATTATTTTATCTTCTTGATTTTTCCATTTCATAAATATCGATTCAAGGAAGAAAAAGAAAAAATTGACTCTGAGTGTAGGGGCTTTAACTAGGAACAGCGGACTAACGAAACGCAATGTTAATTGATATTGATACTCTGTATTGAAATTCTGTGCACTGCCTCAGACCTCTGGAATAAATAGTCTGTTTACAGTTATTCATTTGCAGTTTTTGGGTAAATTTCAGTTTGACAGTTTTGGCCCGCGGAGCCTTAAAAAGTCACCAATGTGGCCCCCGCTGGAAAACTTTGGAGACCCCTGAGCAGGGGAGACGATCCCGGGGAGATCGAGGGGGACAAGTTCCCAACCTTTTACAGAGAGGGGACAATTTACGTGTGTCCCTCCCACAATTCCTACTCCTCTCATTGGGTGATTGCCGCCTCTGCCCCTGAGCTAACCCTTCATCACTTATTGTAACATGATATGGATCTCAACTTATGATATACATCAGTGGTTCCCAACCTTTGTTTTTGTTGTACTGCCAAGCAAAAAAATTATTTGTGTCCATACTCCATACCCCCCTAAGAAAAAAACTTGTCTTTGGTAATTTATTTAATTAGAGGAAGCTGTGACATTACTTTTGTGACAATACAGAATAGATAACATAGAACAAAATAATAACAAGAAAATTATTTTACAATATTTAGTAGGGGTATGCGTACCACTGGTTGAAAACCGCTGATATACATCTTAAGAAATAAATAACGCTACAAAAAAGACTACGTACTATAGCTAAATCTCCATACTTGACACATGAGACACCTGTTTGCTTATTTAAAGCCACTGAACATGACCCAGATCCGTTATTTGCAGATTTTTGATTTCATGTACAAGTATAGTAGTATACCCATAATCTCCCATACAATTGTCACTAGGAAGAAGGCAGAGTTTAGTAATCTATCGGTCCTCGTGGATGTCTGCAAGTTTTCAGTAATCTACTGGGGTCCCAATTGTAACAAGCTGCCATGTACATGCCACAGTGCCTTGGGATTTTTCAGTTCCCCTGTTTGGCACATGACCATAAAAATTATCTCTGGAAATTGATACTCCGTTTGAGAATGTTGTTCATTCTTTTGAGTTTGTCCTTAATGCAAGTGTTAGTTACTAGACAAGTAGAATTATTTTATGTTGTGCATCCATCCATAAATATGTTAATTGAGGCTATAATGCATTGGACCCATTAAACTGGACTCCTTCTGTGTTCCATTTGTTTTCAAATATTAGTTTCTATATACTTATTTTTGCTGCTGAATGATGGTTAATTTTCGCTTGTACTTGTTTAATGGCGAAAGTGTGTTTATTGCTTCCATGCAATAAATTGAGTTGAATTGATCAATACTCCTTTCTTCTACACCTAAGAAATGTACTAATTTTATTAATTTTATAGTGTATTCTATTCTTTTTATGATATGCATCATTATGGTGTCAGCTGTGGTCCAGATGGTGTTTGATTTATGCAGTGGTGGTTTTATTTTAAGAAGATTGTGGGCCCTTAACATGCTATATTCAATAGAAGTTTTACCAAATTTTGTCACTGCAAAATGATTGGGCTTTATGTATGCATGCAGGATTTATTTGTGTACTTGTCATCTATGTGGATGTATTTATATTTGTGTAAGCTTATGTGGTCATTTAATTTTTACTTAGGTGAAACGATGTCTGAAAAGAAGATAACGTTCAGTCATGTCTATTGCTCACCGGCATTACGGTGTATTCAGACGGCTGACAGCATCTTATCTGGTAATGATTATCTATGCTGCATTATCTGAAACTAAATTTGTGAGATGCTCTATCAAAAGCAGGCATATGTCACAACTCACAATTTCCAGAAAAGGGTAAAAAATAACACTAACACAAAGTTTCATCACCCAACTATAATTTTTGGATGAAGTAATAACTCTGTTACTCGAATTTGATTCAAACTCAAAACACACATAATTCATCCTTCGTGTTATATTTGGCTGTTATCTGGAAACTGTGATTTGCGACATGCGCCTGCTTTTGATAGAGCATCTTGCATTTGTCTCTTCTACTGTCAGTGGTTCACTTCTCTCTGTCTCTTTCTGTCTCTCTCTGTCTCTCACTGTCTCTCTCTTTTTCTCTGTCTCTTTCTCTGTCTCTCTCTCTCTGTTTGTCCGTCTGTCTGTCTGCCTGCCTAGCTGCCTGCCTTTCTCTCTGTCTCTGTCTGTCTATCTCTCTCTGTTTGATCCTAAATTTATCTGCTTAACGTGAACAGTTGTATTGCAATCCGTGTAACAGTATTTGTTAGCACTTTAACAATGAGCTGCATTGGTTTCCCAGTCACTTTTTGTGCACTCTCATTGTTAGAGTTTTAAACGGTAATGTTTTTACGATGATTATAATAATTATATTCGTCGTTGATTGTTCTGTTAGGCCTAGGCATCAGCAGACCCATACACATTGAGCCAGGCATTTTTGAGTGGATGGCTTGGCATCAGACTGGGCTGCCAGTGTTCATGACGCCAGAAGAGTTGGTTACAGCAGGATATAACATCGATGTTAGTTATCAGCCTATGTGGAACACATTTGACATCAAGGAAACAATTTCTGATTACTATGACCGATGTCACAAAGTCACCAGCACCATTGCGGAAAGACACCAAAATGATGGTATTTACGGTGGTTTTCTTGTGCTTAACATTTACAAGAGTTCTTCCAGATAACCAATACCTGTTTTAAGTTGAATAAGAATTGGCTTGTCTTTGAATAGTTTCTAAAATGCTGACCATGCTTAGTTATGCTAATTTATACTTTGAAAGGTAACTGCTTTTTACGTTTTATGAATCCAATATCTCGTTTTGGATTGGATTCATAAAACATTTTAATATTACATGAATCTCTAATAAATTAACAAAAGGCAAGTCACAGTCACACACCACTGGTAACACCTATACTTTTATTAATTAATAAAAACCTACTTATTTGTACATGGCTAGTCTTAAGCCTGTAAAATTGTAATTTAAGTTTTGTCTACATTTGTTTATTTCAGGTAGCAATATTTTACTCGTCAGTCACAAAGGAAGTGTCGATGTTTGCATTAGGCAGCTTATTGGCAACTTGAAACTGACGCCGAAAGCTTTCCGGGAGCGCGTTTCCAAGGTGCCATATTGTGCCGTGTCGTGCTGTCTGCAGAATCCAGATGGGAAGTGGAAACTGGTGTCACCAGGATTGCCTTCTTTCACACATTCATCTAACAAGAACTATGACTGGAAGATGTGGCTCTGATCTGAATGAATAAGTACTCTTTGACAGTTGAATGCTTATATTTCACAGTGACCGATTGTCTTGAAAAGTCCAGCTGCAGACGTTGTTAAATGAAATTTCCAGTTTAATGGTGCTTGAAGATATTGCAGTTATTTTATAAACCGATAGTTTGTGCAACTGTTTATTAGAAAAATAGACAGAAAAGTGATAAGTTGCATTGTTAGTTGCCTACATTCAATATGTTGTTAATTGTTACAGTCGACTACATTCTTGCCATTCGACTACATTCTTGCCATTAAGTTGTCTAGTCTTCTGAAAATGGTCGTTTCTTTATAGTAGTTTTCTAGTGTAATAAAATCTCAAATAAACACAATAGTTTTGCTCAGAATGGTTTTAACACCACCAACGTTGTAATTTAGTTACAGTATGCATAGATTGTATTTGGTTGCAGAATGATCACTTCTTTTTTATCCAGTATTTAGAAGTAGTGTCCTGATTAATAATATAGTAGAAATGTTCTTGCACCAAAGCTATCTTTCTACTGGTCAACATTATGGGTTCTGGCACATATTTAAGATTTCTCTCCCACTGTTGACCTCTGGTGAATTTGGCTTTAAAGTGAGTGAATCAACTGTACTTTAATGGGAAGATCATATGACTAACCAATTGCCCTCACAGCCAATAGTTACTTCATACATTGCACTACAACCACATTTAGAATAACACAAGATCAGACACACTACACCGAGGTTGATCAAATTATTTACAATTAAGCTACCTTGTAGGACTACTACACCAGCTGCAAACATGTCTAATATAGGTACCTTTATAATTGCATAATAAAAGTCATTTAACCGAACACGACCTATTTTCTAGATTAAATGGTGTCTTAATCAAGTTTTATAGGCATATATACAAATTCGTGTAAGATTCTGTTAAGCATAATTCACAATTGTGGATTACCTACAATATTTCAACTTATAAACAAATAGGAGATATGAATCCTTAAACTGAAGTGGTGTGTGTATGGTGACCGGAGGTTGTAGCATTTGGCATGAAAGTCCCATGATTTTGCCTCTTTCATTACGTTACTTTAACATAAAATTATTACTGTACAAAATGCTGATTTGTGCATTTAAGTGACCTAACTTCAAGTTTAGTATAGTAAAACTGTTTTTTTTGGTTATGAATACTTCTCTGACCATGAATTTCAGTCTCATAACTGGCACACACCATATAATTCAGATAAAATTGAAACAACAGACACAAAATATACACAAAACCGATCAGAAAATATAAATGTAGATCCAATACATAAAATGCAACAATTTTAAACAGTTTCACCTCTGATAGGATTTTAATGTTCAAATGCACATCAAAATAATACCTTTGAGAAGATCCCTATTTATAAAATTTGCTGCATCACTTGATCCAACAGTCATTAGTAGTGGTAACTAGTAGAACTTGCTATAGTGGCTTCCTTAAAAAGCTGTTGATAACTTGTACCAAGTGGTTAGTGTAGTGTAGCTTATGCTACATAATAAGCAGACAATCAGACAGCAGCTATGTTTGATTTTGCATTGTAACTATTCAATGATGTAAGTAAGTTTCTTCGAAACAGAAGCCATATAAACCAGTATACAATATTTCATTATTACAGTAAAAGGAGTGGCAGCTTTAAGCAGTACTCCCATTTTGTGGTCATCATATTTGTCCAGCTGCACAAGGCCTAAACTCAGTTTGGATCAAGGCACTGCTGATGCTATCACTGCTAAACTCTGAAGACACTTCCCACCAGTTCAGCTTACTTTGCAATTTGCACCTGTGAGTAAATCTATTCAGAACTCTCAGAGCCTCCAACAACTGAAATCAACCAAATTCCTTATTATCAGTGTTAAATAATTCCAAATAACTTATAGTTTATAAAACTGTGAACTCCGGTCAATAACAATATTTAAATCAGTTCTCATTCCCAGACTTATCATTACTCAATGAGGACATCTAATTACCTTTGTCTGGTCATACCTCTATCAAGAACTGTTCTTCATGAGAAAGCTTTTTGGTTGCTGGGCTTAATATTTGGAACCCATATTCTATGGTGGAATTGTTTATGTGCACTCTGCTCAGTCACTTGTGTCATTTCGTTTCATTCCGCTCTCAAATTGCTCATCCGCCATGCCCTGTCTTGCAAGCCAATCATGCTCATCTGAATATTGACCTGATTATGAATAAGACACCAGCACAATAGAACTTAGTACCCGGCAATGTTCCCTCTAATTATTTGGAGATAGTGTGTGCACGAAATTTTGCATGTGCAACATTTTAAATATGGTTTACACTTTTGTGCGCAGGTCAGAGTTGAATGCGATGATAGCTAAATTAAGACCATATCTAACATTCTATGGTGACTAGTTCTGATAACCTAAGAAAATTTCATTGTCTACAGATAAATAAGGGAACGTATCAGCCAAGGAACCAACGTTTCTGCAGTAAGGTAGGCTGCAGCCGGCTTGGAGACCAGATTTTCGTGGTTTCATAAAAATAGAAATCATGAATCGTTATTTTTGCAAAAATGATTGTGTGCACACTAAATTCTTGTGTGCGCTCCATGGCCCATGTGCGCGCACACATGCGCACAGCTTAGAGGGAACATTGGCACCCGGTACTTACCAATTGCAATTATACCTCTATAAAGCACAATATGTATATTTTTTGTATCAGATGTATATCAATGTTTTAATTTTTAATCCTAATTAGCAATTATTGTACAAGTAAACGTTAACTAATATATACATGTTAAAGCCTGTTATTGTAACAGCAGAGTAATCATTTCACAGGTTATTCTGAGATCACTCTAGGCTTTCCATTTATCTGTTACACATCATTTCATGCAACACCAGAATAGAGAAAGTGCACATGTTTCAACAAGCTTGCATTCAAAATCTACACAGAAACATGCTAGCCACAGTATGCATCCAGTGGAAGACCTCAGAGCATAGTAAGATACCTGAAAGAAATATAATCAGAAGCAGCAGACTGGCAGTAGAAAAAACCACACGCTTCTCTCTCTCACACATACATACATACATACACGACCCTAATTGTTACGATGTCTCAGTCCAGAGTTTTATAATTGTGTAACAGTGGCCGTGCGCAAGGAATCGAGTTTGCCTCGGATGTCTGCAAAAGAAGGCCTTTGGTTGGGATCTTCAAGCCAGGCTCTCTGCATTATTTCGTAGACTTCACGAGGACATCCTTCAGGTGCTTCCATACGGTAGCCTCGCTCTATGTGGATACCAACATCAGCCAGTGGCTAAGAAATGCAAGAAAACTTACTTCAATCTTATTCTGCATTGTAAATGAAACACAGAAACCCAACACATAATATCCTCTAAATTATGTGTACAAAAGGCAAAGAAAACACCTAACAAAAACAATGTTTTTTATTGTATGAAGAATAGAATTGCTATGAATGTGGAAAGTGCTCAGTATGAAATCAACAAATAAATTAACTATTCAAAAATCTCCCAAATAATATATCGCAAACTATCAAAATATTTATTCATAATTTATTCATGGAAAAATAATATAGATAAACAGCAACCGACAAGGTGTAAAAATAAACATTTAACAACAGCTAGTGACAGAAAGAAATCAAACAAGAGACACCGTGCTTACTATTCGAGGATATGGAACACGGCCAAACGAGTAAACTTCCCAGAGTAGGATCCCAAAACTCCACATGTCAGATTTACTTGTAAATTTCTGCAAAACAAAAAGGAGCTTTAGGTTCCTACAGTTACAATGATGGTCTGACATCATATTTATCAAGTTCTCCAAAGTTGCATTACACGACCTAGTAAAAACAAACCAATAGCAGAAGTTGAAAAAGCAGAAAAATTAAGAATGATTCACACATCAAAGTCTGTTATTGATATATATGTACTAACAACATCCCAACAGACAACTGCACTTACATTTTCTTTCAGGGCTTCAGGTGCTGTCCATTTGATGGGAAATTTTCCTCCCACCTGATTAGCATCGACTGGCCGTGCAAGACCAAAATCGGCCACCTGTAGAAAACAAAAGCACAAAGAACCCCTCACATGCGTCTACAACCATCTTAATATCACATCAAATCCCATCAAATGAAAACTTTTCCATACCTTAGCTTTTGAGTTTCGCTCTATATACTTAAAACCAAAAAACAAGATCAGTAGAATTCTGAGATGCATGCAACAACCAGTGTTCAAAGCTGTATAAAACCCACTCAGCATTGCATGCTTGGGAAACTATCACATAGAGATGAACCGAATCGTAGTACTCAACAATACTCGGACTTGAGACAAACAATGGGTCCGAGTACTAATAAAAATTAGCATTCAGATTTTCTGTTATGAAAACGAAAATTGCATTTTTATATGTACAAAATGACAATCGCATTTCATTTTCTGTTGTAAAAAACTGAAAATTACAAAAATCAAAAAAATTCATGCATTTATCTAAGTTTAATGTTTATTTTGTTTGCATCCAATGTGGCCTACAGTTTGTTTAACATGCTAGAGCGCTCCGGTGTGCAGCATGTTTGTAAATCATTAATGCATAACCGAAATAAAAAAAATTGTGCAAACCATCAAAATAAAAATCAAGAGAATTAAACTTTTTAAATATTTGAGACCTGGACTCGGTACAACTCGCTCGTAGTACTCTGCACTAGGCAGGAAATTGACACTCGGTTCATCCAACAGTCACATGGCTCGGAAAGTGTCTGTTTGTCTGTCAGTTACATCATTTTGCACTTTCTTATTAAAAAATCAGTAGCCGGCTGTCTGCAAATGCTCTTCTGTCTTTGAATGGCTTCACTGATATCTAATACACGAATAATCCAAATATAAATAAATTGTAAAATTTAAATAATCACAACAAAGATTAGCGCCATACAAATGATAATGATTACCTTCGCTCTTCCGTCATTATGTATGAGAACATTTCTTGCAGCAAGGTCTCTATGGCAAATTTCCTTCTGTTCAAGGTAAGTCATTCCCTCACAGGTATCACTAAGAAATACAGACAATGTCATCTAGTAACCAAAAATCTGTCAAGTGCCTTTCAAGATTTTTTCAAAACGTGATGCATTATTGTCATGGATATAATTTAAAAATTCAATAAAATGTGCGCATTCACAACCATGCATAACAAGTAAACAAAATAAACTCAAGCACAACCACAAGATGTTCAGTTTTAGCCTTCTGGATGTTGACCTAATTTCTTCTCGACATTGACCTGATTATGGCCTTTTTGGTGTGCCATGGGTATTGAAGCCTGTAACTTAGACTACAGATGTTACTAAATAACTAATTATAATAATAATTATAAAAGAGCAAACATCAGCTAACTAAAGGAAAATAACCATATTTAAGTTAGCAGACAATGTCTCCAATGGAAAAACCACTGATTAATAATCCATGATTATGAGAGGTAAATATACAAATAACTACGCTTAGTTACAAACATACGTCCATCAACACAGGATTTTCAACTGCATCTTACCGTAATGACATTGCAGCAACCAGTAATATTCTCCAATGGTCTCAAACAGGCTCATAAATTTACAAACAGTGACAAACCCATGCACAAGAAAAAAGAAATTGGTCCTGTTTTTATCATCTCTGCCCTTTTCAAACTAAGCATAAAATGCTGATTTGGCATCTGTCACGATTTGCACTCTTACAACTGCAGCTTTAAGAAAAAACATCTCCACTGAACCTGGAAAAATTGATCAGGTCCGCATTTGAGATGACTGCACGGCCACGCGTTCGAAGGTACTCGACTAAACTGCCTTTGGCCATGAACTCTGTTACAATGTAAGTCGTTTTGTCAAGAACGACACCAAGCAACTGGACCAGATTCTTATGCCTCAAAGTCCTGTAATGAATAATGTTTACAAATAACACATTATAAAACAGGTCTGTGTTGAATTAGACTGTCATTCAATCCTGGTTTTCCTAGGTCGGCATTTAAAATGAAAAAAAACAGCCAACTGTAAATGGTCCATCATTCATTTAGTAGGCAAAACATGGCTCACCCATGTTTTGCTGGCCATGAAAGGGGTCTTGGTTGAGCTTCCAGGGTTCTGACATATTACTTGCATCTTATCTCTGACATAAGATGAAGCCTCCCAAGAGGACTGTACATATGAAAGTAAAGTTTGCAAAGTTGCTTTGTGTAGATTTCACTACTCCAACATTCATCAGAAACAAAATCACAGTGATCCGCAAAGCAGCCAATAGTAACTAAGCAACTTTGGGAGTAAGCAAGTAAGTAGCATAGCACATCAAAACCGTTGCTTAAATTTTAATTTTAAAATTGTCCTCCAAAAACCGTTGACAGATAGTTGACCCAGGAAGCTTCACCCCACTTTCACTGCCGATTCAAAACACTCAAGCAATCGTCAAATTGGGTCTTTTAAAAACCACATATAACAAATGTTGATAAGCCAATTTTTTTTCAGTCTCCACATTATTACACTATATAAAATGTCCCAAGCAAACATTATATAAGTCAGCTTGGTAACTTACGCCATGACAGATGCTTCAGCTAACAGACTTTTCAAAGCACTTTTATCTTTCAGAACTTTTGCGGCCACTTCACTTCCATGATAGAGACCTCTGAAAACTTCTGAACAAAGAAGAGCATACAGCCATTTACACATCATATCAACCTGATACAAATTCCATTGCATCAAAGCCACTGCTAACACTAGAGCAAGCAGAAGTACAGATCTTAATTGATCTTGAAACTCCAGCTGATATTCTGCATACATTTTCATTACTGCTGTAATTCCACAGACTTCAGCAACAATGTACTGATTCACACACCAACAGTCAAAAATTAACTTGGATAACAACAAAATCAATCTCAGTAACAACTCCCTCCAGTGGACAGAATTGCTGCCACATGTCATTAAGGCTGTACAGATTAATCAGCCATACTCATATCAGGTCAAGTATCAAAGCAATCGGCTGCATCGGCATCGGTAATAATAAATGGCGCCGATATTAAAAACCAGATTTTTTATTTTATAATATTATTTTCAGTTTTCAAGAGCAAAATGAGGATTGCAACATTATTTTCTTAAGCTCATAAATTCATAACTTATGTTATATTGTTATGACATTGCACGAGACTTCATTTGCATTGTAAGCATGTCATGGAACATGGCCTGTTTGAAATAGACAAAAGCGAAAAAGAGGCTGATTATTTATTTTATTTTGTAATGCATAATTGTCATTTCTTTTCAAATTTTGAAAGTAAACACCTAACCATTATAATTATAGCTGGTGCAAGCAACAAAATATGTGCTTCACCGCTTGTATAACAATAGTAGCAGTAGGTCTATGTTTTCGAACTGGACAGCTTTGGCAAATACAATGAAATAATCGGCCTCATAATTGGTATTCAGAATCTGCTATTTTAATCGGTATCGACAATTTCAATAATAGGCTGTGCTCGGTATCTGCATAATTTGTAAAAAGTGACATCGTTATAGCTCTACATACCTTTATACTAAAACTGTATATACTGTGATCGACATAATAATTTCATGCACAGAAATATATTTCCTAGAAGTCTCATTACATATGTGAAACGACATAACCCATAACCGAAATAATATTGCTAAAAGAAACTCAGATACAATCTCCTAACCAACGAACCTCCAGATTCTCCTTTGCCAACTAACTCCATGATTTTGATATCAGATAACTTGATATGCCATTCGGAAGCTGCAAAGGAATTGGCATCAAAAGCGTCATGGTTGCCCTTCTTTGTCAATGGCTGTTTCAGTCGGCAGACGAGACCATCCGCATCTGCCTCATAATGCTTAAGGAAAAACAATATATACCTTTCAAAACCAAGTCAGAAATAAATGGAGGAAAAGCATTCTTTTAAATTTCATTTTCATTCTTAAGAAATTCTTAACTTCAATTTCCATTAAACAGATTCAAAATGTTTGTTCTAGTTTCTATTTCAGCCAAGCAAAATATCACTGTGTATATATATATATATATATATATATATATATATATATATATATATATATATATATATATATACACACATACAAACTCATACATATTGTGGCGATATCGCCTTGGCTACATTGTATCCCTGTGTTGGCTACATTTTTTATCCCTGTGTTGGCTACATTGTATCCCTGTGTTGGCTACATTGCATCCCTGTGTTGGTTACATTGTATCCCTGTGTTGGTTACATTGTATCCCTGTGTTGGTTACATTGTATCCCTGTGTTGGTTACATTGTATCCCTGTGTTGGCTACATTGTATCCCTGTGTTGGTTACATTGTATCCCTGTGTTGGCTACATTTTTTATCCCTGTGTTGGTTACATTGTATCCCTGTGTTGGCTACATTGTATCCCTGTATTGGCTACATTGTATCCCTGTGTTGGCTACTTTGTATCCCTGTGTTGGCTACATTTTATTCCTGTGTTGGCTACATTGTATCCTTGTGTTGGCTACATTGTATCCCTGTGTTGGTTACATTGTATCCCTGTGTTGGCTACATTGTATCCCTGTGTTGGCTACATTGTATCCCTGTGTTGGCTACATTGTATCCCTGTGTTGGCTACATTGTATCCTTGTGTTGGCTACATTGTATCCCTATGTTGGCTACATTGTATCCCTGTGTTGGCTACATTGTATCCTTGTGTTGGCTACATTGTATCCCTGTGTTGGTTACATTGTATCCCTGTGTTGGCTACATTTTATCCCTGTGTTGGCTACATTGTCTCTGTATAAAAGGGAGTCGGACAAGAGAGTCGGGGGATTATCATTCGAGAAGTTATCCAGGCAGTTGGTCACAGTAAGAGTCAGAGGCATTGAGGGTTCTGTTCAGAGTTAGACAGCGAACATAGTTGCTGCGTCATGTGATTGGGGTCATACAGTTGAACTATTTCTGAATAAATATAACGTCTGTGGAAATCGTGTCGATCAATACGTCTGATGATTGCTCTCAACATAGCACCGAAATGCCATACCTACCTAACGGACTGTCGCACTTGGGAGTACTGCTGAACTGCCTCCAGGGATACCGGAAGTTTAGGGGAGGTGAAAGCTGAGTCCGTTGCAATATAATTTAAGATGATGAAGTAACTGAAATTAAGTACCTCAACAAGTTTGAGCAAATTCTCAAAGTAAACTTCTTCGTCAATCGTCAGTCTGTTGTTTTTGTAGATAATATGATAGTGCTCGACCTTGTGATTTGAGTGTACACAGAGAGTGTAATCACCAGGAAAGTTGCTGCTTTCACGCACAAGGAAAAGACCTTCCACTGAATTTAAAAGAAACTCCTCAGCTTGAGCACGAGAAATTTTGCCATGATACCATCTGAAAAACAGTATACACCGTTGTTAGATTCACGTCAGTCAATTTTCCCATATGTTCTCATAACAAGTAGCCAATATGAAGCCTTGGCATGAAAATAAGTACACCATATTATTATTATGCAAATGTTTAACGAAATATGTTAGCAACATAGGTTGTTGACATGATATACATGGCCGAATTTAAAAAAATCAATATACTGCACCAACTTGGATATTTGATATCCAGTGGTGTGGCAATTAGGGCAATATCACCCATATAATTCCTAGATACACATTTCAAATGCCATACAGCAGCTCCAACCCAGATAACCATGTTTCTGAGCTCTTGTCTGAAATAACCAGTCTCGCAAATACACTCATAGGCTTGTATCAACAGTTGTGAACCATAAACTAATCAGACAGCACAATGGCCCTTCAAACTAATTGTACAAAACTGTTCTGATGGCAGATTATAGTGCAACTGGCTATGTCATTGAACTATCTAGCCACACCAAGACTCACATAAATCATATTTATTTATTCATTTGTTCATTGACTCCCTTTCTCTCAGTGGATCTCATACCGGGTCTCATCGTCAGAGGCACGTTTAAAAAAAACGGGGTCCTAGGCGTAAACATTATTGGGGCCCTTCTGAATTTGTACACTGAGTTTAAGGGGCCGTCTATAAAAGACATCACGCACCTATTGGAAGGGTCATACATCTGTGATGATTTGTGACGAATGGGGAGAGTCTGAGATATGTGACGTCACGTCATCACATCAAATAACGAAATATGCAACTTTATTTAAAAATTTCACTCAATTAAACAGTGAGCCAACTTCTGGAAGCGAAGAGGCTCATAACACGTAGCCTTCGCTCTTACCTACACAGCTAATTGAGCTGATATTGATATTGACATTAATAAAGCAATAATGAATAACCACAATACACTTGTCATGTGAATGCTTAGCTGTAAAAATAAAGAATATATTATATTTAAAATATTTCAAACGTGAGACATGCTATTTTGCATGAAATGTTTCCATTCATTTGCAGGCCCCTAATATGTTATTTTGTATGAAAATGTTTTCATACACTTGGGGGCCCCTGACATGTTATTTTGCATTTAATGTTTTCATCATTTGGAGGCACCCTGAGATTTGGGGCCCTAGGCGCGCGCCTATAGGTAAACGTGCCACTGCTCATCGTTGCATCAAGGGATCAGCTCCCATGCACCTTAGGATACTATGCTGTTCTACCATGGGTGTCCAACGCCAAGGCTCTCTCCGTCCTTCTTTACAGGCCGAGCGTCTTGTTCCTCGCTCTCTGACTTCCACAAGGCAACTCCGACCCTTCTTGGTTGCAGGCCCTGCAACATGCAATGAGCTCCCTGTTGCTCTTTACCCAGTGCACAGGGGCCACTCCATCGCGCTCTATGCCAACCTTAAAACTGTCCTATTCAGCCAAGGGTTGGGTGAGGAGCGCTCCTGAGCAGATTTCCTTGAAGAGGTGCTATATAAATATTCCTAATAAATAAATATGTTTAATAAAATTAGGTGACCTCTTGAAATGCTCATTAGAAGTGCAAGGATATTTTATCATGTTATAACAGACAATCTAAGACCACACAACCATGCTTAACAAAAAAGAATGGTATGAAAAATGTTCTGACAATCATAAATTCTATGTGAATTATTTAATCACACATGATAATGTGTTCTGGCAACCTATATTTCTTCTTCCTCAGAGGAGGATATTCACTTGCAATTAGATGCTTCATGTTCAGGCAATAATTTTATGCTCACTCATTAGGGATGAACCGAGCTTGAATTTATTGTTGAATCTGAGTATTGTAAGTGCAATATGCAAATATTTAAAAAAAAGTCTCATTCTGATGATATTTAGCTTGGTAGTTTGCATAATTTTTATGAATATTATATTCTTTTGCCATAGTTTACACTAGAAAATTGGTGCTAGTAAGCACTAATAATAACAGTTTTGGGTTTTCAAGTAGATCGATTGTTGCTTTGTAAATGAATAAATCCGATTTTCGTTTCAAAACACAACTTGTCAATACCAAAAACAACAATTTAAAAATTCTAGATATAGGCTATATGCTGAACTGTCTGTACACTCCAAATTATTTGTGCCAAATTATCCGGCTCTGATATCCTGTAGACCAAATACAAAAACTAATTGGAATCCATGTTTCCTAGGACAACTATACTTGAGAATCATCATAATCCATCACACTGATGAAAATAAAAAACTCTAGGAACTATTGTAAGAATACTTACGGCATTGTGTGCAGTTTGACTTCCGGCCTTTTCTGAACATAATTGGCTGGCATCATTCCGATCTTGTCATCCGCCCTCTTTGCTTTATACCAGTTGGGATCCTATGTAACAACACAATGTAAAGTAATAGCAAACCATAGCAACGAAACTGCATCTGAAGTCACATGTGCAACACAAAATATAACAAAGTACAAGCAAGGGATCAAGGCAATAAATAGTATGAACAGCTGCTGTTCTACAAAGAAATGGCAGAAAATCGTCCTTTGAGAAACCCATTTTTAAATCAGTTATCCACAACAGAGAATACTCAAAAATGGTGTTCTATATGCTTTTGTCTTAAATAATCTTTGTTGCTATATGAAAACCTGCAGAACAGTAAGAGTTTCCTGAAGCTAACCATAAAATTACATTGTGTAAACAGGCATAAAGCTCAATCACAGCATATTCATATCGTATCCTTAGATTTATATAGCACCTCTCACAGAATAACTATTCATCACAAAAACCCCAGGAAAAACGAAAAGCCTTTAAAAAGCGAGAAGCCAATGGAGAGAAGCTAGTCATTAGTTTAGTGATGGAGTAAGGTCATTCTAGGTAGATGAATCACAGCAGCAAATGCCGGTGTTGGGTTATGGCAGTCTTAGACCTAGGAGCAAAAAGATCAAGATCATCAACAGAGCGCAAGGAACGAGATGAAGTGGTAGATAATGGCTTTTGCAGATAGTCAGAGAGATATATCTGGGCACTGCCTGGCTGGGCTTTGGAAACTAGAAAGAGGACCAAGTGGACTTTCTAAAAGACAGACATAATGAGCACAAAGCACGACTGAGGAGTTTCCTTGAAGAGTCACTGCATCAATGTCTTGGTATTTAAAAAAACGTTTTCAGGAAAGCACTCACAGATGTTTTACTAAGGACAGTGAGCACATCACCACGTTGAAATGGCAAGTCTTCTGGTGAATTGCCATGGAAATTGTATAGGGCTATAACCTCAGTTCCAGTATTCCAGAAAGAATTCTAAAAACAGCAAAACAACATATATTCTTATATTGATGCATGAATAGCTAAGGACACCATTTCGGATCTGAAGTATCAGTCAGTACAAACAAAGTTCTTGGGTAGTAATGATTTCAGAATTTTTCACCTGTTGCCTGTTCATATTGACAAGAAAGTTTCATTATGCCAGGTAGTTAACTTTTAACCTGACATTTCTGCTTTCTTAGCTCACAACATCAACTTTTTTAATACCAAAGTACAAAGGTAGCCTCTAACCATAAGTTAAAATGAGGTCATTTATGTATAGCATGCACACAATCATAGAAAACTTTCACAGCTTTGGATAAAGCTTAATTTGTTTATGTAGTTACATAAATGCATCATAATTTGCATCATTAATATTAATGCATCTTGTCGATACAACAGGAGTTCTTATGCACTGTTTCAACACATACATGGCAATGACAATTTTAGCACAAACAAATAATAAATCTTATAAATAAAGAAGAATTTCTGTGTGTCACACTGTCCGGCAATACATTTCCACAGTTTTAATGCTATTGACTCGAAACCTTCGCTATTGGCACGGAGAACACCTGGGACACACAGCTGAGCGATTCCTGAACCCCGCAGCCTCCCTCTTCCTGGTCTCCAGGGCCAACAACCTACAGTGCACCTCTCACACACCCATAAAAGCAAAGTTTCCTTCCTAGTTGCCAGGATCATGTCACCTGCGAGATATCATACAGGTCGTTTGCAGAGTCGGCCATGTGTACTTTGTACGCATCAGTGTTGTTTGCTAGTTCCTCGGCTTGACTCCCCACATTCGACCTCACACCGAAAACAAACGAGATGATTGGCAAATGCGGACTTGATTTGGTATAGCGCCGGTGAATAAGCTGGTCTCCCTGACGTGGCTTTTGAGGGCGCTGAGAAATTTTCATGGATTTACATTACATTACATTGATTAGAAACATTATACCAACCAGGTGAGTAAGTTATTTCACAAAGTGCTTGCTATTATACTGTTAGAGGGTAAAGGTGTATTCAGAGTATACACAATTTATATAACCATTAACTTACAGGTATATCTAGATTCTGCGTATGTCTGTCTCTCCGTTTATGCATTTCCACACTTTTGCAGTTATTCACTCGAAACCTACACCATTCGCTCAGGGAACACCTCGGACACCCAGTAGCGTGGTCTGTGAACCCCGCCGCCTTCCTCCTCTCCAGAGCCTGTTTTTACCCAGGTTTTTACCCACAATGCTTGGTGCCCCAGCTAGTACATAATATTAAAACAAGTTAACTAAGGGTCATCATCATCAATATAGTTCACCACATTCACATCTCACCTGCATCCTGCAATGTCAGTCTTCCAGGTTCAACATTCAACTCCACGGATTTCCTAAAAGACAGACATAAAGAATGATAAAAAGCATTAACAGACTTAACTGCATTTACTACAAACTTGTTCAAAACTAAACAGCTTAAATAATTTCCTGCTTTGCAAAAGCACATCAGGACATTGAAAACAAATTTCATACAACACAGAGAAAAGAAACAAAACAAATCTCTACATCACTTGCATCAGACACCAACATGTGAAACCAGTCTGAAATAAGTAATTGGTTACTGGCAGTTTTTGCTTTCTGTTTCCTTTCTTGTGAAGCTGTGCTGGAAGAAAATGACCAGACCTACCTATACCTGTCAATACAAGGTTTCCTTATGCCATTGGGACACACATGGCAAATATGTACTTCAGTATTTCAAAATTACCAAACCAAAAGGACAAAGTAAACAATCACTAATCTTCATTTCTGAGAAGACTGATTTCGAAATCTGATGATATTTAAAAAACAAAGCTACAAAAATTAGCTATAGTTATGGCCAAATATTTGTATCTTACATAACAAGTCATTTAAAGAAATGTGGGGTTTTGATTAAAGCAAATTACAACATTGACATAGCAAGTTATAAAACTAACACATTTTTTTTTAAAATTGGTACAAAATACAGCATTCAACAGCCAATTTACTACAGCCGCAAAGGCCAGTAATTAGTAATTAATTATTGTTCAATTTACTCAACCACTCAAATACACTCAGCCTAAGCATATACTAAACCACTCATTGACTAGTCCTAACAAGTATCAAGTAATTATTTTGTCTGCTTTGGTCACTGAGATGTCAATTCTCTGTAGTCAACTTGACCACTATTACAACAAATTGGTAGCTTTATTCAGCGTTTATCCATATGCACCCACAGATTCAATGCTGTTGCGTTCAGAGGCACATTCAAACCGCCCACCAGGGACGAGGACCGCTTAACACCAATTTTGTGGCACACCCTAGTTTAATTTCATAGAGCATGTGGGGTCATTTCTACCATGGACCAAAAACAGATACAAACAATAATTATACGCATCATATAATTAATACCCATATATCGTATGTATATATATATATATGCATTTGAGATGCTGCATTTGTGCCATCAGAGTTGCACTATAAAATGTCCAAAAAGTAAAATATTTGAAGCCACACCACATCCTTCACATGACTTGCATTATACACGTGTAAACATTAAGGATTCTCATCGCGTTTTTTAGTATTAAAAAAATATAATAAATATTACTAGTAACATTCTAGAAAGTCGGGAATGATGACTACTTTCGGTGCAAGATATCTGGTAAAAATTATGGGTTGAGTGTAGTAGTTAGGAGTGCTCCGTTTGAGGGCATTCGTGGGTGGCAATATTGTTTACATAATAGGGGCTCATAGCCTCTGGATTTACTCACACATATATTTTCATTTGTTAATAGTCATGTATATAATTAGTGGTATTTTGGAAGGTGTGTAAAAGGTCATGTGGTCCAGAGATATTGCCATGGTCAGAGGGTAATGAGATCAATCAAAAGCAATAAAAACTAAATGACGTTTGACTCTCAACAGTTCTAGATTGGCTCATCTATAGTTTCAGGGACTCCAACTTATGCATACCTTGGACAAAAATAGCTATAAACAATAGGAGTGGCTTGTGTGGAGACCTCTGCGCAACCTTCAGCGCATGGGCACTCCAATAAACCTGGAATTTCTCATAGTTATGCGTCGTGTGGGTCAGTTAGGGTCAGGTTAAGCATTGTGAGGGTCGGTTAGAGTCAGTTTAGGCGTTGTGAAGATCATTTAGGGTTAGTGTCGTTTTAAGACATATACGGAGCTTACTTATTCCTTTGTGTCAATCACACGCCGGAAGTATTTTGTTCTGACCTATGGCAGCAGACCAAAAGATCAATATATTGTGCATAAGTTGGATTCCCCGAAATTACAAGCAAGCCGAAATCTTTATACAACAGAATCTGAGGGATTGCAAGAGTAGAAAGATACTGGACAAGGAGCTGAGATGAGAGTCTAATGAGTCTAAAACAACACGGGCAGTCAGTAGGTGTGGCAGGTTATAAAATCCTGTCAAATTGGTTCGTGCAACTTGTAGCCCAATATCATTAGTCACAGGTATTGAAGATTAATGCATCAGCGGTTCTCGAACAAGAATCAATTTTTAAACATGCATGAGCATGGCAGGCAGTACAAACAATACATAAAAGGTCCGTTTTTTAAACTTTGTAACCAAGCCCCATTACATCTAAAAAAAAGTAAGTGCCTCCCACCTGCAGATATAAACGTAGGCCTACAGTCACCACAACACATGCATAGTTTGACGCTTCAAAGCAACTTTTAAATCAATAATCAGTCAATTTAACACCAAAGGTAATTTACCTCAGGTCCTTACGGAGAAAAAAGAGTGTTTTAAATCACTTGTCAGACGGAATAAATCCTTTTAAAACCTCCACTTTAAATCCCCACCTATATCTACAAAACCAGGAAGTCTGCATGTCTGTAGTAACCAGTTCCTGAGTTTGACGGCGAGATCTCACGTAGCGCTATACTAAACAGAACAATACAACACGCTACATCTAAATTTTGATACTGCATTCTTTCCACAGTGCAGGAGTCCACAAAAGATCACTGGACAGCTCATCGATGGTCCCATGCAGCTTTATGAAAAGTTCTATTACTGAAGGTGGAGGTTTGACCGCCGCGTTGAAGACTTGAAGTTGAGGACTAGATCCACACTGATTCTATAGACCTATGGCAAGCCATTGGCAGCCGTGTTCCACGAAACTATAAACGTAGTTGTAAAATTATTATGAAATAATTATGCGTGTTTTATAAAGCGATCGTATGATTAGATCTGATCAATTGGCCTATAATTATCAGATGAGATCCTTTATCATCTATGTTCGTTATGGTGGGTGATCAGCGTAAATTATTATGTTGTGCTAAGTGCTAACTAAAAACATCATCATAAGCAACATATTTTCAATTACTCACTCTCAACGTTCCAAAAATACATTCAATTCAAGGCATTCATAATTATAAACAAAATTGTCGAGGCAGGTTGATCTAGTATCTGTGTGGTTTAGAGTCGAAGCATCCAGGTTAGCAGAAGGTCTCTTACTTGTGATTTAGCCATTCTGCGACTTTAATCTGTATGGTTCAAAACCATGCTAGGGCTTATTCTTAGCAGCTCCTCAGCCAGTCAGTCTATGCAGTCCTTTCTGTTGTTCTATTGGTGTGCACGTTTAGCGCAAATAATAAAGGCGCTACATATCTTTATTGGTCTAAATTTTAGATCCTTGGTGCCCGTGCAAGGACCAATATACAAGGACCAAGATACACATTTGCTTGTTTGCGTGTAAGGCACGCTGTTTGTTTAAATTATTAGTTTTCTTATTGTTACTTCAAATGCATTGCTCTTTATAATACTTTGGATTTGTGCGATTCTAGCAATTAAGTTCTTTAGTAGAAAATTTAAGTGACGTTAGGTTGGTTTCGTTTTAGTCCGTTATCTATTATATGAGTCTTGGTAACCTGTGTCTTAGGTGTTCAAATTATTTTGAAAGTTTTTTTCTCATAAAAACAGCTTCTATTTAAGTATGATTCTTTTCTTCAACTCTGTTTATTTTTCATCAAGCCAGCGGCTTACTTTTAGTCTTAGGAGTTCAACTTACGCATGTAGTCCTAAGTACCATAAGTAAGCCAGTCCAGCTTTTATTTAAGCATGATTCTTTTCATAAATCCCGCTTCCATTTAAGCATATTTTTCTCATCAATACCACATCCATTTAAACAGATTTTTTCATTGATACAGCTTCTCTCTTTCTCCAATCACATCTCAAACCTCTCTCGCTCCTGTTTCATGCACATTCGCGACTTCCGCCCATGCTCGACTTCAAAACTGCTTCCACCATTGCTACCTCCATCGTCCACTCCAAGCTCGACTACTGCAACTCCCTCTTCCTCAACCGTGAAGTCACACAAATCAAACGTTTACAATTAATCCAAAACTCATTAGCCAGAGCCGTCACCAGAACACTCAAGCATCATCACATCACCCCAAGCCTCAAATCACTTCACTGACTAAAAATCCCAGAGTGCATTCACTTCAAAATCTTTTCAATAACTTACAACTCCATACAATGTTCACAGCCCAAATATCTTCGCGAACTCTGTCCCTAGCGCCTCTGTCCATCACACCCCGGGCTTTCCATTCTAAACTTAAGTCCCACCTTTTCAAGAACTCTTACTCAGACTCACTACTTGACATCCCACCTGTCAATCCTCAACCAAAGCGACACCCTCCTTAACAGTTACTCTGCTGACCTCCTGGAAACCAAATTCTGACCACCCACGGACTATCCTTTGACTAACCCTTTTGATTTGATGCAGTGCTCGTGAATAAGCTGGTGCCATGCGCTTAGCTTTAAAGTGGAGGTTTAGAAATTTGGATATTACGATTACAATACGATTACGATTATTTAAGCATAATTCTATTCATAATTTATGCTTCTGTTCTACACTTATTTTGCATCAATCCATCTTCTATATTTAAGTATGATTCTTTTAAAAGCTATTCCACTTCAATTTAAGTATAATTTTTCATAAATCCAGCTTCTATTCAAGAAATATTATTTTCTTCAATCCCGATTCTACTTATATATTATGTATTTAGGCAAATTATTTTAATCGATCCCGCTTTTACTTTTATACGCCATTGAGTAATTTCAACATTTCTAATGACTGTTAAGTTAACATTGTATGGTAATCAAAATTCAGTCGAACAATTCCAAAAAATTTGAGCACCTAAAATACAGGCTTATCTAAGTCTTTTTCACCAAAATGGTTTATCAAGTTAAGAATAGGTGTCAAGTTAAGAATAGAATTTTTATGCGTTCAACAACAGAAGTAATATTATTACCGTTTGTATTGTGGCCAAACTTTCAGCCACAGGATATATCTTCCCCTTATGGCCATGGAGTGATTTACCAGAAGATTTATCCACTTGTAAAACCCTACTGTTGGGCCACAAATAAAGAGCAGAACTCAAATGGGAGGTCATTGCAGATCGAAGAGTCCACAACCGAAAGAGCACAGTGTCTAATAACCAAGATTACCCCCTGTTGCAATTTCCAAGACGATTTCCGGTTATGCCTTAGTAACTCCTAGATCACAGACTGTGACGGAAAAGGTGATGTGAGCAAAGAGCAGGGCAAGCTGGAGAAGGTCGATGCCAAAAGTTGACACCCATCCAAATGAGCTGTGTTTTACAGATCTTAAGACAGATTTATTGGTTCTTAGTCAATTAGTTATCTTTGAATGTAGCAAATATCAGTTATACTCTAATTAGATCACATAGTTAACAGCCCACATCTTATAGTAGTCTTCTGCATATTAATGATGCTCTGATTCTTTGTGTCTAAATTATTTCTTGCCATTCAGATCGATCAGTTTCTTTGGTGAAACGATCTTATCGCCAATACATCGTCTAAAATTACAAAAAACATAGTTATCATCTCCAGAGTAGCCTACCTACTACATTCTATTTGATAGATATCATGCAATGATCCACCCACATCTTACTCGCTTTAATGTAGTATGGCCTCCAACTACTCATCAGACTACTGAGATCAAACTCTCTTCTGTAATGACCTATTTGTATAAGACCTTAATATACCTGCTGATGGTCTTCTAGTGAAATGTACAGTATTACTTGTATTCTAACACTTCATCAAATGACTTCCCTCCAAGATAATGAATTTATGTATAAATTCGCAAGCAACCAACTACCTCTGATAATTGCTAGTCATTTTATACTAACTTCTGCTGTTATTCCACAACTTCCATTTCTCTCTCAATTATAGACCAATCCTTGTAGAATCAACACCCGCATATTCTCTATTAGATACGTATATTTGGGCCTTTTTGGAAGATTCACGTGCCTTCTGACATCCAGCAGTCTTTGATGATATTAAGTGCCTGCATAAAATTCAGAATATCTTCTATACTGCAGTGGCCATCTAGAAGAACTTACTCATGGTATAATAATTTGACCTGGACTTCACTTAACCACTCAGCTGAAACACTTCTACTCCTCATGTCAGCTTTAGGCAATATTCTGTCGTGTGCTCTGAGTCTAAGAGTTTTCCATTTGCTTTTTTGGGTGTAATAACCTATGCAGGACATGTCCCAGGCTTCCCAGAACAATGAATATCTGCATGGTGATTTTGTTGATTCTGAGCTTTGTATAATGTACAGTGTACACTATTCCATTACATTAAAAATGTTTCATACATGTATTTCCTGAATTAGATATTTGCACATTGCTTACACGAACTGATGCCACCTTCAACATCTAATATCTTTTTACATTCTAACCTCTGGGTACGAGTCGTTTGCTTGAGTCAAGATGCATCATGGTCGTGGCCACTTGTGCATATCTTGTTGCTTTCCATGCAATTGAACTGACTAGCAATGTGTCTTGAATGCTTGATGTCTCTCTTCCTTCAGAAGATATCACATTCAGAAGACATCACAAACTCACATTTTCTCGTTGTCTTTCAACCGATGACTGGCTATCTTACTGCTCTTCAGCTTGCCACTGGCTAACCGCCTCCGATTTGCATTTCTGTGTGAATTTTTGCATGTAAAAATGTTCCTGGTAATTTTGTGTTTTTATGGCTGTAGGTGGAATGATGAATTCAGGAAAGGATTTAAGAACCCTGTCACATTCATTGCTTCTGGGTACTGTAAGTATTCGTGACATCTTTCAATATAATTTTATATTAATGGATGCAGTATCACTGATATTTGAATGTTTTTCTTGTATATATAACCTTATTAATCCTTGGATGTGGAGTTTGAAATATATGTTAATGCAACACGAGCAAATTTCATAAAGATTCTGGTCATGGTTAGAATTGAGCTATGTTTCTGTTTAACTTCAGTTAGTTGTGAGTTGGGCCTACCCTATTTCTTTCACTTTCTGTTTATATATTTATGCTAAAGTTTGCTGATGCTCTTACTTACTTATTATGAATTTCTACTAAAAATGTATTATGAACAGTTTATTTGATGTTGTATGAATTGATTACAACAGTTGCCAATTGGGTTTCCTCCAATCTTGTCTGACCCAGCTGATGACCCTGAACATTTCCTCACTAGTCCTGAATGTCTTGCAATCCATAATTTTGAAAGATCACAGAGGTTTGTATCATTTGATTAGTTCTTCTTAGTTACTTCATATGCATATGTAAGGGCAGCCTGGTGGCATTGTTGTATCTGCTATATATTGTTCCATCTTTCTGATTATCTCTTTGTCACATCCTTTTCTTTCACTTGTGCTCTAGTTCTAAATCATCACTGATGCCTAACTTTCATATTGTATCATATGATTAAACAGTTATTGCGTACTTCTATCGCTACCTGTCCTGAAGCATGGTTCTTATGTCTGATCAATCTTTCCCCTAAAGTGCTTGAGTGTGAACAGTGATCTACCAACAATATGACCTTTTCTGTTAGTTACACAGCTTGAAAATGATTTGGCAGATTCACATAATGCACACGAATCTGTGTATCGGAAACATCGGTGAAAGGCAAATTCATTTTCCCGTCTACCTCTGTGTGACATGTAGTTGTTTATTTGTATTGCATCTGTCTGACAGTCACATAATTTGGCTGTGATGGTTCGGTACATGTCTATTTACTTAGTTCAATTAAGTTGTCAATTTTCGTAAAACATCTATGTTGTTTAACTGTGACTGGTCACCAAACTGACATTTAGAAAAAATGTAACAAGTGAAGAAGCTGTAAAAATTGTTAAAATATCATGAAGGAACTTCATCATTTTAAAACTATTTGCTTGATTTTGAATATTTAATAAAAATTGTTGTGTTGGGCTGAATTTTATGAAATTTTTACACAATGTGCATCAATGTATTAGAACATGGTATGCAAAATTTTAGCACAATATTCTTAGTACATTTTTTAAAACGAAATTTTAAAGACGTCTGGGATGATTTGGAAATCGCGTCTTAATTTGCTTCCCTGTTCAGAAGGCTGTAATTTCACTATTATTGCAGATAAATTGATGAAATTTTCAGGACACCTTGTCTAGGAGGTGCTAATAAAAGGCTGCTGTAAGAATTTGATATCTGATGGACATTCTTTTTCTAGCTGTAGATTGCAAATTGGAAAAGACAACGCTCTTGTCTGGCGCTAGTACTTCAAAGCTATGCTATCACCAAATGGATTGATTTACAGAGAAATTGTGAACCAATCTTCGTAATAGTCCACATTGTGTGCCCAAATAAGCAATTAGACAAGCTTTATCATGTGAACCTGTTGCATTGTGGCCATCTGAAATTGAAAAAAGCATATTTTTGCATTTTGACAACCACTTTCAGGACCTTATATGGGCATTTGAGATAGGTGATTAAGCCATGAAAGTGACACCATTGGAAAGAGCAGCTCAAATACTATTAGATTCAAGTAGAATTTTTTTTAGACTGATGTAGTTAAAATAATGTAGCTGTTTCCATTATAGTTAGTGTTTTCGGTATTTGCGGACTGGTACCATGCTGAAATAATTCCTTCACAAGTCGATGAAATAAGTCTGATGAAGGAAGCAATGACAGAAGACTGTACTGAGATTAATTATAGGATCTTAATCACAGTATTTGTATCTTTCAGTAACAGAATATCGAAAATGCTCAATTTTTAAATGAACTATAGTAGCATGTTAAGTAATCCAACGGCTGGACATGACAACTGGACAACCTATCCTTTTCTAAAGGTACATGGCTTGATGGCAAGTTGTCAATTTTACAAGATGCAATGAGATTTGAACTCCGGATATATTGGTGACAGGCAAATGCTTTTTACAATCAGTCACATCTCCAACATCCATTTGTGCATAAATGATTGTTAAGAATTTATTTTTCTTTAACAGATATTTTAAGAAATTCAGTTTACACATGGTTTAGGTTTTTTCCACGTCAACCGAACTATGAGTCATGCTATACACTGGATGTTACTGCGGTTCAGACAGGGATTGTGGTTGAACGGGATGCAACAACTGGAAAACTGCTGGGCTTTAAAGAGGTTGTGTGATTAGATGTTAGAAATTCCATAAAAAAATTCATTTATTGGTCAGAGGAGCTCTTAACATCTCTTAATGTATCTGAATTGATGACGTGGTCTTGTATGAGCAACCTGTTATAAAGGGTTATCCTTCTGATAGAAATTGCTGTCATTGACTTATATTTGAGCCAAAAGATTCTTTAACGACCAGCGTTATTGATTATGTCTTACACTTTAGTACACGATGGTCATTGAGGGTTAAAGCCCAGCCAATGCCCTTGGAACTACTGTTAAGGCAGACCTGTAAAAACTTAGCAGTTGTTATACCTTGCTTTGTATTAATTTATTGGTGAGATTTTCCTGGAACATAAAATTGTTTTTCCAGGAGTTTCTACCTGACACTGGCAAATCAGCTAAGAATTCAACCTCATTACGTAGACTTCCAGGGTCATTGCAGGATGGTATTCGGGGTAGTACAACCAACTACCCTTTCTGGCCGGGTATGACTCTTCAATCATACTCTCCTGAAGTTTGACATGTCCTATGTTTACTTTTCAATTGACAAAAGGGACTCTGCTTTTGCTACAATTTCCAAAATCTTTTTTGCATCCATGCAGAACCAAAGGTAGGCTTATGACCACAGCTGGCTGTAGAATTATGAGCCAAAGTGGGATTAGAAATTAAAGTGGCTGCTGGTTGGGTAATCTACAACTTCTTCAGTGTTATACATATGATATTTTCTTTTAGAACAGCTAAATGAATGAATAGTAATGGTTGTATAATAGCTGTTCAACCGGGGTTGAGTTTGGAGCGCTCCTGAGTAGTAACCCTGAAGGGGCGCTATTTAAATTTCCGCAATGAATGAATTAACACCTGTTGTGTGTATTGTTGGTGGTGTATCAATGAAATAATAATTTTGTGTGCCTGCAAACAATGATGTTGGCTACTGTGATGTGCTAACTACATACAGACCATAAAGATTAAATGTCCCTCCCAGATCATGTGATGTATGGGTAATTGTCTTGCACTAAAAGAGATAACTTATGAGCTTATTTACTTACATTGAGCCTAATTAAACAATACCAGGAACAAGTCATAAGCACAGAAAAGGTCCCTGAACTTAGTTTTAAGCTTTTACTGGCAAAATCTGAGTTATTGGTAATGCTTTGAATTCTGCATAATGCATGTCACCTGGACATTTTGCCACTGCAGTGAAAGACATTGATTCATGTCTATTGCAATTTTTTTTGTTCAGCACAAATCAGAGTTGACATGTTTTTTTACTCATTTCATGTTTTTTACTCAGGTGGGTTGGATGAACCTAATTTGGAAGAATTGAAAGCAAAGTCAATTAATAAAGATGTTGACTTCAGTAAAGGTAAGATGATAATTGTTTGCTTCCTTTCCCTCTGCTGAATATTAGGCTGGTCTGGACAGACCTAAGCATAGGCAAGCGAAGCAGACAAATTAATGCTTGTCAGGGTACTGAGCCCTCTAGCAGGATTGGGGCAAACCACACCCAACATCAATTATGTGTACTTTTAGCATTGACATGAGGTTATTTTAAGTCTATTTGCTCTGCCTTGTCAAGCAAATAGTATACAGCATTAATGGATTATAGCTCTAACGTGAGCTGATAAGTTTCATCTGGCAAATGAATTAATTACTGTTTTATATCCAATAAGTGTGACATATTTTTGTTATTACTACAGCAGTGTTATGCAGTGGCCCTTCAAAGCCATCTACTCAGAAGTGCTCCCAGCCCAGCCTCAGTCAAACAAAACAGTGTTAAAACAAGAGAAAAACAGGGCAGATTGACATAATGGCATGGGACTTAGTGCCACTTGAATGCCATTTCAGGTCATGTGTGCTTCTAAATGCAGAGTATAGTTGATTAATTGTTGGTAAATTGATCTGTGTTGCATAAAGGATGCGGTGTCTCTGAAATTTGATAATTATGATAATACTTTTTCTATAGCACGATTGCTCAGCTGGGGCTGAAGGAAAGGATGCTATTTATGAGTTCAAATAGCTAATAACAGTCTAACGATTGCCTAATCTGTTAACTGAAACTGATGTGTCACACTAGGTGTTTGACAGGTGATATGAAGTGTGTTTTTTATGTATACATTAAATGTACTACATTGAGATTTTTGTCTCCAGATTTGGCAACTGTTCCACCAGGATTTGCCGATGGAGTCACATTTGACAAGAAAAATCTGATGGACAGTTTTATGTTAGAAGCAAAGGTGCCATCTGTTGTATATCTCAGTGACCTGTTAGGTCAAGGACAAGAGATTGACCTAATTGAAGAGGGAAATGATTCCAAAGTAGTTGAAGAAAAGCCTCCAGAGAAGATCATAAAGGAAGAGGTTAAAACAATTATTCTTTTGTAGGAAATTCTTTGGTACTAAATTTTTATTTTTGTTCTTCGGTATTAAAAATCTTAAAACTTGAGTCTGATTTTAGAAGTCTGCTGGCTGTCTAGTAAAAATGCCTGTTTTTTTAAGTGTTTTTGTGGTATTTTGACAATGGTGTACCTTTTAAGTAGCTTTTAAGGCATCAAAATCCCTCCCAAGATCATCTAATGTGTGCGTTTGGTTTGCACTGAAAGAGATTACTTATAGGCTTACTTACCTACTCTGAGCTTAAGAAAACAATGGTGGGAGCAAGTCATTAGTGGTACTAAAGTTAAAGTCATTAAGAGCAAAAGTAATTCTAATTAGCAAACAGTGCTCAGATAACTAGAGCAGTTGCTACTGATGAGCTCTTGCAGACACGCAAGACCGAGTCCAGGTTCACATGCAAAACCCAGGGGAAAAACATTGATATGCCACTAACTCTTTAACGACCAGCGTGTACTAAAATGTATGGGAAAACACATGTAGCAGGTCGTTAAAGGGTTAACTCACTCGAAAGCACCAGTGAACGTAAGAAATAACTTTTGAGGAATGCTTACTATGTCGCATATCAGCAGTCGAAATAAGTGATAAGTATCGAGCAGAATCTGCAGTTGACCAACTGATTTATCATAAAATGACAAGCTGGAGAAATGTGCAGTCATCTTGGCCGCATCACATGCATAGTCGACAATAGCTACTTACTCATTATGCTTGATAGGTGGATAGGCTTAATGATGATAGTCATATAATTTATGATATTTTGAACATGAGAGCTGTATTAGTAAGAAACATGTGTTAAGAAGTAAGAAAGTTTGTTGCCTCTATGTATTTGCCCGTAATTGACCTTAGGGTTATCGTCAATAAGATTTCTCAGCCACCTTCTATGAGCCTCATTACTAGTTGGTTTGACTTATGCTCTGCTGTCTAAGCAGGACTTGCCACTCATTTGGTTAGCTGCAAGATATATACACATATAGTAGTGGTATTTCTAAAGTTGATTATTTCTCTAAGTATTGGCTAACATATGTGCTGTGTTCAGTGCATGCGGTATAGAATTGCTGACATCCACCTGTAGATTGTAGTTTGAATTGACTTCTGGTTATTTAATGTATTGTACATCACTGTGCACTTACATTGTTGGTCACGGATCTATCAGTTATGCAACTGAAGGTGAATTGAAGTCATGGCTGGACGGTTAAAGCTTATTTTGTCATGCGTAAGTTGAATATAACTTTGCAATTTTAAAATCTCTTTCAGCCATCTAACAAAGCCATTGCTCAGAAATATGTGATAGAGGAAGTACTAAAGGTTAGCCTCTGTTTTTATATAGTAATTTTAATGACTACAGTTGTGCTGGTAAATTTTATCTATCAGAGTTGAGATTCTGCATTTCTTTCTTCAGTGATAACTATAGATGCAGTTGTACTGATTATGGTTTGTCGTTGATTTTGCTAATTTTGTGCTGCTGCTGTTGTCATTAGTGTTATTCTGCATGCAAAACCTTGTATCAGCTGTCCCAGCATTGAAGTTTACATTTATACTGTAGCCAAATTGTGAAACAGGATCCATTGCAGATTATATGTTTTCTGCTGCTTTAACTATTTGACTGATATTTCGTCAGTGATATTTACCCAGTAGGAATGAGAGCAAGCATACTGTAAGAAAGGAAATTGTTTACAAGTTGAATGAAAACTTTAATTACCATAGTGTCTGATATTATGTTGAATACATTTACTTGTTGCCACATGCATGAGAGTCCTGAGCAGTTATCATGCCAGGTTAATATGGATGCTGTTCAGGAACATATCATGTATATTAAGGATTAGTTTCAATCTTCAGTATGATCTATACAGTTTTTACCATAGCTTCTGATACAGAATATGTTACTTACCTTAGCAATATACAATTTTTAAAAGATGCACCGTTTTTGAAAGAAGCTTTTTTCAGCTTATGTGAGTTATATTGTCTTTAGCTGGAACATAGGATTGAAGACCTTGGCTCTGCGTCGTCTGTTACTTGTTCTGTTGACAAAGAAGAATGGGTCTCAGTTGTTGACATCAGGAGTCCAGTCAAAGACTTCCACAAGAGAATTCCAAGCATGGCTCTTACTGTGAGATTTATGTCAATAGAATATGTGCAAGTTGAGGCAGAAACATTGTTTTGTACATAGCCAGCTTCCTACATTCGACTCGTTTATATTACATAGACACCCATACCAGACCAATGAGCCAGATTCAGTTATAAACTACCCAGACATTGGCACACTTTGCACTAATTGTTTGTTTTTATCAGTTATTATCAGCTATTTCATTTCAGATTGTTTCTTTAACAGTAGGTCATTGTCATAAACTTTTTCAAATCCTGTTAATGGCCAGAGTTTTCCAGGTTTTTTCATGCCTAGTAGTTTGCCATTAGCTTACTAATTTTTTGTCCTATCTTAGTAAATTTGTTTCCATGTTGTTTCACTAGTTGGTGCTTTGTCCATAATTTCTGCCATCTGTCGGTCGTTTTCTTACAGTTTCCGTTTGAACTGGATACCTTCCAGAAGCAGGCAATTATCCATTTGGAGAATCATGATAATGTCTTTGTGGCTGCTCATACATCAGCTGGAAAAACAGTTGTTGCTGAATATGCAATTGCCATGTCCCAACATCACATGACGCGGTACAGAAACAAAACGGATTTACTTTTACTCTCTTATCTAACGAAGAGCATTTGTTTACTAAAGACATTTTAATTATGATCTTATGTGTGATGGGTTTTGTCAGATTCCCTTGTTTAGCAATCAGAACATATGAGGCATTTAAGGATAATGCTTGGAAATTATAACAGGTTGTAATCAATTGAAATAATTATTGATCTACGTTATGCATTTATGCAACTAATGATGTTATAAATCTAGAGAAATACAGTATTTTCAGTACACTAAACAATTATAATATATTTAAGTAAATTTTGCATATACCATGGATGTCAGAGGTTAGGTGGAGCAAGGCGGGGTTACTGAGATGACTTTGAGCCATATTATCAGTCGCCCTCATTGAGCTTATTATATAAGGATCTTTGGACTTAATAGGACACCTGAACTTTGAACTTCTGTTGAGAACTGGCCACCTTCCACATGAACTATCTGGTCTGTGATATATGAGACCAAGCTCTGTTCACTAAATTCACTCGGCTCAACTGTCTAACTGTACAGTGTTGAGTAATGTCAAACTTCATTGATTGATTTATTCATATCCACTTCAAATATCATCCGACACAGCTGAAGGTCGCAACGACATCCCACAGATATTCAGAGGAATTGTGTTAAGCTGACCGCACCAGTACATCCCGATAGGCAGGATAAAGCGCCTCTTCAAGAAATCTACTCAGCGGTTCTCCCAGTCCAACCGCGGCCAAAGAAGACAGAATAGACAGTTGCTGGGCAAAAACCACAGATCCAATGAGGGTCATTCCAGGTGGATCACTGCAGCAGCCTATTGGTTTGTGCGCCCAAGTACCTGGACTGCAGACTCATATGTAATCGGAGATTATGAGACCATGTGACACCACTACTGTGTGACATACTGCGTTGGCTGCCATTGTCATGCCACATTTAGTGTAAGCTCTCTGCTGGTTTAAAAGTCACTGCATGGTATATCATCAGATGACCTCAGGTCCTATTGTGTGCTCTTTGGGAACCTGTGTTTTCAGCCACTGGCCCCAGCTGCTGAAGTAGTCTGCCACCACCATTGATACATTCAGCCAACTCAGTAGCATCTTTCAAGTGAAGACTCAAGTCACATCTGTTTTGTAAGATGTATCTCTGAATGATCGGGTGTGGAACTGTGGATGTTTGTCAAGATGCCCTTGTAATGGCATGTGCTGTGTTAAAGGCACACTCAACATTGTCTTAATTATTATTATTATTGTTATTCATGAATATACACAAAACTCATCATCCTAATAATCTTAGGCTGACCTGATAGATGCTTCTGTGATAAACTGTCTGATTTAGGGAGGTTTGATGTCGTTTTTTACTTTAGGTTTGTTACAATTGAACCATTTTGAAATGTATGTTTATTAGGTCAGTTTATACGTCGCCTATAAAAGCGCTTTCGAATCAGAAGTTCCGAGACTTTAAGGATCGTTTTGCTGATGTCGGGTTGGTTACTGGTGATGTCCAGATTAAGCCTGAAGCCAGCTGCTTAATTATGACCACAGAAATATTACGGTAATTGTTTCAGTGTTAAACGCACAACCATTTACTTTGCTGTGTCTGAAATTTATTGCCCTGGTGGAACATTATTCAATTTGGGTTATTTTATATGTATTGAAATTTCAATTATTTTGGTTGTTGAAATATGCATTTTCTATTATGCAATTATTATTGCATGATTAATTTTATTAAAGGTTTAATTGGGGTGGCCATAGAGTAATGGATGACGTACTGTGTTTGACTTTAGTATGCCTCATAATAAAAAATAGTAATCTAGGCAAGGTACAGACGGTGCTGGTCCTTCATCTTAAGCACATGAAGTGAATTCTTATGCATGTTTACCATTTATTTTTTATCTTGTTAAATATGTCCAAAGAGAAATTAAGTCAAATTATTCTTGTAGTATTTGTTTAAGGTGTCTGTAATGTTACTTATGTTTTTATTTGCTTAGGTCAATGCTGTACAATGGTTCAGAAGTGGTTAGGGACTTGGAATGGGTCATATTTGATGAAGTGCATTATGTCAATGATGCCGAAGTTAGTGCTTATTAATTTGTCGGTAAAGAGGATTAAGATTGTTGGAGGAATGACGAAATTTAGTTTTTAGTTCAATATAATGTTAGTTTTCTGGCCTTTTAAGGACCTCTCAAGACACTTATTGCAATACTATTTCGTGCTTTGATTCGGTAAGAACGAAATTTATCTATTGAAGAATAGGAAATCTTAAGTTATAGTAAATCTTCATAGTCTTTGCATATTTGCCAAAATGAACCACAAACCTTTTTCTTGATTATTGATGTTAGGTTAAGAGTTTAGGGTCAGTGCTGCATTGATGTCATTGAGCTTTCTCTATTTCTGAACCAAGATTTTATCCCTTCTGCGTCTGTTGATGCTGTTCAGTCGCTTATGTCATTTCATTCTCTGCTCGATTCTTGTCTTTTCCAAATTGCTTGTCATCAGTTGATGCCTTGTGCATTAGAATCTGGTAGCATAGAAGTTACTGATGAATACATGTATGTGCTTTTGTTATTGATCCTAACTGGGGAGGATGTCTATTTAATTAACAATGTCAAATGTTCAAGGTAACATTTGTGTCCATTCCTTGCATCAATCCCCATTGTAAATGATTCATGTTATTTGCATGCAATTTATTGCAGTTTTTGTTTTCTTGTGCAGCGAGGGGTTGTTTGGGAGGAAGTCTTGATCATGTTGCCTAAACATGCCAACATCATCATGCTCAGTGCCACCGTTCCAAACACTCGAGAGTTTGCTGAATGGGTCGGGTAAGGTTTTTTTGTACAATGTCAAAGTTCCTTGATTCAATATGTAAAATTGAATTTTCAAACCTTTGGCTGATGTAAATATAGTTTCTTTCAAGCTACAATTAATTTGTTGCATGTTATTGTTTTACGGTGTGTTGTGTTTAGGTTGCTTTTGCAGTCGTTAGTATACTCTACAGTGTTTCAAGTCTGGAATAGCATTGTAAGCATATTGAGTAATGTATTGCTTTTATTTGTGTGATTTCTATATTATTGTTACTACATTAATTTAGTTTTATCAAGGTCATTTACTCCAGGTATGATTCTAATTTCCCGTCGATATTGATGTCTTGAGCATTATTACAATGGCACAAAGAAGTTCTTAGATTAGTATGAATTGTTTGCATGGCCTGTGTAGGAGAATCAAGAAGAAGAAGGTCTATGTGATTAGTACGCCTAAACGACCAGTTCCACTTGAGCATTACCTCTACACTGGCAACAGCACAAAGACGAGCGGTGAACTCTTTCTCTTGCTGGATGCAAACAAGAACTTCCTACAGAATGGGTATTAATTATATTGCAACTGACCGATATCCATAGAGACGGTTAAACACCGTTAGCATTGCAACTGATGGGAGGCTCACCATCAGAACCGTATTATGAGTGCACGGCTTAACGTGTCTATCAGCTAGGTATGGCAGTAATGTACGTGTGGTCCCTGCCTTTGCATGAATGGACAGATGGTGAATATCGGACATCATTATTAGCTAAAACTTTTCTATGCTCTGTTAAGTACAAGTGCAAATTCAGAAGAAGACAGAAAGAGATAATAATTGTTTTGCAAATGCAGTTATGTAATATGACCTATGCAGGGTAAAGGAGTTTACAGAGTAGTACACACACCTATCACCAACAATGTTCAGAGGATTTTAGATGTCAAGAATCCTCTTGACTTGAAGATCTGGGATACTTGCAAACATGGAGTTGGCATAACCAGGGCAAGAGCAGATTATGGTCTTTGACAACTGATTACATGGTGTTCATTCTTAAAAATTAATTCTCTTACGCTTTGCATATTTTGTACCCACCAGCTCGAATAGCCTTTCTTAAGAGCTGTGAATCCTGACATCTTTAGTATTTGATGTGATTTCACTGGTTTGGTTTGGGAGCAGATGTGGTTTTCTTCAAGCTGTGCTTGATAAATGTCAGATTGCAATTATGCAATGATTTCACTCATTTAACATGAAGTATTTCTTAATTAGATATAAAAAAGCAATGGAAGCAAAAGCTGAAAGATCTTCTAAATCCACTCAAGGCTTTGGTGGCAAAGGCCCTCGATATTCTGTTGCTCCAAAACAGGCAAGAAATGTTTGCTGTTTTGTAGCATAAGTACAAGGTTATGTCTGTTTGTTGTGTCTATGTTTTATTCACATCATGAGCTAAATTAATCCAAATGACTGCATAATAGATTGTGTCTAAGTCACTGGACATGTCTATTGTTTGCAGTTTTATTTGACCCCTGAACTCGTTTTAGTGTTATTGATAGTTCAAGTAACTGATGGTTTTTTCTGGAGGTTGATCATTATTTTATTTGTATTCTCTGATCTTTTCCATTGTAATATGTAGTAGAAATTAATCTCTTGGTATCATCCTTTTGTGAAATAACTCGGCAGCTTTATGCCTAAGACCTCAAGTGTTGAAATTAGATAAAGTCTTGAGACTACGAGAGCCACAATTGGAACATAGGGTGTGTTATCTTTGAATCACAGCCAGCAATCTTTGGATTGGTGATTCCAAAAGAGAGAACTATTCTGTGGTTTGATATGATCTTATGAGTGTTTCTTTGATCAGAATAAGAACATTTGGCTCTCAGTCATCGACTTGCTGACCAAGACAAAGAAGATGCCAGCTGTTGCGTTCATCTTCTCACGTCGACTCATTGGAGACACAGCGGCTCAGCTGGAGAGCATTGATCTGACAGACCAGAAAGAGAAGAGCCAGATTCATCACTTCTTTGAGAGAAGTATCAGTCGACTCAAAGGAACCGATCGACAGCTGCCTCAGGTATGTCGGTGAAATACAAACCTAGAGAACTGTTTGATGGCTGTTTACTGATGAGGCATAGAGGATTTGACCTTTAACAGAATGGCAGCATTTAACCATGGAGGTTCATTTCACATAAGAATGCAGCCAGATATTGAACTAAAGCTTTGGTACCATTTGAGGGCTATGAGCATTCAAATATTTGAAAGACAGTTGAATATGATTTACCAGATTAATTGGAACTTGTTAACACCATTTTGAAAATCAGTGGATACAAATGCAGTAGACTGAGTGGCTGTTTAAACTACTTATCTAATAATGATGATTTACAATTAATGAGCTGCTTGTTAAGTCTTTGAAATGTAACTTTTTTATTTTAAACCCTGTGACTAAGTTTGCAGAATTTGTTGCTGGCTTAAAACAAATGTGTTCCTATTTACATAGGTTCTAGATTTACGGGATCAACTGAAAAGAGGGATTGGTATTCATCACAGCGGCATTCTTCCGATACTCAAAGAAGTTGTTGAAATGCTCTTTCAAAAGGGACTGGTTAAGGTAACAACTATAACATTTGTATTATGTACAATGGCTTGTTTAAATTGATAGTAATAAACTGTAATGAGATACATTATTAGTTTTGAAGAAGAGTCTATTGACATGAAAAAAGGCCAATTGAAAAATGTTTCTGTTTTGAATCCTGTGGACTTGCTTAACCTTACCACTGCTGTTCTACTGTTATTTCTCTACCTAAAAGTTTGCTTGATTTTCTGTAACTCTTCTCTGTCGAATATGTTAACCCTTTCATGACGAACATGTGCTAAAAGTGACTGGGAAACCAATGCAGCTGTTTTTGAAGGGTTAAATATTGTTGACAACTGTTATGAGTTTTTCCTAGATGGAATAAAATGAGTTTCCCAATGTTGTTGTGTGTTCAATTTGAAAGTTGAAGAAAATAGTTACCCTTGCCTGAAGTTTATGTGTTGACTCTTTTTGTACTGTGTATTATTTTAAAACTATCATCATCATCATCACAAGTTCCTAACACAAGCCATCGAGTAATGATGGGTGCGAATAAATTATCTCTATTTTCTACTGTCATTTGTCAAGTTCAGTGCTTCTCTTAGTGTTTGTTTGAGTCTTGTTATGTCCTAATGTATAATTGTATATTATCTTTCTAGTCTTTGTCTTCCTTTGTTTCTTTTTCCTTTGAGCCATTCGTGTAGTGCATGCTATGGGGTTTGATCTATTCTCGTCACTTAACTTTTGAGTTTGCTGGACAAATTTGTTTGACAGAATTGTTTGGTTACCTGAAAACTGTAATTTTTCTGCTTCCTCGTGTCCTGTACATTTAAAAATGCTTGTGGGGTGTGTCCAATTTCCTGTGTAAGTCTCTTTTGCTATTGCCATTCTGCAGTGATTAGCCTTTCAAGATGGACGAATTGATCTACTGGTTTTTATAGACTGATCCTAATGAATTTATAGATTTTGTTGTAAAGCTTGACATGATTTCAGATTCTCTTTGCCACTGAAACGTTTGCCATGGGAGTGAACATGCCAGCAAGGACTGTCCTCTTTGATTCAATTCGTAAGCATGATGGAAAGCAGCTCCGAGACCTACTGGCTGGTGAATACATCCAGATGGCTGGCCGAGCAGGCAGGAGAGGCCTTGATACAACTGGCACTGTCATCTTGCTGTGCAAGGAAGATGTACCTGAGCTATCAGATCTCAACAGAATGATGATGGTATACGTCCTATTCAATACTTCTGTTTCTGTGATTATGACTGCTAAGTGATGTATTTAATTGTGTATTTTATTACTTTTACTGAAAAAGGAAATGATCCAGAGGATGTAAAATAGTCTGGAGAAATGGATTGACTGTTGTTGTTATTATTATTTTTATTATCCTTTGTGGTAAAAAGTCATCTTATTGATACTTAGGCATTTCTGCACAATACAAATTTGTGACAGGACAATTTCATCAAATCATAAAAGTGTTATCTTTTCTGTAGTTAAGTATGGCTCTGAAAGTATGTTGCTTGTGTAGCCTTTAGATCTATTTTGCTTTGTAAGAGTATTGCCTGCACTATATTAACTGATAGTTAGGCAATCAATTTTCGATGGTAGTGTCCTGTGATGAATTGTCCTGACTTCAGCATGAATGGTATTTTCAGAATTAGCCATTGACTGGATCTTATGCAGTTGCAGTTGCAACTGTTGGATGCAGTTGTTAGTTCTTAAGTAATTTTGTGTTTGAGATTAGTTCAGTGTTAAACTGATAATGATACTTGATGAATGTAAATAAGGTCAGTTGTTTTGATCACCTTGACTGATTTAATGGTAAGAGTTAATATATTTTGCAATGTATGTTGCTTTTCACTAAATTATCTAACCAGAATTCATTCTTTGCTATTGTCGCCCAGAATTAAAACATTTTGTGAAGTAAAACATCATTAATAGAAAATGATGCCCAAGATTGGCTGACTGTCTTGCTAGCTGATGTAAATTTTCTGTATGAAAGGACATCATATTGGCCAGCACAGAGTAGGTATCATAAAGAGGCGCTATCAAAATGTTACATACATTGGCTCCTCAGTGTGTTTACACCGGCTCAACTCGGTTGTTGACCGTGGTTGGGCTGGGAGCACTTCTGAGTGGAAGACCTTGAAGGGCTCTATATAAAACTACTATAATGATGATAATAATAATAATAATAATAATAATAATAATAATTTAACTGATGTGTAAAAGTAACCATTTAGCAATGTCTGGTGATGTTTACAGGGTACTCCTACTCTGCTCAATTCTCAATTCCGCATAACCTATTCAATGGTTCTTAACCTTCTGCGGATGGAACAGCTTCGAGTTGAAGACATGATCAAGAGGAGTTTTGGCGAGTTCAATAATCAGAAGGAGTTACCACGCTGGGAGGAGAGACTGAAGCAGCTGACGAAGATCAGAGAAGATCTGCCAAGCATTATCGATTATTCTGGTGATCTCGAGCGATACTATGATGCCTGTGATGAATATTTGAGGTTGAAAGAAACGATTCAGGTATAGCTGCTGTGGTTTATTGTAATGAAACTCAATTATTTCTAATTTAGCTGTTCAATTTCTGTAAATGTGGAATTGTGGATTAATGAAAAGCTCGACAACTGCATGTATGGCATCACAAAAATCAATCGTATCTCTAAATATGAGCTATTTTTTAAAATGCCAAAATATCATTCAAAATAATCTTTTTTTTATTATTTTGAGATTTTTGCACAAAGCAGTTCAAAATAGCCTTCTAAGCATTTTGTAAGTGATAGTTTTTCAAAAAATTTTAATTTAAATATGATTTTTCTAAGTGTATTGCTTTAGTTTTATATGATTTAGTGGTACGAAATGGTGCTTAATGGTACTAAATCTGAAAGTACGTTTTATGCATAATTTTGGCTAGGAATGTTCTAGAGCAATAAATTTGTTTCATTTAGAAGCTGAAAGTATCCTCTTTCAAATGAACTATAAAAATCTAAATGTGCAATTTTTAAATTATGACTGCAAACGGTCTGTGGTGCCACATATGTAGAAGTAGTAGCAAGCTCTTGATGACTGATAACATCACTGTATGAAACCATACTAATAAAACTTAAATTAAGTTAAAAATTAAAACGCTCTTGTAGCGGCATGGCTGTGTTGCAGCGCTATAGAAATTGTCTGTTTAATACCTAATCTGCCTGCTTTGTGTACTGTTTTGAGATTTGTTGTTAAAAGCCTGAGAATAGTGTTTTTATTGTCATGCCATTATATTGTCTTTTGAGCCTTCCAAGTGTCCAGCGAGTCTTTTGCCGTCTATAGGTCGTTTAAATGACATTTGAGTTCTCTGAATGTCTATCGAGAATACTATAGCAACAGACTTATATAGTTTGTCAAATTTCAGTTACAGTTTGGCCACTTATTCAGGTGCAATTTGTTTTCTATTGATTTGTCTGCTAGGTATATCTTGAGTGTTGACTGCTAAATTGCTAATCTGAGACTCCATGATTGAGTTACTGGACTTGCCTGATCATAAAAATTTTATTGATGGCTTCTAGTGGTGCAATGATAAAATTGTCTTTGTGGTCGGGAACAACAGCTGACATTGATTATACAATTGCATCACTGAGCATATAGGACTAATGTGAATGAAGGAAGACTGCACTGACATTGTGAGGACGTGATTTTTGGCAAAGGTAACAGTGAAGATTATGGTAGTGATGATACAAGAAGTTGCTTAGCTATTGTATTGAGAATCCTGATTTGTTATTCTGTAGATGAGAGCATTTCTGCAGCCACAAGGATTGAAGGTGCTGAGCCCTGGTCGCATAATTGTGCTCAACACAGGTGTTCATAGGAATGCTTTGGCAGTTGTTCTTCAGCCGGGCCTTCCTTCCAAAAAGGACCGAACCTTCAAGGTCATGGTCATCTGTGAACGGAGCAGTGACGACGACCAGCCAACCAAGAAGGCCGCTGATGCATCAGCCGATGGCTGTGACTGGATGGGCTTTGGACTGCATTTAGTTGGTGGTCATTTGTTTCATCCAACTGGTCACTGTGGTCAGGCAGTTCTCGAAGTCGGAATGAACAGCATCTCAAACATCACATCCAAAGTCCTGAAGATAAACGCAGACAGGATCATCGATGATGTTAAGAAACGAGAAATGCCCAGATTTAGGTGAGATGGCATTTGTGGATAATGTTCTTCATTATAGCATGGATTCTGTCATAATGTGGTTGGGCTTGGATCCCAAATGTAACTTGGTTTGGAAAATTACCTCTTCATTACACAGCCTTCCAATAACGCATTTAATCATAAGTGTAGATCAAAGCTACAAATCAAATGCAACTTAAATTTGATATTGCCCTTCTTACAATCAGCTCAGAAGTGCACACAATCTTGTTGTAATGCAGAGCAATTGTGTGCAAAGGGTTTGCTCAGGGTCCCTACACAGTAACTCCTCGGACGAGGGTCGAACCCTCACTCAGCACGCACTGAGCGTTACAGGCCAGTCGCTCTAACCAATTGGTCGCCATGCATTTTAAGAACTTGAAGTATTTGCTTTTACATGACTGAACATTTGGAACAATCTCTCTCTCAAAGTTAGAAAGATCCTGAACAATATATCTCCAGTATTATTATTATCAGCTTGTCATTTTCATTGGTTATCAGCCTAACAAAGATGTACTTATTTAGATTTAAGTTCTGAAAAGACACTACATAAAAAACCTTTAGATGCCATATTTTTATGTCATGTGTATTTTTTTTAAACATGTGTCATGAAAACCATATGTCATGTGTATTTGAAATTCTTAAAAGTGCTATACAGAAGTTCATAAAGGTGCTATATAATTGTTCAGCTATGTAGCTGAAATGTACATACATACATTTGACAACTTTGTTATGTAAGGCAAGTTTAATGGTCTGAATAAAGTGGTAGAGATACAAGTTAAACAGCAGATAAAGTACCATAGTTTTGGAAATAACTTTGTCTATCTTGCAGTTATTCCCAATCTAGTGTAAGAGCAAATTCGTACAACACTCTTGTACAAGTTGCTTATCTTCTTTTCTGTCTTCTGTAAGGCATGAACCGACAATGTGGTTTTCACAGAATTTCTTCACTTTCCTCTGCCCATGATTGTGTAGATTGCCATTCTCATATCCATGTCTCTCTTCCTGTGGTCCTGTTTCACATTGTCCATCCTTGTTTTTGTCTGCCTCCCTCTGCTCCTCGTTCCTCCACATGGCTGTATAATTCTTTGCTCATATTCTTTCCTTGTTCATTCTAATTACATGTCCAAACCAGGTCGGTCTTCTTTTCCTGATCTTGTCTTTCAGTGTTTCCCTCTGACCAAGTTCCTATTGGGTTACCTCATTCCGAATTCTGTCTCGTCTGGTCCTTCCCGCTATTCTTCTGAGTCAGCTCATTTCTGCCACCAGTGTTCTCCTTTCATCTACCTTCTGCAAGCACCAGCATTTGGCCCCATATAGCAGCACTGGGATGATTAGTGCTGTGTACACTGTACAGTTTAATTTTTGTTTTTGCTGATAACATATCAGCAAAAACAAAAATTAAACTGTACATGGATATGAGAATGGCAATCTACACAATCATGGGCAGAGGAAAGTGAAGAAATTCTGTGAAAACCACATTGTCGGTTCATGCCTTACAGAAGACAGAAAAGAAGATAAGCAACTTGTACAAGAGTGTTGTACGAATTTGCTCTTACACTAGATTGGGAATAACTGCAAGATAGACAAAGTTATTTCCAAAACTATGGTACTTTATCTGCTGTTTAACTTGTATCTCTACCACTTTATTCAGACCATTAAACTTGCCTTACATAACAAAGTTGTCAAATGTATGTATGTACATTTCAGCTACATAGCTGAACAATTATATAGCACCTTTATGAACTTCTGTATAGCACTTTTAAGAATTTCAAATACACATGACATATGGTTTTCATGACACATGTTTAAAAAAAATACACATGACATAAAAATATGGCATCTAAAGGTTTTTTATGTAGTGTCTTTTCAGAACTTAAATCTAAATAAGTACATCTTTGTTAGGCTGATAACCATCTTGCACATCTTGCTCAGTCTGCCATACACTATTGATGCTAAGCCAATCCTGTGCTTTCTGTCCTTTGTGCATTTTCCATCCTCTGGCAACAATCCTCCCAAGTACACAAACTCCTTGACCTGCTCTAGCTCTCTCCCGTTCAGTGTCATCTTTTGACTCCTTATACTGTTTCCCTATGGTCATCGTCTTGTTTTTTCCAGCATTTATTCTTAACTCGAACCTTCCGCTGCTTGCAATGCACTCTGTCTGTCAGTTCCTGTACTTGGCATGGTGAGTCAGCGATCAGGTTGATATCATCCGCAAATCGCATATTGTTTAGCAGTTGTCCATTTACAGTCACTCCCGCCTCGGTCGAATTCATTGCATGGCTCATCAGGGCCTACAAGATCAGATTGAACAGGTCCGGTGACAGTCCACATCCCTGCATTACCCCTACTGTAATCTTGAACCATTCTGTTAGCTCCCCCATCCACTCTGACTGCGCTCGTTGACTTGCTGTATAGGTCTTCTAATGGTATTACCAGCTTTTCTGGGATTCCAAAGTTCCAGAGTACCTGGCATTGCCTCTGCTGCCAGACACTGTCAAATGCCTGTCTGAAGTCAATTAAATTGTTTTACAGCGTTTTGTTCTTTTCAAAATATTTCTCTGATAGTTGTCGAACTGTTGCTTTTGGGCAGAGTTAGACACTGTGCATGACATTTAGTGTTTGCTTGGAGTTGTGTTATACAAGCACAACATTGTGGTTGTAACCAACTTTTACAATATTTGAACATTTCTGTTAGGATGTTCTATTATGCATTGTTGGCAGGAAAGAGGAACCAGGTCAGAGCACGACCTTAGCCACTCAAGAACTTCTTCGGTTAGTTGAGGCAAATCCTGGTGGTTTGCCAGCAGTCGATCCAGTAAAGGATCTACATCTTCAGGATTTTGATCTGGTTGAGAACTTCAGACGAATGAAATTCTTAGAAGAATCGCTTCCTTCGTACAAATGCATTCATGATCCCAGTTTTGAGGAAAATGTAAGTCTGTAAATTTATTAGTTTTTAAATTAAATGTATTTGGATTTTGTAAGGTAATATAAAATAGCACAAGCAATAACATTAATCTCTTCATGTTGAGATTGTATCCTTTGCCCTAAATGAAAGCACCAACGTCTTTACTACTGTCTGACTTCATCGTGCACAGCAAAACTGTGTAAGGAGTGTCAATGTAAGGTGTTTTGCATCAGCTCACAAATGGCATTTTTTGTTCTTAGGTTGCATTATGTTTCATTTTGACCTATATAGCTTAAGTAACTGTTAGAATCTTTGATAAAATTGCTGTAAGTTATGAAATTCAATTTTGTTTTGCAAAAGTTAAATGCAAAACTACATTTTTGTTTCTTGTAGCTAACAAGGAAGCTAAACTGTCTAAATGTTGACTGACTGCAACAATAGAATGAAATTTATGCTATTATTTTTTTAATTGTAGCTCAGGCGACTGCATGAGAAGAAGAAGTTGGATGGAGAGTTGAGTGAACTGATGCACCGGCTATCAGAGCAGAATCTTGCTCTGCTTCCAGAATATAAACAACGAATAGAGGTGTTAATTGTTTTATTTATTTTCACAAAATATTGACGTTTTCATCAAGATATTTGGGGTTGCAATTAACTGCTTGTTTAGGTGGACTTTTAAATGTAATTTGTTTTTCTGTTACTGTGTTTTGGTTGGTCATTATTTATTAATATAATCTAGATTTTAAGCTATTTGAAAGCATTTCTAAACTCTTTTGTGGAATTTAGTATCAGATTTGAATATTTTCCTATATAAGTTAGAATATATTATTGCTTGGAGTCCACTTATAGCAGTATACCATCAGCATTCAACTTTCCATTGATCTGTCACTCACATACATGTCAGTGTGGTTAAGTAAAACTTATAGGAGTACCTATCTTCAGTGCATTGTTATGTTTGAATAGTCTTGCATAAACTCAGGTAAATCGGAGGCTCTTTCCATTCTCATTCCAGCATTAGCCTTACTGTTGTTTGTATTGGAACATAAATTGTTAGAAGACTAGAATTGACTGTGGACAGTCATCTCATATGTAGACACCAACCACATAGTAAACCTTTGAAAATCAAGTTTATGTCTTATAAGAGCAGTACATCACTGCTCTTACCAAAGACATGCCACACACCATAGCCTGCCCTCTTGTCTCTCTCGCTTTCAATATGCCAACTTGGTTTGTGCAGGCAAAGAGCTTCAATACATCCAGATTGATGTGCCTGACGTGGTGTTGAGTGTATCGCTTCTTACAACTCATTGACCCAGCTCAGTCATCTGCATTGATTTCCTGTGGAATTCAGATTAATCTGAACTGACCTATTAAATTTGTACAAGAATTCTCCTACCTAGCTTTAACCACTCATATTTATATACTTACACACTTACCACTCCTATTTATAGATTATATCCCTCCATGACATCTGCAATCTTTAAGTGTTTGGGTCTTTTGGTAGAGTTAATAAAGCACTATCTTGGGCTCTAATATATTCCATTTTGATGTGCCAAGGAAGGAACTATCAATGTTTCTGCAATGCTCTAACTCTGTCTTCCTTCAATAAATACCTCAAAACTCAACTATTTCTCATTGGCTTTCAAATATCTTGGTGCCTAATACTACCATGCTTCAGAATTGAATTTTAGTAATGATAGTAATTATAGCAGCACAGTCTTGAACTTGAATGATGCAGTGTGAGGTGAACACAATAGTTATCTGAATGCATTGTTTGACGAATACTTCAGGTTTTGCGTGAATTGAAGTACATAGACAGTCACAACGTGGTTCAGCTGAAAGGACGCATAGCATGTGAAATCAGCAACCAGGAACTGATCATTACAGAGTTGGTCTTGGAGAATGTCTTGTCTGGTCTTCATCCAACCGAGATTGCTGCGCTTCTCTCATGTGTTGTCTTTGAACAGAAGAGATGCAGTGAACCAGATCTGAATAAGGAGCTAATTGCTGTAAGGACTTCTCATTCCTCAAATAAAACATCCACAAGTAATTATCACAGATCTAGCATACCAGATGCTGCTATTCTGCTAGGTCACCATACTAGTTTGGTATGTGTGTATGTAATTAATTCTACTTTAAAACAGGTAAGAACTCCACTTCAATACATTCTGCAGACTACCGGTTCATCTTTTGTCCCTGACAGATCTGTTGGTTAATAATAATAAGTCATATTATTAGACGATTAATTTTTGCTTTAGCATCATTGGAAGTTAATTTCCAGCTAAGCATGAACACCTAGAAACAAACATATTCATGCCCAAGTGCTGGTGTAAATGCTGTAAATCTTGGTAATGACCTGTGCAAAAATATAAACCAATGACGATTATAATTTTCCTAGAATTGATGATTATTTGGACATCAGAACATTCTTTTTGTCAGTAAGAAACTATTGTTTTTGAATTTGTTTAAAATCTCTAGTGTAAACAACAGTTTCTGGAAATTGCGGAGAGCATCAATGCCATTCAGAAGAAGCATCACGTACCATTACAGAAGGAAGATGCAGATGATGAGTTCAATTTTGGTCTAATGGAAGTAGTGTTTGAATGGGCAAGAGGCTTGGTAAGGACACTATCGATAACTCAACTACCTTCTTACCTTTAAATCAACAAGTCTTCTAGAACAACAATTTTTTGTTTATTTTTGATATTGAACATTCACAGAAATTTGTTAGAAGATTTCCAGATGATACAGTTTCTCATTTGAATATTGATCTGTCTAAATTGTCAAAAATTCAGTTTTACATATTTATTACAAGAAATTATTAGGTAGTTAACAGAATAACTAGGATTAGACCAAAATTTTATTAAATGACCAAATGCAACCAATGTTGATACACTGCTTCATGTTGTCTTTTCCTGGTTTGGGATGCTGTGTGCTATTGGCTTTAAGGCATAAGACACTGTTGGTGGCACATAAAGGATTTCTTGCAGTGAGCTCTTTATTTTCAATTCTCCTGTTTGATACATGACATAATTTTGGTCAAGTCCATTTGTCTGGTATTTGTATAATAAGCACTTACAGGTTCACATATAGAGGTTGCCTTTTGGTTTCTGTCATCAAGAACATAAGTATGTGATATATTTTAGGTTAGAGTGCATTATTCTGGCCTGTAAATATCTCTATGACGATATTGCAATAATCTGAGGCCATGATCTCACATTAAACATGAAACTCTCCTGCAATATCTAGCTGGTTGTAATGTTGTAATGAATCCTTCATATGTGTCATAACATGTGTCATGTTAGTCTTCTTCAATTATCTTCAGCCTTTCTCCAAAATAACGGATCTAACGGACGTTCAAGAAGGCATAATCGTTCGCTGCATCCAGCGATTGGACGAAGTGCTTCGAGACGTCTACAAGGCCGCTCGAATCATTGGTGATCCGGTCCTTAGCAAGAAGATGGAGGAGGCTTCAGCCATGATAAAACGGGACATTGTATTCGCTGCCAGCCTTTACACTCAGTAACTTCTTCCAAGGAATCAATTGACTGCAACTCTCTTCTCTCATCTCTACTATCTATTTGCTATTTACTTATTTATTAAAGACATTTATTTAGTTCCATTCGAGTAATCAGAGGTTGTGCTAGCCTAAATGATAGTAGATGTCATTACGAGAAAGGAAATTTCATCATTGCGCCCAGCAATACACAGAAAGCTATGAGTTACAGAGGTTGTGGCTCATGCACACATGCAGGCCAGACCAACAGATTCTAATCCAAAGTTGACAGATGATATCATAACTGAGTCTGTTCATCCAACAGCATGTTTAGATATCTGGACCAAACCAACAGTTATAGTTTAGAGTGATAATGACACACAGTAACATCTATATCCCTATGATAATGTCGTCACCAGCTAACTACCAAATGAATTTGGAACGGGTATTGGTTGCCTGCTGATCGTCCCAACAATGCACATTGCTCCTCTGCCGAGACACAAGTGGCTGACTACAGATCATGTACGTGATCCGTAGATCACTAGTGAGAAAACCCTCCCATCCTTTGGCAGTCACATAGACCAAGATAGCAGGCAGAGAAAATACTGTTATTAATATTCATTTTATTAATGTTATGGTTACTGCTGTGAATGTATATGCCAATACATATATATGTAATTTTACGCATGTAACAGTGCATACGTTTGCAGAGAAGATGGAAGTGATTAGTAACTTATTTTTATTGTCAGTGACAATTGGTTTTAATGAGTAATAGTATATATTGGTGCAAAGTATTGCCAAGTGGAGAAACTCAGACCACTTGTCAGAGCAGATCTGTATGACCTTAGCGATCAGAGTACCTATGAAAATAGACATGTCCAATGTTTAATCCTTTACATTTTATGATGCTGAAGGTTGTTGCATTTGTGTATATTTCTGTTGCGACACTTGCTATAATACCCTTTAAGTATCTAACACAAGTGCTTCTAGTGCTTTTTGTGCCAATCCAAATGATTGATGCTATTAGACTAAGTAAGGACAATAAGTTAATAAGTAAGTGAATAGTGCTCAATAAGTGCTCAGATTACCACAAGAGTCACTGGCAAGCTTTTGCTGGTAATATTATGCAGACGGATTACCATCCAGAAAGTCTTCGCAATGTTTCTTAGTTCTTGGTATATGTAGCGAAGAAGAAGAGAAGTGACTGCAGGTGAGGAGGCTGGCAGCACATAAAGCCCAAACATCAAGCAGTCCGTTAGAGTCAGGTTAGTGTCGTTTTTAGATCTATGCGAAACACCTTTGGCTGCACAATATTCAGATACTCGACCGTACTACGTTATATTAAAACAGCAACCGACACAGTTCACATTCGAATACTAGTCAGTGGATGTGTACTTGTTAGATGCTACACTAACTAAAGGTAGACAACCATTCTAGGGATGTGCTTGTCTTTGTCTACACAGTACTGCACAGATGTGTAGAAAGATGTGCCTAACTGTCTTTATAACGTATCCAACTGTAGGTCTGTGTAGATATATACATGTACCTGACAATGACTGCTTCTGTCATTAGAACGTGTTGAACTGAAGGTAGTCCTTGAGGTACGTTGGAAGCGCAAGGTTTTCGACGTGACGGGGTATTGGCTTTCTGATGGTGTCGAGCAAAGCGATTCGACCGAGCTGCTTCAGAGAGCGTGGCGTGACAGCCGCATCAAGCAGCATCGTCCTCTGGCAGTTGGACATTGTGTTGTCCCTGGCGATGACCTCTGCATCGAAAGCCCTCGCAGCATCTACCAATAGACAGAAGATGTCTTCGTATGGCCGCAGTTTGCGTACCTGGCCGAGTATTCCACACGGGTCCCTGATCTTCAGCAGACGCGTCGGGACGCGCATGTTGATGTGAGACCCGTACTGGAGGAAGAGTCGGACGAGTCCGTAGTCGTACTCCTCCGAGTAGCTGAGGTACTCGACGAGTGGCGCCAGGCTTGGTCCGATGTAGGAGAAGAACTCGCGACAGAAGTTGGGCTGTGCGCCTCCCGCTAGGAGGTTCTCGATGATCTCCTTCTGGCGTTTGAGGGTGTTGGAGCAGGCGACCTGCAGAGGGCAGCAGCCGTCATCGGTCGGTTCGTCCGGGTCGGCGCCATATTCCAGAAGGACCCGAGCGACCTCTGGCTGGTCGTGGACTATGGCCTCGTAGAGAGGGGTAAAGGGGTAATCGGGAGGGCGGTTGGTCAGCGCACCGGCCGACAACAGAAGGCGAGTAATGTCCACTTGGCCAGACATTGCGGCAAAGTGAATGGCCCTTCGACGGTCAAAACGAGGTGGACACTGGGCGTTAACGTTTGCTCCATGAGACAACAACACTCTGGCCGCCTCCACCTAAGACAATGACAATGGCAATCGATTAACTAGGGCCTACACTGGTGACTGTTCTGCAGGTTGCAGTATATCAACAACCTATATGAATTAGGCATTTATAGACCAAAACCTATATTATTATGTTGTGTGAAGTGAATGTAGGACTATATGTTTATGTATAAATGTATTTATAATTACTAATGTAACTAATGTTCATAGGCCAAAGGTCCGCACTAAGTCTTGGACCTTAAAAAGCGTGGTTCCCATTCCAACGGGCATCAGTGGTAAAGAATGATCTCTGGTTGCAGCGCTCGTGAATAAACTTTTGCGCAAGTCCTCGTGACTAAAAACATCTGGTACCTTGCACTTAGTGTTATAGTAGCACTTTTGAAGATTACGATGATGAAAATGATCGGTTTTAGAAAATGAACAGAGTATCTGTATAGGCCTAAATGTGCAACTGTGCGTATACACATTATACATGTACGTAACTAGTGCTACCTTTGCTTGTATGCGGATGGTGGCTACTCGCAAAGACTACAATGTATGCAGTGACAGAGTCAGCAGTGGTAAAAGCATTGGCTGCCGCAACCGCATCAGTATTGCAGCAGCAGACACAGACTACAAGGCCAAGGTTTACATTAAGAGATTGCTTGCTAGTGATATTCTTTTTTGCTAGAATTTAAAAATGCAAGATTTTTGGATCAGTGCTTATACACCGTAGTCGTTGTGTGCTTTGAGCCGAACCTCCAACTTCTATCATATCGAAATCCCTTTTTAAGCATTTGCATCTTGGTTCCTAGCAAATATATGGGCCTCTCATATTTAGCCTTTAGGACTTATATTATTTTGCATGTGTAATAAGTGCTATAGATGAATGGACTAAGTAATAGCAGTGGCCAGCTATATCCGCAGCAATAGTAGCAATGGTAGTACTAGTGGTGAAGCTGGTAGTGATGAAGGCAGCAGTGGAAGAGTAGTGGTAATAGTCAGTAACAACATCATTTTGCAGCCTGGGTCGCTTAGTTACTAGTAGTAACATGCATACTAATAAGTAAATATTGTACTAAATGTAGTGCATTGTGGAAGAACTTGTTGTGGTTTGATTATAAGTTGATGATAGAGCAAACATGTTGTTGCCTGAGGCTGGCAGTAGGCCTAGGCATATAGTGTTAGGTGTACCTGTTGTAGTTTGGCTGCTTTCATGAGTGTCGTGAGTCCCCCTCTGCTGACTGCATCTGGGTCGGCACCGTACTGGAGCATCAGTTGGAGACAGCGCGTGTTCTCCAGGGGAATCAGGTTGATCTCGTGTCCAAGGAACGTCTTCCTGTTTGGATCGGCTCCATACAGCAGCAGAAGCTCAAGGCACTCCACATGATCGTTTTCAGCGGCCAGACTGAGCGGGTGTTCCGTGAGAGAGGCCAGGACTTTGGACGCCTCTTCACCTCCCTCCTGACCTTCAACGAAGTTGACGACTGCATCGTGTTCAAGGAGCAGCCGGACAACTCTGTCGTGTCCGTACTTGGCGGCGATGTGCAGCGGAGTGTATCCGACGTCGTCGCAGCTGTTTACGTTGGCGCCGTGGTCTAGTAGGACTCGAGCAACAGCGACGTCGTTCTCATAGGCGGCATAGTGTAACGGTCTCAGACCCTTCGTTACGCCACCGTTAGGATTGGATCCGGACTTGAGCAGAAGTAGGACATCGGCGATTGGAAAGTGGTTCGTTATCACATCCGCCAACATTCGCTGAAGCTTCTCCTGATTGTAACGAGATTCCTGCTCCTGCTCCCCATGTCGATCCTCCACCTCCTCTTCCTCATGTGAGTCCAGTCGCTGATCTGACTGTTGTTCCTCTTGTTGCTGCTGTTGTTCCTCTTGTTGCTGCTGTTGTTCCTCTTGTTGCTGCTGTTGTTCCGCTTGTTGATGCTGGTGCTCTTCCTCGTGCCGCTGTTGCTGCCCTTGTGGTTGTTGCTGCAATAACAATAAGAACAATATGTAGTCCATCTCATAGTGTAGCCTCATCTACATTGCATTAAACAGACTGAAGCCTCAATTCCTGCACTTAGGAACCAAAAAACAGCCGATGCATAATATTAGAGATAACAAGGCAATTGGAGATACAGGGCTCATCTTAACTATAAATCTGCATTTACGTACCAGTCAGAAATTTAAACTGGTTTTAAATCAAGAAATTAAGCACTTAGAATTTCAGCTGTAATTGAGATCTATGGCAGAGAGTATGGTTATTTGCAAGGATTGTCTATTGGTATTTGGGTTATTGGGTAATGTGTCTAAAGAATCTCGAAATGTTAAATTTCGCTTGGAGTTACCACTAAATGTAGGCATACAGAGAATTAGTAAATTATAGGGCTACGTGCGGTTACATCCACAGGTTATAACGGACCAATTTCAGTGTCAACTGATTAGAATTTAATTTAGAAGTTATCTAATAAAATTATAAAGATGTGGGTCACTGTGTAGGTTAATAATTATTGTATCGACATCGTCATAACTTGCTATAAATCTCTTGTAGTCGCATTAGACTGCGTAATAAACGTAGATCGGGTAGGCCCTATATGTTATGATCGGAGCATAGAACTCTTTCCATGGCCTACCGTATCTTGCTCCATTCCGCGAAAACTTTAACCGATTCTCCTATAGTTGACTACAGACTCTTCGATCATCTGGTGCGCAGCCGCCTTGTCCAGCGCAGCGACCGCGAGGCCTGAACGCAGCTTAGTTATCTCATCCGATCGTCTGTTTGTGAGCTCCATCTGTGTTGCAGCTTAGGAATGGACAAACACACTCAGTCCGCTGTTGGCGCATGATATCCAGCTGCATAGGCCTATATGCCAGTACGCGGCGATATAGTAGCCTAGGTCCATGCCTGCATATGCAACGGAGTGGCCTTTGGGTGAGGCCTGTGGTGCACACCTGATGCAGGCCTATTGCACAAGATGCTTAGCTCCAGCTCCACTCTCATTTCAATTGCTTGTATATATATATATATATATATATATATATATATATATATATATATATATATATATATATATATATATACGCAACTGAGGAAAAGCTACGTAGATCTTACTGCGCGGTCATAGTTGCCGCCGCCTTCTATTTTCACAGGCAAGTGTTATGATCTAGGCTTTTCTCCCAATGTTTGCATAGGCCTATCGTAGATCTGCACTAACCAGGTTACACAATGTCTATAGGATGGTGTACACTGTCTTCCTGCAGCTAATTCCTCTCATAGGCCTAGACCAAGACTAAGCTGGACAGACACTGTAAATGAGGACACATCACTTGGACTAACACTGAGAGAAGCACTGAACATTACAAATGATCTAGGACAATGGAAAAAATTTAGGCCTATCGTACGTCATAAAGAAATGCATAGCGTTAGAATATGATAACGACGACGACGACAATGATGATGAAGATATAGTTCAGACTATGAGCTTTGAGTTCAATTTTGATGTTTAGGAATATTAAAGAGTTTGAATTGAGTGTGAAACGATCGAGTTTTATTTGTGAGTGAATTGAGTTTGAATTGAGTTTAAGTTGGGCTTGATTTGAGCGTGAATTGAGTTTGATTTGAGTGTGAATTGAGAATTGAATTGAGTTTGAATTCACTGTAAATTGAGTTTGAATTGAGAGTTAATTGAGTTTGAATTGGATTGAGGCTGGATTTGAGTTCGAATTGAGTGTGAACCAAGTTTGAATTGAATGTGAAGTTAGTTTTCTTAACAGCAAACTTTTCGAAATTTAACTGCAGTAATAATCGTTTAAAATAGGGCCTACTATTGCAAGTTATTGTGGGCTTAGTCCTGACCTTGACATCTAGCTGCCCCTTTCTCGGCGGATCTGGTTGCAATGTAGGCCTATTATGCTTCAGTTGTATGCGCGACGCTCTTCACCAACCTATTCGTAGTTCTTCACTGGCTCGAGTAGGCTTAGGCCCTATACGATAGCTGCTGAGAATTTGTGAAAACCTCGGCGTTTATAGTGACGCTGGATCACATGTAGACCTAGGCCCATACCTATCTAGGCGTCTCCAGTGCTGCATGCAAGACTTGAAACTTCAAGACGAGACCGAGACAGTGAGGTACCAAGACCGAGACACTAGGCTCAAGACTGTACGAGACAGTAAAGGACAAGTGATCTTATATAAAGGGCTGTAAAATACTAATGTATCAGTTTCCGAGAATAATGTTCATTTGTAATTTCAATTTGAAGCTTATAATGTAGGCCTATATAGTACCGGTTCCCGAGAACAGTCCTTATATATTGCCGCGTTTTATGTTTTTAGATATCTCTTCTTCGGCCTATCTTCTGAATAGCATAAAGAAAGCCTTTTTCGACACTTCTGAAATATTCTAGATGATTTAAACAAGAAACTTCGATACCAACCGTACTACCAAACGAAATTATGAATTTGCGCATACCCTTACTCACCCTGAGAAACTCAGTTGTTCCGATCGTTTCGGTTATGGTGGTGTACAGTTATTGTTTTGTCAATAACTTCAAATTGTGTAAACGCAAACTTCACAATTTCAGAGCAAGACTTTCACTTCAAGACAGTTTCTAAAAATTCTAGACACTACCGCGAGACCGAGACAATAAGCCTCCGAGACTGAGACACTAAAAAACTGTCTCGAGACCATACAAATCTCTGGGCGTCTCCCCTCTTTCCACGGGCGCAACTATGGGGTGCTCGAGCACCCACTGGATAAACAAGTTGACCCCCCCAAAAAATTGATCCAATTTCGATGAGTTTTTCTTTTTTTGAATGGGGGAGGGGGGGTGTAGGGTGCTTTCAGTACGCTGCTTCACGCTTTCGGAGTTTGCAATATGAGCACCCCAGGAAAATGTTCTGGTTGCGCCTCTGCCTCTTTCTCGCAACATCGGTCGACCCGACCTTTCGCGCTAACCCATGCGCACTTAGCTTAATCGCACAATATGTCTACCTTGGAACAAAGGCCAGTTTAGGCCTAGCGTCACTCTTGGTAATCGTACCACCTATACGTATCTCTAAACATGTCCAACTCGTGACCATACACCATACGGAGTGAACAGGCCCAAATCGGACCATATCTTGTTTTATATATAGGCCTGGGCCTGTGTGCAGGCCTAGATGAACTGAACCCATAAACTTTTCTTCCTAGCGTCATAGGTGACAAAGCTCGCAGATTAAACAGAAACCTTCATTTCAAATCGATAACCTTGCACTCACACGATCAAGCGATATCTCCTAGGTCTTTCGATCCATTCATAAAATAATCACTTAAAGGTGACGTGATGTTTTGTCCGTTTACAGTGATGACGAAGTAGGCTATTAGAATAAAATCATGTAGCCGATCAACGCAACAACTATCTCTTAAGACTTAAGCGATGCTCAAGTATGTGTAGCCTATAAGTCATATATAAGTCCTATATGCACATATGCATATAGGTTCAACCTACAATGGAAGGCTTGTAAATAATTAGCTCACTTACCGATGTCTCATAAATTATACAATTTATTCATCTTCTCTTGGAAGCGATGCGCTCAATGGCCTTTAGCTTGTACGACCCGTTTGATCTGGACCTGGAACCGGTTTTAACCCATCGGTTTACCGATTTTGCTTTGATCGAGTGTGTGTGGATAAGCTGGTTCCCGCAACTTCATTGGCTTTTGGGCGCTGTAAAAATCTTCAGATTATGATAGGCATAAATCTGTTGGAGATAAGTGTCCTCAATTATACACGTACAACACTTGACATCATTAAAACCGCTTTGGTTTAGATCTCACAATGTCCATCCAATTTTCATGGTCACACACTCTCATGCCATCCTTATCCTCTAAATGCTCTCACTGACACAATCCCACACTGGACACACGATCGCAAGTATCTTAAGCAATTCAGGACACTTTTCTGCTAGTCTCAAAACACATTCGTTAGGCAATTGTAATGGGCAGGGCGCCACCCTCGTGTGTTCCTCAAATTGCGCTACATAAGCAGTCTGATGCACCCATAGATCATTACAATGAGCCACAGAAGAAATTAACACTAAATAAGATCACAAATGAACAATAAAGCAAAAGAACTAACAGAGAAGTCGTATTCTCTTTGAATTCCAATTTAATTAATTCCATCTGCTCTATATACTATTAGAGCAAGTTAATTCTAATTCTCAAACTGTAGATCTCAAACATAATTGTTATATTTAACCAGACGCAAAGAAATAACAAACTAAAGCAACATTGCCCTTGAATTTCTTAAAAGAAAGAAATTACGTTATAAACATTCACCAATCGAGCGTACAGATGTAGACTAGATTTCAAAATAAAACAGTACCATCCAGATTCTGTAAAACTGCACCAAACATATTGCATATACATGTAATTACAAAATCAAAACAAATAATCACATTCATATAACAGAATATAGTACTTGATACAGCAATATTTACTTGTACTATGTCACTCATAAAACTAAATGGTTACTCACTGCAGCTGTAGAAGCATTAAAACAAAACAACAATTGGCCTACATATAAAATAGATCCATGCGTACATGCGTGTAAAAAAATGTTTTCACTCAACATTTAGAAGGTACGATTTAAGCTGGTTAGGTAGAGGAAGTTGTGCAACGCTACCTCTGAGCTGCCTATCAAGTGCTCTGTAGATAGCCACTCGTGCTATCTGCTTCAGAGAACGTGGCCGGAAAGCCAACTTTTTAATGACTTGAATAAAAACAGAACTAGGCATACGATCACATTCTGGATCAAACCGCGACATGTAAGTGGCGGCGTTAAGGCACTGGTAGAGGGCCCTGTGGCCCATCGAATTGTAGAACAACATCAAAACACGACGAGCCTCGCCTTCTCCCTCAAGCGGCTGAATCAGGTCTTGTACATGATACATGTATTGGTTGAAAGGCTGCGACCCTTTGGGTTTGAGAAAAATATTGCTCTGTGAGTGGCAAATTATGTGGTCTGTCGGGTACGGTTCAACGTCCGGATTGGCACCCCACTGCAGACACGTAAGAACCCATCGGTGAATATGCACTAGATCACACGGCTCACGAACAAACTGTGCCAGCCTCACGAGCTCAACAAGAATGTTACCAGTCCTACTCTCAGAATCACGTCGCCCTGCATTTCTGCTGCTATGGTTTGAATCAAGACCATACTGAAGTAGAAGCGCCAACAGCTGTTCAAGAAAGTGTGACATCTGTTCCCTAATCACATCATCACGCTGTGTTAGACACCGATGACCGTGTTGTGCCAGTATGGCAACCACGTTCGTATGAGTAGAGGGTGTGTGGCTTGGATGAGCACCATGCGCACACAGCAACTTCAGGCACTTCAGTAACCCTTCGTGGTATCTCGAACCTTTGCTTGGATCAACGTCAACAACACATCCAAGTAAAATCACAAGCGGAGTTCGACCCGCTCCCGTCGTCCTGTGAGGGGCAGCACTGGCCTGTAGCAAGACCTCCAAGGCCCGATAAAGAACGTCCAAGTCAATCTTATAATTCTCACGCACAGGCAACGTCTCTAAAGTTATTCCACTTGGATCATTGCTTATAACAAAATCAAATGTGAGAATCAGTTTATGAAGAGCGGTAACTCCACTGTCGTTCAGTAAATCTGGATCACAGTTATTTTGCAACAGAATCTCCACAGTCCGCAGAGTGTGCTCGTCATACTCTCCCTGGGTTCCATTTTGTCCTTCTTTCTCCAGTTTCCGATTCACAAGATCCACCAAAACGTGCAATGCCGTGTTTCCACGTCTATCCACAAAGTTGATCTGCTGTTCCAGGCCACAGGCCAGAAGGAATCTTGTGCAATCATACAGCTCCGTTGGATCCCGGATGCTAGCAAACAACAGATGAAGTGCAGACTGTCTGCTTGAATTGATAGCTAGCGCATTTGCACCACCATCTGCAAGCCGTGATATGAATTTCATTCCCCATTGGACAGAATACAGAAATGGAGTCATGCCATATTCATCAGCGATATTCAGTTCGTTTGGACACAGTTCCATCAGATAACAAATACTGTTGTATGCTCCAAATTTACAGGCGTAATGTAAGAGCTGCAGGTTACATGGCCAAACATAGTAAGTCATGGCCTTTGATTCCATCAGGCTCTTCAGCACATCGACCCGATCATACTAAAAGTAGAAATAATCATATCTAATTTGTTAACAGAATTTAAAAAATAAAACAAGAATAAGCTCCAAGGTAAATAAAACACCTAACAAAATGTGGATGTGATCTGCTGCTTGCTTACTCAAAAATTAGGGACATCCGAATACTGATTTTTATTTGCCATTAACAAAAAATTAATTGCCTTATATTAATAACATGCTACACAAAGTTTACAGCATTCTTTAACTGACTTACAAACTGAACTGACCCATCAACTGAAAACAAAGAATCAACCACTCAATGAAACTAATCACTTCACAAATTAATCAAATAAGGTAATCTAATTATCACTCTGATCTCACAGATTAATTGAAAACTGTATCACATAACTTCAAATATTAAAGTGGTGCAACTGAAATATACAAAAACCTAGGTGAAAACCTTGAAATTAGTCTACCTGTATTGCATACATGACAGGCAGCTCATGACTGGCATCACAGGCATAGATGTCCGTCTCCAGAAAATGAAACCTCGATGGTACATGCTGGACTGGTATATGGCATCCAGGGTAGCACATTCCGCTCTTCTGCATAGCACTTGCTCCATGCTTCAGCAATATTTCCACTAACGGCCGATTGCCAATCTTGCATGCAAGATGCAGCGGCAAACTGCAGTATCCATTGTTCAAGTTCCAACCTTCATCAACAAGAATTCTAACGAAACTCTCATCAACAGTCATCACCGCTACTTGAAGCACATTATAACCTTTGGCATTCGTCACATATGCCAGCATATCAAACTCTTTACATTCTGCAAGCAGCTGTCTTGCACGTGCCAACCCATATATTGGGTCATAAGGATTGTCTTTCCTTGCTTGCAATAAGAGGAAGAGCTCACTGCTTATTGTCAGAGTCTGCTCAGATGGATCAACATTCTGACCGGCTTTTATTCCGAAGATTAAACGGATGTATTGATAGAATCCTGACATATATGAATTCATCCAGCGCATCATTACGTGTACAAAATTCTGTTGCCAGTGTCACCTGAAATATACAAAACAATAAAGAATTTAAAAATGTAATGGACAATACAATTAAGAAGCAAAACATTTACACACCTACTTGTAAGAAGTTGTTTGAATATGGCTAGGATAAATTGTGTGTATCATCACTCAACTTCCGACATCATATTCTCGATTGCATGACTGATTTTACTGCTACTGCCTTCTTCTGCCCATGGATATGGATGGGGGACAGCAATAGTTCTTGTATGTAAGCAAAAAGTAAGTACATAAGTAATCCCTCACATGAAAAAATCATTTATAACTAGCACATACTATAATGTGCATTTCTGACAAATGCACATACTGGTATGAACAAGTTATAAACTTGAGATGAACTACACCAGTTATACAGTATAATATATCTATTTATCTAAAGACAACTATTTAGAGGCGCTCTCATCCCAGGCTCAGCCAAAGACAACACTCTTGACTAATTTATCAAAATACTTAAACAAGGTCCAACAGTAGAGAACACAGGTCAGAACAGGAGCTATTCCAAACAAAGGGACCCATAACTGAGAAAGTCCTATTCTGTCTGGTGGCAGTGAGAGCACATGGAACCACACAAGGACACTGATCAGAGAGATTTGCTACCCGAACAGGAGGAATTAAAAGTGAAGAGCTCCCAAAAGATAAACAGGTGCACTGCCCGGGACACAGTGTAAAGGCAATAGTGGAGATTCTAAAATGGATGTGGTGCTGGAATGGCTATATACGTAGATTTTGGCTTTGCAGATGTCAATGTAATTAATTGAATCTCAGCAGTCAAATACATATTTTAAAAGCATAAATATAAATAAATATAAATATATAAACATAAATATTCCATCCTGACTTAGTCTAAAATACAGCCTGTTGTAAATCCCTGGTAAACACGATAATTTCGTTTAACCACCACTCTGGACTACTAGCAAACAGTTAAAACCTCTACAAGTTATTGTAATGTTTCTCAGCTAAAATACATACACTATGCATGGGCTTGAAAACATAAATGATGACATAACAAGACTTTAACAAAATAAGCATTTTAAAGGACTGAACTCAACAAATGAGGGCAAACAATAGTGGTCTTGAATCCATCTCCTACATCTCATGCATCCAGCTCTTGTTAATGCTGTCACAAAAACCATACACACCATCACATCACCCCTGTCCTCATATCACCCAAAAGAATAGAATTGCCAACTCTGGTATCAATCAAAGCAATTTACATAGTGCCTCTTCCAGCCAACTATTCAGAGGTGCTCCAAACCCAGGCCTGGTCAAAAAGAAAAGTCTTAAGAAGTTTATAGAAAGAGCCAGACAGGTCGCACAGGAGAGAGTACAGGTCAGATGGGAGGTTGTTCCAAACACAAGGGCCCACAATCGCGAAAGCTCTATTTTGCGGTATAAGCATGTGGAACCACAAAGTCGTCTCCAGAGGCCGAGCAAAGAGATCAGCGACCAGAGGAAGCTGAAGTTAAGATGAACAGATACCTAAGATAGACAGGAGCATTGCCCAAAACACAGTGCCAGACAATAGAGGAGATCCTATATTGAATGCGCTGCTGAACCGGAAGCCAGTGAAAGACATAACGCATGTACGTAGAGATGTGGCCAAATTTAGGAACACCAGTCAAGCAAACTGTGGCCCATTGAACCCCCTCCAGAATATAAAGTCATATCAAGCACCAACAACACACTTCAATCCTCCCAGCCCTCCTATCTCTGTCAGTTTTTCACTGTCCACCCACTTTGCCCAACCCATTCCTCTTCCACCCTAACAATGTTCCACCCTTCCATCAACTCATCACTAAAATTTGCAAATAGCTACTTAGGGTTGCCAACTCTGGACAAACCCATTCACAGATATTTCCCAAAACTCACAACATACCAAACCGTTGACACCGTTAAAACCGCCAAACCCAGGAAGTCATCGTTATGCTAGATGGAGCTGCGAATAATTTAGAATGATGTTCGAGACTTCAAGTCTTTCGAATCTACAATCGAAAGTCGATTAGTCGAGACACTTGTGATTATGAACATTGAGAACTAAAATGCCATACTATACAGTATTGTTCATATTGGATTTGGACATCATTGAATCGCATAATATTTAACAATTACTTACCTATTCTTGGATTACAGGACAAAATAAGAATTGACTGGGATACGAGGCAGCCTTGTTCGATTCCAGAACTGACCCGGCAATTCCGGAATGGTTGGCAACCCTATCAGGCTCTGTGGCCATAGCAGTACCACCTCTGTGGAGCAAACTCCTGCCAGTTATAACACTATGAAGTCACCAAAATCTCACATGCTGCTGTCTCTCACTACAGGTCTTACACTCATAACTAAAATCAACATCCCCTCACAAATCTTATCCAGGTTCTTCCTCTTCTTCTCACCTTCGTTGCTGTTTAAATTCTAAACAACATCTGCATGTCTGCATTCCTGATCTTAACTTGGGACTTGATCTGAAACCGATTTTGACCCTACCTGCTTATAGATTTCTTTCCGAGTAAGCCCCGGTGAATTAGCTGGTTCCCACGACTCCACATTTTTGGGCCATATAGACGTCTCGAGATAACGATCTCCGTCAAATAGCTAACGTCTGTAACTGATAGCGACGACGATGACAACTATAGGCCATAAAAAGACCAAGATAAGGAGCTAATCCTTCAGCAAAGATTAACCCCTTAATGCGAATTTTAATCGAAAATGGCTATTAGTTCTTGACGAATATTAAATCTTTGTAATCCGAGATGACTGATATGCCAAATTGTAAGTAATTAGGCCAGATAAAAAAACTACACGTTAACTTAACTTAAGGGCCGAACTCTGAAATCTGCAGGTGAGGACACCATGATATCATAAATGAATGGCTTTCTGGTCTCTTACCTATGTATCTCAGCGAATAATTAGTCACAATTTCCCATTGCGTTAGCTAATAATTTGACAATTACATGACAAGCACCTGAATAGATGAAAATGGTTAAACGTAACACAACGCAATCCGAAATATAAACAATGGCTGTCTGCCGACCTTCGGTGGCGCGTTCTGAATGGGCATTTCGCATTTGGTATGCAGCGTGCGTTTTGATGAGCGCATATTGCGGCGACATGATATTATATTATAATGGCAATAATTCTAAACCTCATAATTTATATATTGTGAAATAGAGAATTTTTCTTACTCCGCCAGATGCAATATAGATATGCAATGAAATGGTACACACAATGACACGTGCACGATCAGCTCTAGGACACAAGCACTCACATCATATTAGCTTCAATAACCAACGCAAAGCAGATAAAATAGGTCAAATAATTCTATAAATAGAATTTGACTGCCAACCCAAACTGTGCATGATCGTGGCCCGACGTTCACCTCGATAATCACGTGACTATGTCAACCGTGTGGCAGAATTAAGGTGCACGTGCTTTAAATGCTCGGACTCGGCAAAATTCAGCTCATAAAACTCGGTACTCGAACTCGGCAAGAAATTCAAACTGGGTGCATTCCTACTCTAGTGTTGAATGTTAAATTCTCAGTAGTGATCAACGTATAGAAATGAGGGCTGAAAGTGAACAGGCCGACCATACCCTCTTCAGGGCCCTCACCAGGGATTCAAGACGCTGTGGTCTCCATGACAGGGACGAAAAGAACTTTATACCCAAATTATTGTACAAATAGGCCTTCATCTATTACGTACCCTCATGTTCCCTAAGCGTCCACGGTTCCCACGGAAGTTAAGCCTATAGCAAACTCGACGACTGAGCGACTGTTTGATTAATCTGTAATAGGCCCCTATTATGAATTTGTAAGTCGCTACGTTTTAACAGCGAAGTTTCTTTTCCAATTAACGAAAATACAATAGAGTACGTATACAGCTTTCCATAGTGATTGAGTCCAGTGTACTGAATATAGGCCTACATCTGTGATGTGAACTGACATAATGAATTCTTGACGTTTAACAGAATTGGGCTTATTTATTAGGTACGCATGAGATTAGGTCCCTTTTCGTATGCCGCAGAATGGCATATAGCTGATTGGTTAGACCGCTCACTAACCTGTTAGGACATGTAACTAGAATGAACAAGGAAATAAACAGTGTTGTATGCAAGACTTGAAACTTCAAGACCAAGACGAGACCGAGACAGTGAGGTACCAAGACCGAGACCGAGACACTAGGCTCAAGACAGTACGAGACAGTAAAAGACAAGTGATCCTAGATAAAATGATGTAATATACTAATGTATCAGCTTTGGGGAATAAGGTTCATTTGTAATTTCAATTTGAAAGCTGTAATGTATATTTGACCAATTCCTGAGGATAGCTTTTATATTGCCGCAAGATTTTAAGACAGTTAACGCGAAATTTATCGAGATCTCTTGTTCGAGACAAAACAAGACTTTCACTTCAAGACAGTTTCTAAAAATTCCAGACACTACCTCGAGACCGAGACAAGAGACAGCAGGCTTCCGAGACCAAGACCGAGACCGAGACACTAAAAAACTGTCTCGAGACGTCTCGAGACCAAGACACTGTCTCGAGACCGAGACACTGTCTCGATACCGAGACACTGTCTCGAGACCATACAACTCTGGAATTTAAAATAATATCAGCAAGGACACTATGCTGCCAGGTGGAAGGAACGATGAGCAGAGGTAGGCAGACAAAAACACGGATGGACAATGTGAAACAGGACCTCAGAGAGAGATATGGATATGAGAACAGGAACGTGGCATATTAATAGCGTAGCAGGTAATAAAACGTGACGTAAACTGAAAACAGCCTTATTCTCACCGAAAGTTAATTTGAAGGATTAATAGACTAACTAATAAATAAGTTACTGGTGAGTAGGTTACGGTAGAAAAGACAAATTTATATTCTTTCAGTCTTGGCGAGACTTACAAAAACATCCAGTCTTCATTTTTGTACAGCAAACGGTCCAGAACCTCTCACAAAACTCCCTCGACATCACCACATGACGCTGTTCTCAAAGCACTTTAATGACCAAGTCCCTTAATTAGCGCATCCATTAAAAAATTATCACATCTCTTATAAGCCTAGAATGTGCTTCACACTTCTCAACTCTCTTCTAGGACTAGGCCTATAACCAGCTATTCATCATCCAACCGCTGCTGCAGTTTTACTCACTCCAGTCAGTCATCATCATAACCTCGGCCGGTCTCCAGTCTCAATACATGTTTCATCTCGGTTGAGAATACCTAACGTGCGTGGCTTTTGTTTGGCGCTGGAACATTACTGGTCACTCTTAAATCGTTTCCTCACGAACCACGGCCACTGTGGAGCTGATCTCCTCAGACACGTCGGCCTAGTGCGAATGTGGCGATGTACGTATACAGACGATGTTCCACATAGTGTAGGACTGTGCAATATCAAGATTTCCGGGCCCTTCATAGGGTTGAGGCAGCTGGAAGGGACTGGCTCAGCAAGTCAAGCATTCGCAAATAATAATAAGTTGGTCGACAGACCAACGTGTCATGCTCCCAAACACTACAAGACATTTTCAATGAAAGAGGAAGTCCTTGGGTATAGCCGTATAAATGAATTTCTGTTGACAGATTCATCTGAATTAATGGCAGTGAATTCACTGTAATCATCTGCAAGATTAGAAGGAAGATTATAACTTATAAGTAGAGGAAAACCACGGATATACTTTGTGGACTATCAGAATTGGACTCAAAAAGTGATCTAAAGGATCGAACTCAATAGGCTTAGGCCTACAGCCAAATGTGTAACGTGATGACGACTATGATGATGGAATTGATGCTGTTGTTGACGATACTGATTATGAATTCATGGTGTTGATGATGGTGATAATGATACTGGTATTGATGATAACGATGAGAGATGTTGCTTATGACGATGATGACAATGATGATGATAAAGACGACTACAACGACGGAGATGATGGTTGTATTTGTATTGTTGATGTTGTTGGTAATGATGATGATGATGATGATGATGATGATGATGACGACGAAGACGACGACGACGATGATGATGATGATGATGATGATGATGATGATGATGAATGGAAGAGTGAACTAGATACTTATGGATCCAACTCATAATCAATCGATCGTCCAACCTGGCAGAATGTTATATAGGCCCCTATAATATTATATGTAGATTGGTAGTCGATAATCCTCAATGCCTTTCAGGAACGCGTGGCAGTTCTCTGCTTCGTTTAGTCCGTGGTCAGCGCGAACTACATGTAACTGTAATATCTGAGCGCATAGGCCTAACCGTGTATCCTACTTGGTTCGCGATGTTCCCAATCCGATGCAAAATTATGATGTCACAGTCGAATATTGTATGAATATATGTAGGCCTACGTTAGCCTGAAGCTGACTTTCGCTTAATACTAAATTCAGTATTTATCCATCATCCAGAAAGCTGACTTCCCTGCATAGTCAGACATGACGAATAGCTATATGCTATTTATGGTCGACGTTGAATTAGCCTACATTTCTGACGAATGATGACTATATGCGTCTAATCTTTGAATGGTCAAGATGGTCGTGCATACTTGCATTGGTCTAGACTGCAGTTTGACTGGCGGATCCAGGACTGAGAAGAGAAAACCCAGGAGAGAATGGCATATTTTATTTTACACAGTTTGGGGCCGTGCTGAGACCGTCACTGAATAGTATTCTGTGAGGGGTGCTATATAATTCTAAAGATACAACATGATGTGACAATATTATTACAAAATCCACGTGCTGTGCAGTGGATGCACTTGAGGATTTTCAGAGGCCTATAGGCGGAGAACATTACGGAGACATTTGAAATCTGTCAAAATATGAGCCAGTTTACGAGATATAGTCTCGTTAGTTTATTGGGGTGTCGGTCGTAATGTAATGCCATTCACAAGTGTGAAGCCAAGCAACGGTTTCCCGTCGACAACCGACAGACGGCATGCATGTTCAGAGTCTCGAGATCTGGGCCAAGCTGCATCGAAAAGGTAGAGCGACAACTGTATACATCGCTCGAAGACACGGGTAGGCCTACAATGTCGACGAGTGGTCCCTCTCTGGAGGAAGATGACGTACATCATACGGTACATGTACATCCAGATATTCTTCGAGGCACAAGAGGACGTAGAAAAGGCATTCGCCGTGTGTTGGTCGGTAGATGAATAGCCACCTGTGACTACCGGTCGAGTTCACTCCATTCTCCGCCTCTGAAGGGAGATCTGATGCAGTCACTTGGCTTGGACAACTTGCGAACAAATGCTTTTTAAACGCACAAATTCCTGGTAAAGTCGACGAATAAAACCGACACGCAGACCCAGGACTCGAGAACTCGAAGTAACTGAGCATATTCTGCATATAGGTCTACATGTATATAGATTAAATAACCGTACTGTCATAGGGTCAATGTAATGCTACGTTATAGTTAGACAGACCACTCCAGGGAGGCATTGCTTAAGACTGGATCTGGGTCACTATAGGTGGTCATTGCTTGTGCACTAGTGATGATATTAGTTGGTCTGACGGCCTGTATTTTTAGTAAAGGTATTCGGCCGGCTTCAGAGGTCAGAACTAGTGGCTCGTTGGATACTTTGTCGGTGGTGTTTTGATATCTGGTTGGTCAGAACTGAGGGACCTGTCAGTCTGTTTCACAGGTCAGGCTTACTAGAGGAACAGTATTCTTGGATCAGGTCCCTCAGATTCGGCTGACCCCGCTGCTTGGTCTGACCGCACTGCCGCTCTGTCTGACTACGAGATTCGGTACAAAGTAACCGCGCACTATAGACAAAGGGTCTGTCTGGTTGGAATCGTTCGTTGTTCGTGGGTTTGTTAAGGTATAGTCAAGTAGGTTGGGATCTTGGGAAGACTGCCGCTAGTGATGCATTGGTGAACTCCGCTATTGAACGTAGACGGTAACTGTGTCATTACCTAGATAAAATTATTCATATAATTATTGTTATTATTCTGAATTCTCAAACTGAGTAGTAATTGATTTTGAACTTTATATATGTGAACTCATTATCAGCGTGATCGTGTATAAGTGAAAGAACTCTGAAAGCTTGTAGGCTAAGACGTCTAAGTACGCGGCGCAGATTAAGGTTAATGTTAGTTTCTAAAGTCTTTTGATTATTATTAGAGTTATCGTTTACGTGTTAATAAAACAATTTATTTCGTTATATTTTATACCTCTCGTGCGAGTTGCTAAGTTCACCCATAATTTCCTGTAGGTAGATACTTCGTCTGGCTGATATCGTGGCTTAGCTAATTGTCAGTAAGGTAATTCCTTATACCTATAGATTGGCTAGGTACTCAGTTAAGTGACACGTTATATATCAAAAAAGATTAACCAAGACGACAGTACGGTCGTGGGTTCAAGTGCGCTTAGTCTGCTTAGACTAGAGTTATAGCTATTTGAATCGAGATTCCGCTTCAATTTGCGCCATTGGCAAACTCGGATATGAATAAATTGACTGTAAGCTATGTAAGTCGAAAGAATAGACTATTAGACGATAGGCTTAAACAAGCTTTAATAGGCCGAGACTTATAAAATGAAGAATATAGCACTTCTTAGCCATGGTTACCTGTCTGGGCCAGTTCACGTAACTACCGTATATATCGTCTTCCTTTTCATCATCATTCTTCTTAATTTGATTCAAGGTTTGAAGAAAGTCAACTCTTATCATAGGTGACCGATTTTTAGTCAAACTATTTTCCTGACCGCTTGTGCTCTTGCCGACTTGACATAGCTCTCGTGGCTGTGGACGACCGGCTAGATGACAACTCGGTGCAGTGTCGTCCCTTAATTATTGGGGGATAATGGCTAGACGGCCCCTCGCTGGCTTCGCCCTTGCGCAGTTTATTCGTAAGTGCTTCATAGTCATGGTAGTAAGATAGCTTATCAAAATGCAGGCCGCAGACGAGATCGAGTTACTGTCTATGATCACTATTATCACTGATGACATCGTCTCCAATTATTGGGTCCTATCAAAGTCTGTAAACTGCGTTCTCGTGTCGAATGGTCGCAATTGAATTAGGGCAAGGATACCGCAGTGCAACTCTGCAGAGCTACGATTCACACAGCCGCTCATTTCCATCCGTGTAATTAATTTGTTTACAGTTTTGTGCCAAAAGTTGTGCATAACGGTATTGCTTAATACGTTCATGAGGTAGACTTACATTGTAAGTCACCTAACGATTGCGTACAAATGATTTATTTTACGTTACTTAAAATTGATATCAGTTCGCGTCGTCTAATTCGATTATGGGGCTGTACAAATAATTAAAGGTGTTTTGTCATTGAGCTGCAAAATCTTTGATTCACGTGCGACCCTCGAAGCGACCAGTCTATACGGCATATTCTGTTGTCCTCATATCTTAGGCGATACATTACATATTTAGGCATATTATATTCTCCTTTTTCGTCAATTTAAAAGTCGAACTGTAGGCCTACAGTAGCTGAAATTTCAAGCTAACATTCTCATATATAATTGCTAAAAATGCTTGGTTACTTTTCAATCAGTTAGGCCCCCTAGTTTCTGTAAGTTCTTTCTTGTTCTAAAGTAGGTATATATAAGGGCCTAACTTTACATAGGTGACTAGGCCTAGTTACTTTTCCTTTCTAGAAGCCAAATTCTGTTATTTGACAGTTTAAAAAAATTACTCTACCACGCTGTTTATTTATTCATTGTTTCCTAAGAAAAATTGTTTAGATTCCGTGTAGTCCTACGTACTCCTTCACTGATGCACCTGGGACATCAGTGGCCTTTAATAGAAGAAGGTTTAGACTATGAACACTTAAAATAAGCTTCAAAGGTCAGGAGGCCTACTATTTGTTAAACGTCTGCACACAAAACTGGACCAAAATTCAACGATCACTCAGTCGTAGGTTCTGGCATTAGATCATAGACTACTTAATAACTGTACAGACTATTAATTAGTAGGTCTATAGGCCCAGGTCTATGTCCTGGTGGCTGTAGTATTTTGATACTATATAGGCCTACTAGGCCCATAGACTGACAGAAGGGTTCAAAAAACAGGATTAGGTCTATGCAGCTTGCCTGTATATACTGGATTGAACTGAGTTCATATGCTGATACATCCCACATCCTTGTGTGCAGAGGTACATGTAGGCCTACAGGCTGCATAGGCCTACACATTTGAAAATCCGTTCTGTAGGTTCAATTCATTCATCAATTTTAACATTTGCAGTGGTGTTTTCCTTGTCGGTAATGATCGAAATTCTTTCAGAAATGTTTCAAAATGAATCCATTCATCACAGAGTTCATTGGTGACATCATAAGAGTAGAATTCCATAGACAAATTCAAAGACTCCATTCATTGCTATCGTCCGCTCTGTACGTGTATTTGGTCCAATGTTTATCCAGTAACTCACAGGGAATAATGTCATGCTTAACGGAACAGTAGCCTATCAGACAATATCACCGCATTTGCGGTTGATTGAGGCTGGATGACAGTGAGTAGCTCTTCTGATGAAACATGCGTGTCATTAAAATCGTTTTCTTGTGGTGAAACATCTGCTGCAGATGAACGTGGTAACAGTTTATCAATATCACCTTTGTTTTGCATAGACGACTACAAGGTTCGGATCTTTTAACAAATTGATCGATTGCGTCACGTTGACATTCTCTTCATTGTTAGCTATGGTAGACTTAATTATTTAACTTTCTGTAGCCTAACTACTAACTGTAGGCCCTAATTATATCTATCTTTTACTGAAATTTTAGATACTTTATAAATAAGTCCCACTTGCGCAAATAGAGTGACGTGGTCAAATGGGCCTAAATCTCAAATCGAGCAAAAATGATTCTGTTTATTGGCCAACTCTAGCCTAGGTGCAGTATTACTTTCGAGTCTATGAGCTATCTTCTATGTTTAAGCCAACAAAATACCAATTCGTTAATTCGTTGCAATTTGACAGTAGGCCCTTAATTTGTCAAATTTACGAGTAGGCCCTTTTCAATTGAAACATTTGCAACATGGTTAATGCGGCACTGGCTGCCACAGAGAGTTAATGTTGCCGAATCACAAAATGCGGAAATGCTACGATGAGCGATGTTGACGTTCGTTTCACGATAGAACCATAATAGCTTCGAGCAGAAAGACTTGAAGGTCTTCGGCAAAAGCGCCACACGTTAATCACTTTACTGGTGCCTTGTCAGCTATGTCATCCCGACGAGTCATGATCAGCTGGAGCAGAACACTGGCACCACGGAAATGTCATCAATATCTTATATTGCATATTCTGCATCTGACCCGTAGATACTCAAAACGGTGATAGGATAATAACCCCCGGACCATAACCCCGATGTAAATAACCCCCGGACAATAACCCCCGAACAATAACCCCGATGTAATTAACCCCCGGACAATAACTCCCAAGCAAATAACCCCCGGACACTAACCCCGGACAATAACCCCGATGTAAATAACCCCGGACAATAACCCCCAAGCAAATAACCTCCGGACACTAACCCCGATGTAAATAACCCCCGGACAATCATCCCGGCGTAAATAACCCCCGGACAATAAACCCCGGACACTAACCCCCGGACACAAACCCCGATGTAAATAACCCCCGGACAATAATCCCCAAGCAAACAACCCCCGGACACTAACCCACGGACAATAATCCCAATGTAAATAACCCCCGGACAATAAACCCCCGGACACTAACCCCCGGACACTAACCCCCGGACACTCGCCCAGATGTAAATAACCCCCGGACAATAACCCCCAAGCAAATAACCCCCGGACACTAACCCCGGACAATAACCCCGATGTAAATAACCCCGGACAATAACCCCCAAGCAAATAACCTCCGGACACTAACCCCGATGTAAATAACCCCGGACAATCATCCCGGCGTAAATAACCCCCGGACAATAAACCCCGGACACTAACCCCCGGACACAAACCCCGATGTAAATAACCCCCGGACAATAATCCCCAAGCAAACAACCCCCGGACACTAACCCACGGACAATAATCCCAATGTAAATAACCCCCGGACAATAAACCCCCGGACACTAACCCCCGGACACTAACCCCCGGACACTCGCCCAGATGTAAATAACCCCCGGACAATAACCCCCAAGCAAATAACCCCCGGACACTAACCCCGATGTAAATAACCCACGGACAATAACCCCCAAGCAAATAACCCCCGGACACTAATCCCTGGACACTAGCCCCGGTGTAAATAACCCCCGGGACAGTAACCCCGGATAGTGATGGTTAGACAAGAAAATGAATATAAGACATCTGAATTAAGTAGAAAATGTCACACAGTATCAGATAATGAGCAGATAATTAGCAAGCATGGAGCAATTATGATTCGATACCGTAAGATTCAAATTAGTAGATAGGTTGCAGGTAATTGTCAAAAATCAAACAGCAATTATAATAAGACACGAATAGCTATCACAAATAACACGAATAGCTATAATTATTACAGCGATTATATGCGTAAAGTCCAGTCTTTGTATGAAAAGATCCACGTGAATGGTTCACTAATATAACTCATAATTATGTCTAATAAAAACCCTAAACCTGTTCTGTTCTTTACATTATATATAAAATAATTTAATTATTTGCATAGGTGGTGTATGGGAATTATATGTATTACCATTGTACCATCCGGGTTATTTTGGACGGGGGTTATTGTCCGATGGGTTATTGTCCAGGGTAATTGTCCGATGGATATTGTCCGATGGGTTATTGTCCGGGGTAATTATCCGGGGGTTATTGTACGATGTGTTATTGTCCTAGAACCCTCAGAACGGCTGACGATTTATTGACTAGCAATAAGTGACCTTTACTGGACACTTCCAAAGTATACATGTGGCGCGTAATAAATGTCCTGTAAACATAATCTGATGGTTTCGTGTCGGTCATGTGATTCTCGAAATATTCAGAGTTTATACCATAGAGTCAAAGACATAGAGACAATTTTCCTTCTCACTTGATGGGTCTACAATGTCCACGCCTGCATTTTGTCTAGAAAATTTCGAAGATGATATGTGCCGAACCACGGCAGGCACTTCGGCCTTGTATCTCAATAGAGGGCGCTTTCGTACAATGGTACGGTTATTTGGTACGTAGCGGCTAATGGTGCAACGCAGCGATAGGCCAATTACGTGGCGGCAAGACCCGCGAAAGGTTGGCGCCCAAAACGTCAATAAAAGGAGAGCCTTGGCGCGAATCGAGAGAAGATATGCGGGAGACAGTGGCCGAGGTAGGAAATCGTTGCGTGCAGTAGAGTTCACTGGCGGGAAGAAGGCGAAATGGACAGGGCTCGACGATAGTTGCAAGGAGGTAGCCGCTGAGAGAGGTCGACGAAGCGAGGGCTCGTAAGCAAGCAGTCGAGGCGAGCGTGCGTCGGTAGTCGTTGTGTTTCGAGTGTCGATATGTCTACGCGAAAGGGCGTCACACTAGGTGTACAGAGATATATTTCTTATTCATGTGTTTCGATGTTTAATGTGGATTAACTCTGTTTAATTCTGTTGATGTTAATGTATCGCCGAATAAAGGTGAGATGTCCAGATAATTTGTAATTGATGACTATCATAAAATAGAACTGTTAATTAGGTTTCATTTGCTATTGTAAGATGTTTGTTTGAAGATAATAGTAAAATTGCAATAAGACAAGATAATTTCAGTGATCGATTGTGGTTGTCTTTACTAACTAAGAAATGGCTGGAAAGGATAATGGCAGTCAGTTAGAAGACATTGACACTGATATAGCGCGCTAGTCAAATCTTGAGCTTCCTTTACAGGAACCCACTTATAGATCATCGGCTACGATAGGTAGTAGCGGGTTCGAAGCTCCCACTGAGGAAGTCGATGACAACGACTTGGTGGCAATTGGAGGTCTTACAGGTAGCGGCAACCAAGCACTAGAAGGAAGAACTAAGGCGGGGAATAAAATGGCGGGAACCGACCCAGGTGTCAGATTTGGCGCCACTGCGATCCCAAAGGAAGTCGCGGACATATGTCACGACCTGGTAGGTGTAGAAATCCTGGTTGATAGGCGAGCATTGCCTATCGCGGCTAATGAAGCGTCGCCACGGCGAAGAAGTCGATTGCGCCAAAGAGCGAAGATTGACTACAGTCACTTCGGCTGTACTAGATATTTTCGCGCGAATAACTCTCCTTCTAGGGCGGGAAGTCGTAGCCACCAGCCTCTGTCGACGGAGCATTGAAGGAGCAAATACCGCTGGTCCCCTATTCGCCAGCGAATGCTACTTAAGGTCTGCTCCTTTATGTTGTGTCCACTTAATATCATGGCCTGCTATAATCTAGTATTCCCCTTATCCAGTCGTTCCTCCCAACGATCGTTAACTTGGGACTAGATCTAGTCGTCTCGCAGACGCGTCACTATATATCTCAGTCTAGAAATTATGCCACTGTGGGTCCCTCATGCTGGAATTGGCTACCTCCATCACTGATCTGTTTATGCATGCAATTGAGAGCTGCCCTCTTCGTCAGCTTATTCACCGGCGCTATGCCAAATCAAGTTCGCAATAGCCAATACTCTCGTTTCCTTTCGGTGCCGGGTCGAAATCCAGGGAGTCAAGCCGAGGAGACAGCATGGTGCTACGGTGGTAGTCGATGATGAGGGTGGTCATGTGGTGGCACAGGAGTAGAATTTAGATAGGACACATTGAAGAGTTTGGTTTTTAGTCGTAAATGGAAAGTAGCAGGGGATAATGAGAGCGGAGGAGAGGTTGATCTGGCAGAACAACTGTTTCTGCTCGTCTTAAGACTTTTTTTATCTCTAGGGGTTTTTTGCACTGGGAGCGTCTCTGATTAGGTTGTACTGCGAGAGGCGCTTTATAAATCCGCAAATAGAATAGAATAGTAATGAAGGTGGACGCCTTGCAAGCTGCCATACAATTAAATTAGGCTCGCGTTTAATTTGTTATATCTGTTACAACCATGTAATCATGTAATCTTTTTGCCGTTTGTCATTTTTTATTGAATAATGAAAATACATATAATACCTAGGCTATATTACCATGCTTCTGTATTTGCATGGTTTTGTTGCTCCATCATCTGCAGATGTATGCCCTTATCATATGCATTTGGTGGCTGCATGGTCTGTTTTGGTATTGGCGTTTATAACAGTAAGCATAAAATTAATGATAAATCATAGAATTCCACGCTTATTAGTGTTTCACAGTTTCTGTGAACGTATGATGCGTCAGTGAATGCGATGAGCTGAACAGGTTTTTAGCAGTCTGGTCTTGCTTAGTCTACGCTTAGTTGGCCGAACAGGCGTGCGCTGTGCGCGTATGACACCAAAAAATTAGGGCTGACGTATTAGATTTGAAATGCGTATATATATATATATATATATATATATATATATATCAATCAGTGTTTAATTCAGTAATACAGCATAGATCATGATACAGATGTTTCGAATAATCACAGACAGTACTGTAAGAACGCTAAAGGGTTCTACTTAAAACTAGATCTACTATTATATTAGATACTTAATAAGTTAGATTATGTTAGGGGCAACTAGCTACACATGGAGAGACAGTTCAGATACAAACTATCTTTATTAAACAAGGAATAGATAAAGTATAACATAAATATGGTTGTCTAAATACAGAATGATATAAATACTCGCAAAGTGATACTAATGTGAGATGCTAGAGGTTGAACATGAAACTAAGTTATTAATAAATTATATATAAAATTATTATAATAGACAGTTCTGTCGCACTAGATACCTGATAATTTCGGAAGTCAGACTGCAAAGTTCTTAACAGTGCTGTAGCTTATAAGAGACTTTCCTCAGCCAAAGAGGAAACTGGCCTATCCTAGGACAGACTACTTTGATTGGCCAACTACTGACCACTCAAGATATCCCTAGAATGTGGGTTGACTGTAACTACTAGAGCCTACACGAGTGACTGACAGAACCTACACTGTCTGAATTAGTGAATGTGCAGCTAAACTTAATGTATAATAATGACCTATATATATAAATTGTTCGAGGCTATCTATTGTAATGTAAAGTACATAATAATCACGGTTACAGTACTGTTTCCGATCACAAAGGGAGACCCAAAAAGGGACTGCGTAGTCCCGCATCATACGTTCACAGAAACTGTGAAACACTAATAAGCTTGGAATTCTATGATTAGCTGAATAAGCTGGTCTCCCAGACGTGGCTTTTGTGGGCGCTGAGAATTTTTGAGGATTTACATTACATAAGATTTTAGCACGAGTCACAGCTGGAAGGTTGTTCCATAGCGAAGAGACAACTACTGAGGCTCGAAGGGCCAACACTGCTGCTCATTTTACCAACGCCACCAAGCGAACGGAATGATTTATGAGTCAACCTTTAATGGGATAAGCGGGTATCGAACCATCGTAATCGTAAACTCCTTCTGATTTTCTTGTCCGCAAGCTACCATTCAACCATACATCTCCTTTGCGTTGTGGGATTTTGCAACTATGGTCACACACTAGAATTCGGGATGAAATTTTATAAAGGTTTTAGAGCTTAACATTCCGCTCTAATAAAAGTTCATAGTAGCCAGGGACTACTGCGCATGCGAACTTTCTGCCGGGTATCTTGCATGAAACATAAGATAATAATGATAGCTTGCAAATGCATTTTCAAATGCTTTTTAGCTCAAGTAAAATAATCATCATCAAGTAGGTTTTTAAATGTAATTGTCACAGCCCATCAGGCCACTTTAGGAGTAAGACAATATAATATAAACACTTGGTATATATATATGTACATTATATATGTATATATATGTATATATATATGTATATATAGGCCTGTAAATGCACATACATGATGTCATAAAGTTTCACTTACATATAGACCACTATAGACTCTACCTGTAGGCCTATACATAACATAAATATTTTATACTACATATAATAATATATAGATATAATACTTATATATATGTATATATTTGTCGTATGACAAATGCAAGGACATGTATTACGGCCCAATATAAGGTTATATACACAACACATGCACCGATTAACGACATAATTTCCGTAATTTCCGACATATAACGCTTTAGAGATGGAATTGTGACAATTGCATGTTCAGAAGTTGAGAGAAATCTTTAATGGTACTATAATATATATATTTTGTTTATGCCCTGAGGTACTTCGTTCCCCAAAGAACTTAGAGATTATTAATGTAGAGATTTTATTGTCCGGAGGGTCAGGCCTCGTCTTCTGGGGTCAACGGAAAGGTGCCCATGAAAGCGACTAGGTTGTAGCGTTGGATGCAAACAGAAATGCACTGAAAAAGAAAGGTCGTCTCACGTCTGTCGCCACTTATAAGAGAAATCCGGCTACCAATTTCGCTGATGAAATCCAACGCCGAGGGGTTGAAACGACCCATTGTCTCAATAGCGAGCGGTTGGAAATCATAGGAGGCAGGTAGTCCACCGTATTTTAGAGTTTTGCGGTCTGCCGCCTGAACCGACGCAGGTCCCTTCTCCCCAGTCTGGGTTATGTACGAGGCAGCACAGGTATGAACAATTGTAGCATCCCATGCCAGGTACTTCCCCCTCGACCAAGGGATGAGCGTTGCCCCGTCGGGCCTCCTCCCATCAGATCTAAATAGGCCGACCGGTTCCTTGGTGCTCGGTATCTGAGCCCTGAGAAGAGACCGTCAAACGATGTCATTGATGACGTTGTGGCGCAAAGAGCGTCCCTGGGCCCTCCTACACACGAAGTCATGGTGGCCCTCCGGGCCCACCGCCTCTCCACAGTGGCATCTGTGAGGGCCACAAAGTTCCAGGCCCAACCTCAGGCCTACCGTCACCCGGAACGCCTCGTTGTCAAGGACAAGGCCGCATGTAGCAATGGGCAGCGCGGTCAGCCAATCGGCTGAGTGAGGGCTGCAAGCTGCGTCTAACCTGGCTCCATTGACCAAGTCGCAGGCGGATCTTCGTTTTGTCGATACCAATGAGTGGTCGATCCCAGATGCTCTGCTTGATTGGCATTGGATGTATCACCTCGGGCAAAGATCCACGGCGGGACTCCAACAGTTCCTTCCCGTATCTATCTGGAGCTGTCAATGCAGCCGAGAGGATGGTGGTTTGCAATCCAAAAGTCGCTGCGGCTGAGGCCAAATAGGCAGAAGAAGCCAACGAGACAACCCTACGGATGCCGAGTCCACCGTCTCTTATAGGAATTGAGGCCTGCAACCACTGGATGTCGTTCAGACTGCAATTGACAATTGCTTCCAGGCCCAGCCTCTGCAGTCCGTCTAGTGTCCCCAATGCAGGGTGGTCAAAACACAGAGAGCACCGGAGGAGGTAGCTGAGCCTAGAGGCTCCAAAGGACGAACGCAGAAGGAGCAGGGCGTTCTGTGAAGGCAAACGCCGCAATCTGTCCACCGCCCTCCGATGCGGCGTCTAGAGCCTCACCCCGAAACAAGGGGGCTCCCAAAAGGTTCAACGCGGTCGCGTCCACCCTAGTGTAGCTGGACAGTGGGCATATCGATGCGGACGACGCCTCTGGCATAAAGATTTCGCATTTATGTGGATTAAGTTGAAGACCCATCCGTGTTCCCAATTTGGCCACTACCGACACATCCCGGACCACGGCCTCAGCGGATCCGCCCAAAGTCAAGTCATCCAAGAAGCTAATCCTTAGCTCTGAATCGAGTGACTGCAGCACCGGCTGAAGGGGCAAGCTGAAAAGAAGTGGACCCAATGGGTCAATGCAGCCGAGAGGATGGTGGTTTGCAATCCAAAAGTCGCTGCGGCTGAGGCCAAATAGGCAGAAGAAGCCAACGAGGAGCCAACGGCTGCTGAGGGCCCATCTGCGATGATAGGAACAGATGGCCGAACTTAAGGACTGTGGAGGCCGAATATGCCTGGAAGGCAAACGGGTAAATCTCAGGGATCACCTTATGCACATACTCAAGCATGATGTCTCGTCGAAGGGAGTTGAAAGCGTTGGTGAAGTCCAGCTTCACCAGCACTTGATTGGGTCCCATAGCGTCGACGAAGCGTCGAGTGGCATGCACCGCTGCCTAGCAACCTCCCGGCACTCCTATTCCCAGTTGAAGAGGTGCAAAATGAAATGTTAGCTTCGTCGTTGCATATTTGTTGGCGCATTTGGCCGCCATCTTCGCCATACGTAACCCACAGCAATAGGCCTAATATATATATATATATATATATATATGCGGAAGACACACGTCTAAAATTTACTTTTATTTGCCGAAGTTCGTGTGACTCGAAATTGTAATTTGATGATAGGCCTACTTGCAAATGTAAATATTAAAAGTGTTCCGAAATTTTGTGATGATTACGTCAAGTTACAAACATAAAACCATCAAGTCATAAACATAAACCCAATGCTGGGCCAAAGTCAGCTCTAGGCCAGAATGCCAACATTGCATGGACCAAATTAGGTTCAATATTTATGTGTTACTTGACGACAAACACATTATGAATAACATATTTTAATATTTAGGTATTAGCATTATGCACAAACTATAATTGTTTGCACCCAATTGACGATGATAATGATGAAGACGACGACTACGACGACGATGATGATGATCTATCTGCCCGAGGGCAGGTCCATTGGCTTTAATGTCACTCATGGATAAGATGAGCGAAGTGGTTTCCCGTTGTCCATGTCACAGATTATTGTGGGTAAGCAACTTGCTCAGGTTTGCCACGTGGCCTGAGGTAGTTTCGAACCTGCGACTATCCAGTTAAAAGGCACAAAGAAACCGCTCTACCATCACGCCCACTTATACTTAGACAATACTGATTTAAGCTAATGCACATTTTTCAGATTGTGACATTCCTTAGGTACGGCATACATGTACAATTGTGTGGATGTATGCGTGATTGTCCACGGGTCGGGTAGACCCGCGCTCGGGTCGGGTTGGGCCGCATCGGGACGCGAATATATGTAGATTAGGTGGGTCGGGTCGGGTAAAGATTCTGGTGAGTCGGATTGGGTCGAGTCCCAAATCCGGTCCTATATTGACCCACTAATTTTTGCAGAGTTTAATTTTCAACTCTGTGCTCTCATAACGATTCGCTACGGTTTACATCTTCTCAAGGAACGCGAGCGAGGAAATAACAACAGAAGACACTTCAAATGTTATCGCAAAGCCGACTGAAACTGATACCCGCTATTGACTTCTGAAACAAATAATCGGGCCCTCGTTAAGTGCCCGATTGTTTGATTCAGAAGTCAATCGCGCAACTTGATGCTACCCTTTCGGAGATATTCGTAGCCATTGAATAAAATTAATATATATATATATGCAATATACATGTATATGAGACAGATGAAGGGAGAGGGGAGAGCGAAAAAGAGATACAGAGACACAGAGAGCGATAGAGTAATGTTTGTCAATGTCTCGTGTTCTCTATAGCGGCTATAAATTATAATTATGTCTCGACCCATTGAAAGCCTTACATTTTGCATTTCATTACGTCCGTTTGAATGGACGCCCAGCCTTTTAGGTCCCTGTACAAGAACCGTACAAGCCCGAAATTAAATCTCTTACATAAGCCAGCATCACTCTAGCGAACCGCGGTCCACATCGTACCCTGGTGTTAATCAGTTACAATCATATAATTAGCGAGAAAACTTAGGGCGACACCGGATTTGTTCCTTTTAACACCGAACTCGGCTCAAGCTGCCGTATGAAATCATTTCTCATGAATTTATGAGAAGAAACTAAAGTTCAATGGATTGATTACAAAGGTGTGAATTAGCTGAGGATATGCGGACCGGATTCTTACGCATCTAGTAGGCCAAATATCCGGGATTCTTTTACATATAATTATAGTGAAAATAAGTTTAAGCTAAAATAGATGGAACAAACGATGAGTATATGCCCTGATACGTTCTCACAAATTAATGTTGCGTTTTTACGACATTATAATTTGACGATGAATAATATTTGCAGAATTAGTATTAAAAGCGATTCGGATTGGGTAGGGTCCTGCACGTTAAGGGTCGGGTCGTGTCAGATATCTGGCTTTCAGAAGTCGGATCGGGTCGGGTTTATCTTCGATGGGTCGGGTCATAAAAATTATGCCCATTTTCAACTCTGTTACATCGTATACCCTGTATTAGGCCAATATAGCATCTTTCATAGGTGAAGGTATTTTCGTTGTTTTTGTGACCTTGGATAAAATTGGAACTCTTCGTAGTCTGCTTGCATAGCTATCAGTGGGATGCTCTTGACTTAAACTGACGAGGACATGCATGGCTGGTTTTGCCCCTTTTCACCAGAATCTGTAAGGTGAAGAATCTAATTTTCTCATGACACATTCAATGGATAGCTCTGGCTACAATCTCTCTGTACATGATATAGACACGAGCAATCGATATAATTAATATTATGCTTTGGTAATATTAAGTAGCCTATAAATATAAACTGTCTATTTACGCTGTTGAACAATGAGCAACGAATCTGCCATGGATCTTGTTTATATATATATATATATATATATATATATATATATATATATGTATATATATATATGTATATATATATATATGTGGACAGATGTTTCCACAGCAAGTGTTCAGTTTGCAATAGACGAAGGTTAGAAGGCGGAGGGAGGAGGGAGCAAGAAGGAGAAGGAGGAGGAGGTAACACGGGTGGAGCAGACGATGGAGAAGATGTATGGATGGATGGCTGTCGGTTCGTCTCAAACGATCTCACCACCTGTATGCTGATATCGAGTTATCTTTGACGTAACCAATCCAGCGCAGGACCCTTCTGACAGGCGCATCCATCTGTGCGAACACCGCAGTAATTCTCAGCCTCCAATATCTTATCGTGTATATTGCACAACACATGGGATGATAGGCGTATACATCCAACGACAGGTATATGGCCAAATAAAAGATTCACTCTAACGTTACCGCAGATTTCATACGCAGGACAGTTAATACTATAAATAACCTACCTGCGTAGACGTATGGATCACCTTCCTGAAAGACTTGGACAACCTTCTACTCGATGCAATACCCTCCATCACGGGCCACTGAAACTACTGGTCACCTCCGGGACTAATGAGATCATGCACTGTGTCTACTTCGCTGAGTCTTAAATCATTGTCCTACATGATTATTGAGAGAGGATCGCACCTTGAGCCAATGGTTATTTTTTACTTTCCTTTTCTTCGTTTTTTGTGGTTGGCACTGTTTGACCCATTATTTTCTTGAGTTTTGTCATTGTTGGGTGGCAACCTGTTCCTGATTGTTCTCTCGGTTCAGAGTTCATCGTATCATTGAAAGCACAATGAGTATTACTCTTGACCATTGCAAGGATGAAATGTTGCATATTCAATTGATGTAGACTTTACCTGTATTATTGGAAGGGTGAAATGTTGCATATTCAATTGACTAGACCGTACCTGTATCACTATGTTTTATGCACCTGTGCACCTGGGCCAATCAGCACAAACCGGCACGCCTACTTTGCTTCCATGCGGGATATGCAACCTTGTAGTTAAGAAACCTATTAATGTAACATGTTTGATGTGTAGTGGTTTATATCACTCCAAGTGCTATAATGACTATAATTATATGACCCAAACCGCGAAAAGCTCGTGCATAAATCTTATGAGGGTCTCTTCATCAGAATTCTCCTTAATAAAAGTACTTGTTTAGTGGGCGTGGTGTACAGGCCTCCGGGGCAGAACTTAACGAATTTAATGTGGAGATGGACGACTTACTTACTAGGGTTTCTAACGGAGCTAAAGAGGTTATGGTACTTGGAGATTTTAATATTGATCTTTTGAAAGTTAATGAACATAGGGACACTAATGTTTTTTATAATTGTATGATGTCACACCAGCTTATTCTTGTAATTACGAGGCCAACTGGAGTCACATCCCATTCAGCGACTTTAATTGATAATATTTTCACCAATGCCTGGTCCAAACTGATTTCTTCGTCTCCCAGTTTATGCGTGTTTCGCTTTGAGAACCTGTAAAAAGAAAGTTAGCGCATGCATGAATAATCGTATAGTCAGTGATGAAAGATTGGAAATGTTTAAATCTGCTTTATCAAGTACTGATTGGGAACCTGTAATGAAAATCTGTGCAGGAGATGATGCCAATGGGGCATACGAGCTCTTCTTCAAGATGTGTAAAGAGATTTATGATAGGGTATTTTCGATAGCGCATAAATGTAATAAAACAGGACTTAAGCTTACACAACCGTGGATGACCGTGGGGTTACTAAAATCTAGCAGGAAAAAAGCTCATGCTATTGAAAATACTTGAAAAACCCGAAAATAGAAAATAAACGTAAGTTTACCGTGTACCGGAACAAGTTTAAGACTATCAGAATTAGAGCAGAAAAAGCTATTACGCAGCAGAATTCTACAAATGCAACAATGACTTGAAGAAAACCTGGAAACTCATTCGTGAGATTATGAAGTTGGGGAAGAGGGACACAACCATAGAATTTCTAAAAATAAACGGAGAGAGTATTAGGGAACCAAAAGCAATGGCTAATAATTTTAATAGATACTTCACGAGCATGGCACATGAGCTTGAGGTGAAGCTACCGGATCCTAAGAAAACCTTTGAAAGTTTTTTATCAGTACCCCTACAGAGCTCTATGGGTCTTTTGCTAACCTCTCGGGAAGAAGTTCTGAAAATTAGCCTCTTGATACGATCCACTCATAGTAAGGGGGTAGACGATATTGACCCTTGTATAGCTGCGTCATGCTTAACTTCCATAGCTTCTCCTTTAGCTGAATTAATAAACTGCTCCTTCGTTAATGGAATAGTTCCACATGCGTTAAAAATAGCCAAAGTTGTACCCATCTACAAAAAAGGAGAAAAAGACAATATAGCTAACTACCGGCCTATCTCCATCCTACCTTACTTTGCAAAATTTTATGAAAAGCTTATGTACGATCGACTCTCAAATTATGTTAAAAAGACAGCTGTTATATACCAATCCCAACATGGATTCCAATCAGGGCACTCCTCTTATATGGCATTATTAGAAATGCAGGATAAAATATCGAATGCCATTGAAAAGAACCAATACTCTGTGAAAGTTTTTTTTGACCTAGCAAAAGCATTCGACACGGTAAATCACAGCATCCTACTAAAAAAATCGGAAAATCATGGTATAAGGGGGGAACAACTGAAATGGTTTTATAGCTACCTTGATAATCGTACACAGAGAGTAATGTGTAATGGTGCGCTATCGGAGGTAAATCTGATTAGATTTTGAGTTCCCCAGGGCTCCAATCTTGGACCTTTACTATTCCTTCTGTATATTAATGATCTGGCTACTGTCTCAGCAACAATATTCTTTATTCTATTTGCCCATGATAAAAATGTATTTTATTCGCATAGTTCCTGGCAAACTCTGGTAAGGGTTATTAATGCGGAGCTAGCTGATGTTGCTATATGGTTTTGTGCTAATAGACTTTCTCTTAATCTAGATAAAACTAATTTCATTTTGTTTAAGTCACATAGGAAAATTAGTCCTAAGGATAATCTAAGTTTGCTCATTACTGATATTCCTATAAATCAGGTAGAGTCCACTAAGTTTCTTGGGGTCTATGTTGACCAGCATTTAACGTGGAAAGATCACATTAACCACATTTCTTCAAAAATCGCAAAGAATGTTGGCATCTTCGCCAGAACTTCTCATGTACTCCCTAAGTCAATTAGAATTAAATTGTATTACTCCCTTGTCTACCCATACTTGACCTTTTACAATATGATATGGGCATCCACGTATGAATCTAGGCTCAGAAAAATAGTGTTACTACAAAAGAGAGCGGTAAGAATAATGGAAGGTGCTCGTAGATGCACTCATACGGGGGCATACTACAAGGAATAAAAGTTATTGAAAATTAGTCAAATTACGGTCCTCCAAATGTCTGAGTTCATATACCGATACGAACACCGCTTACTCCCTGCTATCTTTTGAGGATATTTTTAAACTGGACTTGACACCCACACCCACAGTACTAGAAATATAACAGCTTATCGCCCCATAAAAGCTAGAACCAATGCACGCAGGTATACTATAAAATTTTCTGGACCCTCATCATGGAATAACATCCCATTGGAAATTCGTCTGTCATATAATATTAAAGCTTTCAAAAATAAATTACGAGCCTTCCTCATCAATTCATTAATGCACTAAATCATTAAATACAGTAAATCCTAATTAATTACTAATCACTACTATTCATTAAACTATATGTTGTATATAATGGTGCATATGACTGCATTTAGTTAAGCTTTGTTCATTTTTTTTCATTTGGTGTTTTGTTGTGTTATAGGATTAATTTGCAATAAATTGCCATTTATTCGTGTGATATAGTTGCTACAAGGGGGTCCCTATTTAGCTGGATTCGCATCCCTTCTGGGGCTTCCATTGTAGCCAATATAAATTTGCTTGTGCATATTGTGAGATGTAGTCTATTTTATTGTTGGTTACAATAAAACACTTTTGATTGATTTTTTTATTGATGTAGATGTATGACATTGAGAGGATGTTAAAGTGGTAGAATATAGTTTGAAAGCGTGCATATAAATGCTATGTATTCTATGGACTATAATGCAGAATTTCTTGTATTTTTCTGAGTTACAAAGAATTCCTCTGTGACAAGTAGATTGACTAGCATAGAAGTTGCTTGATTGCTATCTTAGCTTGATAGCATTTAAGGAACTTGTTAGCAGATTTCATACACATGCAGGTCTACTCAATAGAGAATTGCGGTTACGGGACTTCCATTCGTAAAAGATCAATTATATACGTTACACCGCCTTTGTGTTTTATGAGACATATGTTGCCACATAACTTATTTGGAGGCTGTACAAATCCACAACCTTCTGTGGACTACATGTGTGCTGACTGTAAATGCTGAATGCGCGGTGACCAGTCTTGTTGTCAAGACTTTGAACCTCGACACCCAGTTGGTCTCTAGACTAAGACCAAGCCTTTTAAAAAAGAACTCGTGTGCACTCAAGACCAAGACCTTGAGTACATAAAGACTGGCCACAGCGCTGGAGTAATTCATTGCAGCTGCGTTTATTTCCATCTGTTTGGTGCATTTGTAGTGTCTCAGGAGGGAGTTGAGGGCAGAAGTTCCGCTGTGGTGCGTCACTCATGTGTCAAAGATTAGCCTATAGCGTTGAAATTACACCTGAGCTAAACAAATCTTCGCCATAAATAGAAAGCTCGCAAATCATATTCTAAGGAACTCATTCTAAGGAATTCTGTTATGATAACAGAAGCCACTGCATGCATCAATGTAAGTTAAGTATGAGAACAAGACAGACATAAAGACAGACAGACAGAAAAACGCCGACAATGAAACAGAGACACACACAGAAAGAGAGATATATTTTTCTTCAACAGGTGAGTGCCTATATATGTAGCAGGTGATGCATGACTACAATTTCTCCACAATATAATCATGTATATGTCTACATTTACATATTATGCATAATAATCATGGGCTATATAATATATTTTTATATGTGCAAGCCTACAACTGCATATAGAAATAAGATATTTACGTTGTATGTATTGTGTTTTCGATAAAACTCAACGGCGCAGTTTTTTCATTCATTGAACCATAAACGGACCAATCATAACACAAATATACACAACGGCGTGTGCCATTAAATGCTAACTGTGTCTATCATTACACATCTTTACGACAAGGGCAGCATTAGATCTATTCTGGCGACATTTGAAAATAGGGTCTTATCAGTTACGTGCTTGATGAATGGAGACTATTAAACATGTTAATCAAAAGACAATGCATCATTTCTTCAACATGATGATAATAACAATGGAGCGGTTTTAGACGGATGATAGAGAGAAGCTATTTCAAGCTGAAAGGCTTAAAAGAGTGTTTAGCCGACGTCTTATCGCTGTTCATATAGAGCGGTGAGTCCTGCTTCTGGGCGAAGAGCATCTTCTTAGCAATACCAAAAAGATCTTTCTCGATTGTTTACAGCGTAACATGCACTGCATGGTCTGCGCATTTCTTTGACCTCTGTGCGACCTTCCTCTACACGAATAACCTGGTACTACCGTCCACTGCCTTTTTACTTGGATTCTTAAACATTCCTTATCAAACGCATTATTATAGCGCCTATACGAAACGCATTATACTGTACATAGTCCAAAGTGTTGAGTAAGAAAGAATTTATTACTCCTGAGAGGTCTCTACAGGCGCCACATATATGCTCACATGTATATATATATATATATATATATATATATATATATATATATATATATATATATATATATAATAGGTCATGCATAGATCCACACTATAGATTCTCTGATAGATCTGGTTACGGTGTTACAGGCCAATATAAAATTAATACTACACGACCACATGCAGTTTCTGCACACACGGCTAGGCCTATATACGATTACTACAGTTAATGAGGTCCACATGTGGTTCCACTAATTATACAAATCTGTCGGTCTTTAAGGCCTGGGAACGCGCCTCGCTTCAGCGGCGGATGTAGCAGACATATAGACCCTTTATACTTCTGTTTAGGAATAGGACCCTAACACAAGCCAATGTAATCGCTGTGAGAACTGTTGATAACGAATCACGAGCTAAACGACGATTCTATTAACTGCAGTTACTGTAGTAGTTGGCCATCCACAGCGTTTCAAACGTTCTCTGACTCACAAAAACCAATTGAAATCGTGCGGTAAACATGTTATGCAAAGACTCGAAATCAGTTGGAGCAATTGACTACTTAAAATGCGTTGGCCTATTTGCATTGATCAGAGACTATGACCTACAGATCATTAGTATCAACGTCATTGACGACAGTTGTCATGTCCCAGGTGTAATGTAACAGAACACATTATATAGCGCACTATATTAGGAGCCTCTCAGAGCTTTTGTGAACTTATTCAATCACCATCGTCAATCGGTGTTACTTTTATCATCCGGTCTCAAGTTCGATTCTTCTCTGATGCCTTTCACGACTAAAACTAAATGCAATCATGACGATTGTTAAGGTCATAGCTAATTATGCCCAGGAACATCAGGCATAGATAGGCATGCCTACACGGACACAGCCCAGATCACACAATCCTACTGCATAATATTATATGCATTGAGCTGTTACATGCGCACCTGTACGTATACATGTACATTCGTGTCTACACACATGCACACACGTGTATACATCTGCTCATGCGTGCATACGTACGCACGAATGAACGATACATATATACACGTACATACATGCAAACCAGTAGGTAAATGAATAAGCAGGTGTACAAGGTAAAAAGAGAGGTAAACCAGATAGGCAATGATTATTAGGCATGACGGACAGCAAATTCGTTTTTGTTTCAATGCAAACACGTTCATATCATGTAACAGATGCAGAAAACACCTGATATAATCGTACATGTATGTCTATACTGTATATGTATATATGTGTAGGCATTGTGTATATGTATAATATATGTATATTTATTTATGCATAAATATATACGTATAGGCACATGTCATTATGCACGCACGCATGTACACCTGTATACATTACGTTTCGATACATTTTGCGGGTCAGGCAAATTAATGCGTAGGGTAATCGTCCATTGATTACGAGAATCAACACCGATCACTCAATTAATCAAAATTTATGTAGCACCCCTTCAAGCTCCCTACTCAGAGGCGCTGCTGACCCAGGCGACGCCTTGTGTATCGTATAAAGCATGTATATATATCTATGTATGTATACGTGTATTGATTCGACCTACATGAATACAATGCGTATGTAGATGCAATGTATGTGTGGGGATAAGGTTGGTGTGTAACCTTACGACCGTTATCTTCAGCTTACCATACTTCCGAATTGAAAGCGTTTATATCCGTATAATGTAGGTATCTATACCATGTGTATAAATACCGTTCTTTCAGATAGGCCTGCCTTAGGCCTGCACATAATATTTAGGCTCAGCCTATCGGCCTATTTAGGCTGCCTATGGGTCGCAGCCTTCCGATTTGTTTGTGTTCGTTGAAGCTGTTTTCTGGGTTGTGGGGCTTCTTACAGATCGTCAGTCGACGAAAGTCTTCGCTCGCTCTGCAACGACTTCTCTCTCTGTAATATTTATTCGGTTCAACCTTTTTGTATACAAGGCAAACTGAAGGAGAGACAGACGGAGATAGACAGACGCAAACACACTCACACGCGCACTGTAGAGAGAGACAGACAGAGAGAGCGGCTGAGCGTTGCATTGTCCGTTGCCTATGCTCTGGTAGGCCTACGGTGGATAGGCCTATGCGCTGAAGAGAGCTCGATCGGCTCCCGACGTCTAACTTCTGTTTCCAGGTCTCCGCCCTTCCTTCGTCCCTTCCCTCCTCCCCTCCTTCATCCCTCTGTCCGCTGGCACTGTTTACAGCGTCGGTTGTCCTCCTGCTCGCCAGATAGCACCACACGAAGTTTCTCGGAGCCATAAACGTCTTCGTAATCGCGGATAAGAGACATCTGTGCACCGACGGCGGGCGGCCTCTGCTCCCTGGATGCGACACCCCTACCCGCGATACCTCCCTCCTCTCTGAATGGACAGATTGGCGGAAGAAAGGACGCCCGTAGTATTACAGTCGGCTCTCGACTGGGCGCACAGGTGTGCAGTGGTTCTATTGGCCAAGTGAAGAAACGCAGACAAGGTAGGTCTATTATAATGATCGTAGAGTTTTCTTCTGCGCCTCTTTCAGCGCAATACTTCGCTGTAACCAAATGACGGCCTTGAGAATACTTACTTACTTACTCAGCCTTAAAGCACACAGCATCTTGCTATGCATTCCAATGACATACACTACAGGCAGACGATATGGTTGAACCTGGATCACATTTAGACCTGCGTTTGGAGTGCACATCCCAGTGCCTCAAGGGAATCGATCAACGCGGATAAATGACCATGTGATTAGTCACGCATGATGTCCCTGGATTGTGAGTCTTATGACAGGTCACAGTTGGCACCCACGGAATTTCAGCCGACAGATGCAACTGGTGCGCCATTGATGCCGCTTCCTGTAGTATTAGTAGTGGTAGGTGGAGTAGTTATAGTAGTAGTAGTAGTAGTAGTAGTAGTAGTAGTAGGTGGAGTAGTAGTAGTAGTAGGTGGAGTAGTTGTAGTAGTACTTTCAGTTTAACAACACTGTGTGACAGCAAAGATAATTAGCGTCGCCCTCCTTCTTTATCCACGCTTGGGACTGGTACTGCAAGAGTACAAGCAGTGACTGGTTCCGCTTCCTCTACGTTTAGTGTGCGTCGTGTGTTTGTTACTGAATGGTTGGATGGCAAGGGTGGTGTTGATTCTCGTAATTAATGTACGATTACCCTTTGAATTTCTGACCTGCAAAATGTAGTAAAACGTAATGTAATGACGACAATTGATATTGTTTCTAATGTTGAAGGCTCCTTCGAAGCTGCTTTGTAAGATGGCAATTACCATCAACGCTACTAGAAGTTACACAATAAATTGAATTTCAATTGTTTGTGGAAAGTCCCAGCATCTTCGAATTCATTTAATATAAATATTTGTTGACCTACCTTTACCTTACATCTGAGTATACAGTGGGTTCTCTTGAATTGAGTCGCCCTGCCGTATATTGCCATACCTGAGCATATACCTCATCAGAGGCAACTATATCAATTCAATTTCTGTAGTCTCCTGTAATATCTGAACGCTTTCAAGCTGTATTCTCATGTGTCTTTATTCAGATTAGTTTCATGCAAACGCTTAGAACAACGCATACGTAAGCGTTTAAGTGCATGCATAGCTTTGTGTACGTTGGCCTATGCAGGAGCATATGTAGGCTATGTACATATAATTATGTTAAAATATATGTATGTGTGCATGCACGTGTATATAAATCTGTATTTATATGTGGGTATACTCGTGTATACGTTCCGTGTCTCTGAGCAGTAGCCTTCTGGGCAAAGTTGTAGTTTATCGCGCAGTCCATCTGAACAACTTGGTCTGTTTTGCCTCACGTCGTCGTCGACGGCGGCGGTGGTGGTGGTGGTGATGGCGGTGGCGTGTGAGAGGCGAAGGAGGTCGATCTGTGTGTGTGGGGGGGGATGGGTGTGCTTCTATGGACGAATTGGTGGAGGCCGGGTGGCGCAAATTGACGTAGATTTACCAGCGACCACATGTATACTCTCTCAGAGATTTGCTACACATGCGCCGACTGTTTCATCCGATTTATAAACGTGTGCTGGATAAGTTTCGTGCACTCTAGTTCGTTATAAGTGGTTTCTGATATGGCTTCATGATACATTGGCCTCACTTATAAGATAACAACATTAGGTTTGGGTTCAGAAGAATACCAAAGAGTATGCGCAACAGAGTAGAGTAGTATTTACGAAACTGCCTGTTTTGACCCCAAAATAAATCCATAAATAAGCCCCCGATTAGATTAGCACATGGATAAGGGTGGCTACTTCACAGAGATATCATATCCATTCCGTATGACTGTTGGATTTTCAATGGCAACAGCATCGACAGCCTGCGTCTGATTTGACTTCTTTTTTTCGGAGTCATGTACATGTACATCCCAACCGATTTATTACACGATTTTCTCTTCTTCGCAGTTGGCTCAAAATGCGTCCATAGCTCACGAATTAATGTGAAGCACGATGTCTGGCGTCTTCAAACTTCTAAAGCGCCACCCGAAAGCCATGCGCATAGCACCAGCTTATAGGCCCTACACGAGCGTTGCGTCAAGTCACGATGGTTTTCCAAAGGAGGCTCGAGTCCCGCTTCCACGCAGAGGGTCGAGAAGGCAGAGTAGCAGTTAAGGCGAGTGTCGTTTAAGTCGAGTATTAAAAGTGATGATCAGGTAATTGGGTTAAGAGTAATTTAGGAGACGAGACTTTACTTTCGAGTGGAAAGCCCGAGGACGGGTTAATAAAGGTGCCCCAGGCAGATGATGGTGGTTGATTGGCAGTGAAGGTGGAGTAACAGAAAAAGTACAGAATTTAGGAGGCAGAACGTTCCAGAGACATATGCAGCGTTGGATATGGCTCGGTTGGAGAACTTGAGATGAGAAGGGAACGGGTCTCGAGTAAGACTGAAACAGGAGGATGACCGGGTTGTGACCGGACAATTCGGTGCCGAACTGTCCCAAAATCCGACCGGGTAAAGTGGATTCGCTGAATTGAGAAGAATTCGCTCAGATATTTGGGCTGAGAGTATGGGGAGACGGGTAGTTGTAAGTTAGCGATTGGACTTTGAAATGAATGCACTCTGGGATTAGGATTTTCTTGGCTGCAGCGATCAGTTAATAGTATTTCTTAGTGACCGTAGAGGTTTTTCCTTTGGACTTGAGATCGGTGGTGTGCTGGTAGGTGTGCTCAAGGCGCCTGCGAAACGCTGTAAAAGCTTTAGGATGGGATTTGAACCAAATGGTGAACCACTGGTGTTAGCTGTGCTTGATGGTGAGCCGCGCATGAATCACATGGAGATCTGACAGACAGTGTATTTTTATCAGGACAGAATGTCATCTTGGGAACAGGGAGGGTTGAGAACAAGTTGGGAGTTATAAATATCTTAGATGACGGTCTGACAGTGTTAATAAACCCGATAGGACGGAATATGTAAGTGGAGAGAGGTGATCAAGGAAAAGGCTAATTTCTAGGTCAGTCACGATTAGGTAATGGTCAGTAATGATAAGAGTGAAGTGTGGTAGCTTGTGAGATAAGGGTGAGATGGTGGACGTGATAACAAGGTCGAGTGTGTGGTACTTGATGTGGGTCGGGAGTTGACGTTTTGGACGAGATTGACTGATAAAAGGAGGATTAGGAAGCTGGATGCAAGATTGTCAGCAGCGAATTTGTCAACATGGATGTTGAAGTCGCCTATGAGTAAAAAAATTTTCGGAGTATAGTGACAGCAGCGAGCAACAGGAGAGGTCCTAATTCGTCAGGAAAACCAAGAGTTTGATGGTGTATACGCAAAGGAGCTTTGAGGACGGTAGACAGCGTAGATCTAAATGAAGACAAATCATAAGCTTGAAACTTGTAACACTGATTATAACATTTTACACAAGTTGCTGGCCCCTAAAAATTCCCAGGTCCTCTGAGCATTTGTTCTCTGGCCCCTCACGACGGGACCAGGGGACATGAGTATAAAATAGGACTACTTCAGGTAACTTTTGCTTTGGTAAATGCAATGGTGCATCGTCCTACAATGACTAGGAGAAGTACAATTTGGCTGGCTGTTGATGGCGCATTTAAAACTGGAGTATCAGCTGTAAAAGATACTGTATACGACAAACAGTTAATCGACCTATCAATCGATATCGATCGATCGACCAACCAATCAGTCAATCAAAGATTTGTTTGTTGAAATGCAGGAGACAAAGCAAGACAACGAAACAAGACAGGCGACAGTGACCCAAAGTCATTTTAACGAATCAGGGTAAGTGTCCACCTATTACTTGACGTCAAATGTCGCTTCTAACAGTGAGTTGTCGCAATTTCGATTGATATCGTGTATTTGGTTTTCCTTCCTTAATAGATCTCTCATTATCGGATGACTGACACTACATTTTAAAGTAGACTTAACGGCCAACTTCGCTATGAGAAAGGAAGCAGCCTACATTTCTGTCTTTGCATCACAGGTTCAAGGAGTTTGCGGTTCATGACCAGCATTGAGCGTATGCTGTTCTTTACTCTTAAGCATAATCACTTGGCGGCGAAAAGACCTGAAGAATGCTTAACTACATAGAGTAGTGATGCTATATAAATATAATTATGCGAAATGCAATACCGTATACACTGCAGTTGGTCCATGCTTAATTCACTCGGTCTGTTTACTGCAGGCGTAAACTATTACGTGCAGACTTTACAATCGAATATTCGTTTCATGTGTGGCTGGATGCTTGCAGAGAGATCTGTTGTTTTGTAATCAGCAGAGCTTATTGTGATCTGTCAAGCTCAGCAGCTCCAGCTGTTAACACATATTGGCCTGGTGCAAAAAACATGTGGAGCAATGCAATGACTGTCAGTATTTATGTTCGTACAGGTATTACTCAGTTGGCCTATGCACAGTGTGCGAAGGGAAGGGGAGTAAGAAAGAAGAAAGAAGGTGATATCGAAATACGTGAAGAGAGCATGCAAATATAGTGTGAGTGTGTATGTGTGTGAGAAAGAGTGAGAGAGAGAGAGAGAGAGAGAGAAGGAGAGGAAGAGAAAGAGACAGAGAGAGAGAGAGAGAGAGAGGCAGAGAAAAAGGAGAAGGAAGAGGGATACAAAACCTCTCTCTTGAACATACGTAGAGAAAAGAAAAAAAACAACGAGAGAAAGACAAATACAGAGAGCGAGAGAAAGAGATAGAGAGGTGTAGAGAGAAGAAGGGAGAGGGAAAGAGAGAGAGGGGAGAGAGGAAGAGAGCGATGAAAAGAAGGAAAGAGGATGAGCTTCTTCAATATTATTTATAAATACTGTTTGGTGCCTGCTGTCAGAAATATAATCTAGAGCAGATTGTCCATGGGTCAGATGTATCAGAGAACCGCGCTATATATGTATGTATGTAAGTGTCGGCTAAGTGTTAGAAATTAGCAGCTGCTCAATCGCTTTCATTGCGCAGATCACACATGCGTATACATCGACACTAAAAGAAATTATTTCATATAATAACTGCAATCAGATCCTGTTACAACCTTCTCACCTCAATTTCATCTTATTCAATTTCATATTAGTATCAATCATGTCTCAGCATTTCTAGAGCTGTAATAGTTGGGCAGTGCCACTGTGAGGTGATGAAGACCTTGCAAAACAAATTAATCAGTCCCAGAAAGAAGAGCGAGGAAGTCCTAATTGAACAGAGAGAGGAGAGAGACCGCCCAATGTATACCAGCAGTATATATAGGGCCTATAAATATTTCCTCCTTTCTTTGTTCCCCTCTAAATTCCCTCTTCCGTGCTCCATTATATGCTCATGTGTATAATAAGCCACATATCCTATAGAAGGTGTTACTTCAAAAAATTTCGAGTGTCAAATAGAAGAAACCGAGTTAGATGGTCATAAGCCTCTCTACCAGTTCGATAGTGATAGGCCTAAGTTTAGTTTAATAAGAAATTTGAAAAATATTGAAATCTGAAATCTTGTAAAATTTAAATTGTGAGTTTATAGATATAGGCTTATTCTGCAGAAGTTCATGCTCACATATATTAACACAATTAAAAACTAAGCTTACTAGGCCTAAGTATAGAGTGCACTTGATAAAAAATTGAGCTTAGATGTTATCATCTTCTCCATGTCGTCACCCAGATCACATCCTGGTTGACCTCAAATCTCCTCTGCCTGAACCTCTCCATAATCTGATTGGCCTCCGTGAGCAACTGAAGAAAATTCCTGATCCCACTATTTCTCTCAACCCTGATTCTGCATCCACCCACAAACTTACTGCAAATTCCCCTGTCCGCAATCTAGGCATAATCTTTGAACAAAACCTCAGTTTCGCTGATCACATCACCCATCTTTCTCGCTCTTGCATCCGTGATCTTCGTAGACTCCGTCCTATGCTTGACTCCAAAACTGCATCCACAATCGCCACATCAATAGTTCACGCCAAATTGGATTACTGTAATTCCCTTTTCCTCAATATAGGCACCACCCAATTAAACCGCCTCTAAGCCACTCAGAATGCTCTCGCAAGTGCCGTCACCAAAACCTCAAAGCGTCACCATATCACTCCTGCCCTCAAATCACTCCACTGGCTCAAAATACCTGAACGGATTGAATACAAGGTAATTTCACTCACCTACAACACACTGCAATCCTCACAGCCCACATATCTACGTCAGTTGTTCATGATTCAGCCACATCGTTCAACGCATTTCTCTTCCAACCTCACACTACTTCGCCCTCCCGGGGCCGTCACATCATCACTCAAATTTGCAAATCGCTCCATAGCCATTGCTGTCCCGCCTCTTTGGAACAAACTCCCTCCAGCATTAAAACAAATATCCGATGCATCCTAATAACTCACAAACACCTCACCTCTTACTATCTCCCCACAGGCTTTTCACTCACAACTCAATACACTGCTCTTTCGCAAATTCTATCCTGATTCCTCCTCTTCCTTCTATCTCCCTCGCCGTTTCAACTCCAAACACCATCCACCTTAGCCGTCTATACATGTCTGCCTGTCTGACTCTCTGGATTTGACCCTCTGCCTATCGATTCTGTTTTGATTAAGTGCCTGCTAATAAGCTGTTTTCCGCGAATTCGCTTTTGTGGGCGCTGTAAAAATCTTGAATTACGATTACATCAGACAAAATCAGAATTATAATATACAATAATAATTGAATTGTGATTGAATCAATAAAGCTATGGCCTACTTAAAAACTGTTAACGATATTTTTTAAATGAATAGAAATTCTAATTTCACTATGGTACTATGCATGCAAGGTACCAGCATGGATCCAGTAGATTGAGCAGAAGACGCGTTTAAATTAGGGGTGAACCGAATCTGAATTACTTGCCAAGTTCGAGTACCGAGTTTTGAGAGTTGAATTTTGACGAGTCCGAGGCCGAGTCCGAGTTGCGAAAATTTAAAAAGTCTCATTCTCTTGAAGTTCAGATTGGCAGTTTGCACACCTTTAATGAATTATTTAGTTTTGCCTTAATTAACTCAAGGAAGTAATAACTTGTAATCACTAACAATAGCAGTATTTGTGTTTTAGTTAGGTCGATTGTCGTTTTGTAAATAACAAAATCCAAAATAGATAATGGAAAAGATTAATACTTGGACCTTTTGTAATGTTTTGCCGAGTGCCAAGAAAATTGGACGGAGCCGAGTTCCGAACCGAGTTTTAGTTAATCCCTGGTTTCAATACGACGCTCGGTTTTAGAATCTGGTATTAAAGATCAATGAATTCATCATGATTCATGGATTGTTCCTACGCGCTTCTCATAACTTGATTATCGCGCGATACATCCGAGGTATGAGCTCTACTCCTCCTCTTCCTCCTATTCCTCCTCTTCCTCCTCCTCCTCCTCCTTCTTCTTCTTCGCTTCACTCAGTCTTCTATTATCGTTTATCGCTCTGAGGTGCTTCGATCGCTCCCCAGGGACTTAGAGATTGTAATTAGGTCTATTATTATCACCTATGCACGAAAATGTCTAACATACCAGAAGTCACAGAAATGCGAGTCTGAGGCGCAGTGATTACAGTAGCCAGAGGTAGAGCAATTAGACATCCAGATGTTTGAAGGCCAATTGAAACTAGTGAGTATTTAGACATCTCTTGAAGGAGGAATCACAGCTTGAACGTCTGATTAACATTGGCAGTCGATCTATAGTTTCTTTGGGACGGCAGGATGGAATGCATTAGGGTCCATAACTGCATTGAATCGTGGCTCGACCAAAGGACAAACGCCCAAAGATGCAGACTGGGGAAGAATGTAAGGACTCTAAGGAGATCGGGATTTAAATAACAACAATAATAAATAATTATTATAAATTGAATCTGATATTAATATGAAAAATCTAAGCACATTAATTGTACATTGCATCAGATGTGAATGAAGTTCAAAGCGCTAAAGTAAAAGGCCTGCCTTCAATTTCTAGTATGAATCATAGCAGGATGCGGCTGTCTTTCTCGGATCTAATTGGACCACAACAGTTGGTCAAAGGTTCTTCCTCCATTGCCTCCCTTTTCTCCTTTTCCCCCTCCTTTTCCTTCATCTACTCTTTGCTTCCTTCATATCTTACGTCTTTTCCTTCTCTCTCTGCTCCTCCTGCTTCTAGGTTGTAGATTTTAATTGGCGTTTTCAGATAAGCACATAGTGGGACGATCCTAGTTGATCTGAGTTAAAATTACTCTAAGTCGAATTAAGTTATACACAGTTAAAAGGTTTACGTTAATAACCGCGACTCTCAAAATAGCGATCATCAAAACAGCGATTACAATATGAAGCTTTATGTCAAATAAATGTTTTATCGTCATTCCAATAGGCCCTATATTTACTTTAGCATTACTTTCATCAATGAAAATCCTTGACTATTTCCATTAATCCAGCCTCAATTTTCAAAAACATTATTCAATCAATAATTTCAGCTATAAACCACAGATCAACTTATTCCTTGGCAGGCAATTTCACGCCAAGTTCGAAACTGGCTGTAGGCCCTATGTTGGAATTTGAGAGATAAACATCCCACAAAATTGTACATTGTAAAGCAGTTTATTTTGGTACTAGAAGTTTCTTTGATGAAAATAGAACTTGCGTTTATCATGGGCATTGATCTAGGACTATAGATGCCAAATGTAACATGTAGGCCTGGGCCTATGCATAGAAGCGATGGAACGACATGTTAAAATTCGTGCATAATTATCAACGATTATCCTTCGAAATAAACATTCTGATGTAATTGCTAATAATTGAACCATTCATGTACATTCAGAAACAATTTGTAAATCTTCATTGAATAATCGCTGTTTTGATGATCGCCATTTTGAAACAATCGCGATTTTGTGCATCGCTATTTTGTGATCGCGGTTTTGACGATCGATGTTTTATGATCGCAGTTTATGACGTACACCGGTTAAAACACAGTTAAATCACTGCATTTGCCCTGACAGGGTTTTAGCGAAATAAATTCAAGCTTACCGGCACAAAATGTGTCCGTTTCTAATTGCCAAACGTTTGAGTAGGCTATAGGCTACTCGCGGGCGTTCGCCGCTAAATTTGAACACACCAGGTGACTGACTTTAAAGCCACTGTCCCATAATCAAGACAGGTATAGAGACTATAGTCAGCAATACAGACAGACGACCATGCAAGCATGCAGGCATTTTGGAAGTCCGATGCTACAAAAAGAGAAATAGTAAGACAAAATGTGAGTCTAAAGTGAAGTTACATGTCGTAATGAAGTATCTAGCGTAGTCCTTTGGGTCTTTCCGTAGAAGAGGAGCAGCCTCCATTTTGAGTTCTGTACGAGACTGTTGCATAACGACGGTGCCAAAAGTTTGTCCGAACGAAAATTCCGAAACTCAAATATTTTGATCATGTCGCAACCACCCGCAAAACAGCATCGAAAGCAGCCTGATGACAGTTCTCGTGAAGGGGGACCGAGGAAGGACGAAAATGGCGTGAATCGACAACGTCCTGCAGGGCCCTACCGAGGGAGGGGCAAGCGGGGCCGTGACCCAGGGCGCAAATGTGGAAAGGGCGCAAATTTCAGGATGGAAGAACTTATTATTCCACAAAATGCACTATTTTAAAAATTTGGGGACGCCAGATTGATGCTAGGCACAGGGTGCAATTATAGCTCGGTACGGCCCTAACATCCTCAACTGAACCGGATTTTTGTAGGTGCTGGCTTAATAAACGCCGCACGAGACAGAAGACACTGGGTAATGATGGTCCATTCATGTAGCCACCCATGGCGAAGCGACGATGGCAATATGACATTATATGACACGACATCTTAGTGGTTAAAATGTATGACCTGTATGATGGCACACTGTGTCAATGTATGAAGCTCTGAAAATCGTGTGAAAAGATGACATAAGTCGTCCACGGTCTCTGCTGTTTACGACGGGCTAAGCATCCTCGTGTATGTTTATATTATACGTATAATAGGTATGTATATATATACATACATGTATATATACATAGGGCGGGCGTGCATCTGTTAACTGTTATCTGTCGATGCTCTGCGTTGCTCTTCCTGCTTCTCACCGGCGGCAGCGGAAGATGAATCCGTTGAGATAATCACTCGATTGACAACGTGGACCCAGAGCTACAAAGAGACGAACAGGTAGGAGGATATCGAGATAAGGTCAAAGCGCACGGTTCAAACTATCCTCCTGCCACTGAGGTGTAACTGAAAACAGACAATTACCACTTAATTCGGGTAAAGGATGTTTACTAATACCGACTTCGTCGTGTTTTCGATAGATCATGATTATGAAAATCTAGCTCCTCTGGGTATATAGGCATCTCTGGTATTGCAATATCCTAGACTAAGCAATCAATCAATCAATTTTCGTTTATTCGGATATCATGCTGGCAAAAACGCATCTTGTTACAATGGTTATGATAAGTACAGCTTAATATTTAGACAGTTACAGTTAGGCCTACGATAGCGTTGATAGGTCCACACGTTCGAAACGCTCTTGTTTATTGTATACCCCGGTCACCTTTAATGGTTGTTACAGTAGGGGCCTACTGGAGTGTCTGACGGTCCTCATATTCCTCTTTACAGGCTAATACCTAGTCACCTAGCAAAGCTTGTTTCGTCATCTGCTCTTTATCCTTTCCCATTCATTCGCTGATGACAATGAAGATTCTTTTTCTCGACACTTCACTGTTCTTCTCAATTAAATACAGGTGTAGAGAAATATATATATACAAAATGACCGCCGAACTTCTCTGCCTCAACTCCATTCGAAACGTCATTCCTATTCATTACCAGCGACTAATCATTGCGACCTTGGACAAATCATTATATCAGTTTAGGCGCACGTGTCTGTAGGATGATGCCATCTTGGTCAATTACGCATAGGAGGATACTATAATAGCCTTACAAAGGCTATCTTATTTAACCAAAATGCACCAATTAGTAATTAAGTTTTCTGATGGCGTTGGTTACGAATGGATGGGTCAATGCCTGCATAGATGTTTGGGTAAATGGGTGGTTGAACGAATGAATGAATAAGTGAAAGGATGGGTGAATGGGCATGTGAGGATGGGAGGTAAGCTGCTAAGGATGACGGAGGACGGAAGCGAGGAAGCTAGAGGGGAACAAGGGAAATGGGAAGTCGGGGGGAGAGATAGAGAAGCAAAACGAGGAAACACTAACGACGAGGAAGTTAAATAAAGCTAGTCTTAAAGGAAGATAAGGGTGTAACGATTGAAACTGGGCTCGTGGTCTAGCGAAATGTTTTAACGATCAGTTTCTAGAAGAAGAAATTCACAGACGATTGGTATGCATGCAAAAGCAGCAGGAATTAAGTTAAAAGAATGTTCACTAATTAGGCAAAGTTAATTAGGCAAAGTAATTAATTAAGGCGTTGCCAAAGTTCTGGTGACGGATGGCGTCCTGACTGAGTGAACTAATAATTGGCCACCCGGCATTCACCCCTCTGAGCTTAGCTGCACATAATTGACTCAAAGCAAACAATTTAATAAGTGTATATAGGATGGGTGTGTGCCAGTTAAAATGCGCCCGTGGTCGAAATGCTGAGAGTCTGAAATAGGCCTAATGAAGTTCCACCCCAGTTGGCGAATGACGTCACTGCAGTTCTGGTCTGTAATTACAAAGGCGCTTATACATGGAGTTCATAAGCTTTTCTAATCATCATCATATTCATCATCTTCAGTTGCTGATACCAGTCATTTTGGCGGTGATGGGTACTACGAAAGGAATTGGATTCTTGTATGTGATTTTCAAATCTATAGCATTTCTCTTACTGAGCTAACGCATAATTGATGTCTTTTTATTTACATTCTCTCGAGCGCAGTTGTGTTCAGCGTCTATTTCTCTTTCCCTCAAATTCCAGCAAAGGGCACTTACCTGCTTGAGTTGTCTGCTATTACTCTATACTTGTATAACTTCTGGAACTGTCGCATTGAATCGTCTCAAAGTGTTGTAATCCAGGGATCCAGACATTTTCGGAGCCATTTCATGCTGCTGAAATTTTTCAAACATTCTTCAAGCATTATATCAAGCATTCGGATCCAAGTGGAAAACTGGGTTTATTACCATTTCGTACATTGTTCTGTTCATTGATTATTTCCCTACTTGATCGTATGCTATTCATTTTCCAAAACACTATTGAAGCTCTCTCACTTCCATTATGGCCTACATCGCTTTCTTTGTTACTAGCCGAGTTTACTAGTCTACACCTCCGAAGTAGAAATAATACAGTTAAGCTGTTCATTGGGGGTCATTTCGTTCGTTGCCATTTTTGTGTACTTATTTCGATAATTGTCTCTGATTCAGCCCTCTCTCCCTGTTTTAATCAGAAAAGCCGAAACTTCTGCGTGTGCTGCGATTTTTTGCTGTTCTGTTCCGTTTCTAGATAGGATGACACTGTCGCCAGCAAATCACAGATTGCTGCTGCTGCGACGACTGAGTGCCAGAACTGCTTAATTAGTAAGTGTATGTTGAACAGTATTAGGCGTCAAAGTTGATGCCAAGATAATTACAGAATGTCTTCAGTCTACAATTATTAATCTCAAGCGTTAGAACAAAAGTATTACTCAGAAGAAATACACGTGAATTGAATATATATATATATATATATATAAGTAGCGATGAGTCATTCACATGTAGGCGTCTGGGTATTCCAGTGGGGCCCGAGGGTATCAACATACATGTAGACTCCAGCTGCTCTTTGACGTATGTTGGTGGACGATTGGAAAGGCATCTGGCCATCAAACAATCGTCCGTGCGTATACAATACATGAATACAGGTCTCCTTCAGGTCGAGCATTCCGCTTAATAGACACGGTTTAAGATAATTACACACTTGTCAATTCCACCAATCCTATAGCTGCATAGCAACATACAATCACGCTGACCAACCTGCGTCAGTATCATGCGTGCATTCGTATGCATGGACATTACATGATACGTTGGTACAAGGATCGTTCCTCTTAGTGTAGGGACCGATTGGTTGGTATAAGAAACGTTTACTGATAGCAGGTAAAGTGGTTCCTAATTCAATCCGTCTGGTTTTTCTCTATTCCCATCCTCTCTTACTCTCTGTTCAACTACTTACTTCTCCGCTGTCTTATTCCCAAGTTCTCCTCTTCGTCCTGAGCTAGGAAAGTCCACTGACTGGTTGCGCGCGTAGGTCGAGGTGTTTTATATAGTTTGTTATTTCAACTCGCTTTCGTAAAACTGACAATGAAAAGACTTGAGTTCCATAATTATTGAGATCTATGTTGTAGGCAGAGGAAGTAAATGCATACGAAACATTCGTTGAAGTCCATTAGTCCGTTAGTCATTATCTTTCCATGGACGGTTTTTTATTATATTGCAGACGAATAAGAGACACGCAACACATGGAAGATTTTTTAACTTGGGCTCTGATAAAGTTGAATTTCGATTGGCCTCTGAGTTTCTTTTGAACTCGCATGGGTTCATGATGTGACCGCAGGTCAGACGGAATCCATCAGATTGAGCGAGCGACCTTTACCTCCTCCTTAACACGTTTGCCATAGTAATGCCGAGATGGCTATGAGAGGCGTGGCTCGTGTCATATTAACGCCACATGGCAGGAAGTAATCGTATTGAGTCACAGGAGGTCGTATACCTTTATCTTATACGTCCATACCGTTCTCTCTTACCAGCCATTCACTCTCTCCTAACTCTCTCCACACTCTTTCCACTCCTGTTTCCGTTTCAATTACGCAGGAGACCCAATGACATCATAGGTCAGCCAGGGATAGAGAAAAGGCTAACTGGACGTCGTTGAAACTTGGATTGAGCAAATAACAGAACTAGGTCACGCTGTGGCGCACTTGAAGTTGAGAGTTGACATCTTCAGTGTTACCAATGCCATAAATGACATGCATGCGTCTGTATGCAACCGACACCAGAGAGGAATTCTGCTCAAAGTTTCGGTTTATATTTTAGGCCAATTATGATGACGGTTTCATTTAGTAGTAGTAGTTTCAGTTCAACGACAATGTGGTGTGATAACATGGATCATTAGCGTCGCCCTCCTCTCTTATCAAGACTTGAGACTGGCACTGTTCAAATGTGTTTGATTCTAATTTGTCTGTTGGTTCCTTATGGTTACGTTCAGTCCCGCGATCTTTGGTTTTCGCTGACTCCTACGGCTTTCTATTCGTTCTGGTCAATCACGTTACGTGAGAAAGCATTTAAATGGTTTCCATTTTCTTCGCCATTTGCAATTTCATCGCCTGCCGTTCACAAGCGCTGACTTACAACAGCTGACGGTAACCAAGTACTAGCGCTGACTGTGTCCAGCAGCACCTGCAGCCAGTCGGCGGTTTGCAGCCAATGTCGTAACTTTCACACTCTGCTTTGAATGTAAGCCAGATGGGTTGGGGTCAATCGTCAATGGGTTGATGGAGGATGAGGTCAATGGGGTGACGAAACATATGACTCAATCGGTCAACAGAATTGTCCAAGCAGATAGGACTTTAGCGCATGAATCTGATTTTATCATCATAAATCATGACTTAGACATTTCTACATTGCCCATTGATACAGCGCAGTGTCGGGAACCTGTTTATTCGCAGGCGTTTAATCAAAACAGAATCGATAGACGGGTGGGTAAATATCCTATCGGTTCCAGGTCAATATCCATTAGGCAGGTAGTCATCCAGTCAGACGACAAGGATGAATGGTGTTTGGAATTGAAACGACGAGGGAGGTAAATGGAAACAATGAAATTCGGCTTTGATTTAGTCACCTCATGTGTACAGGTCGAATTTTGAATGTTCGTTCTTCTGCAGCTCATTTAGTATAAAACTTTCGTTCTGCTCAAATGCTTCAGAAGTCACGTGCAGCGATTCCTTGCTTAGGGTGATCACAGTATGACGAGCAGCGTCTTTTACTTCTGTGTCTATGCTTCTCTGCCTCTTTTCTCTGTCTCTCTAGCGACTGGAACCGACGTAGGCCTACTGCCACTCAAGACACTTTTCATTTGCTACATGACCAGAATTGAACAGTCAGAGAGTATCGTGGCTGCGGAATTGAGGAATGAGTTAGGATCCTCTACACAGATCGGAATTTGTTGCATTGCAGAACGCTTTCACGAAGACCAGAAGGACGCCGATTCGATGCCTGCTAACTCTAGTACGAGATCGACTCAGTCCTCCACTCCCTCGGTCTTCTATAAAATGAGCGGTGGGACAACTGGGCGCTTTGCAGGCTACCATACAGCTAAATTCTACTTTTAAAATTATTATCAGAAGTCACTATTATATCATGCAGGGCAAATCTTACAGCGTACTTGTCAGCTTTAATTAATAAACGAATATTATTAGTTTGACCTCATTTGTCTCTTTTGTAAATTTGTGAATCTGCCAATAGTGTCAAGTCCTCAGAACTCATTTAACTTCGCCTTCAAAACCATGCCAACCAAATGAACTTCAATTGACGGAGGAAATAAATGCCTTATAAACAGTATCAACTGTCAAATTAATCAGTCATACATGTAGACCTTGTAGTGCAGACTACGTGTCTGTCAGATGTCGCATCCCAATGACTTGTCAGAGATAGGCTGCGTATCCTAACAATCCAAGCGGCGGAAGTGGTCGAATCTTGAAGGGATATTGCATAAATTTCATAGTTAGATAGATGGATGAATGGTTAGACATGCAAGCAGACAGGCAGGCAGGCAGGCAGACAGACAGACAGACAGATAATGCTACTCTAGTAACAGGATAGCTACAACTGCACCGTCATTAATAATTTTCTTGGTGTAGACAATCTAATTTCCATTTCTGTTAGGTATATAAACCACGGTACAAGAATGGCCACTTACGAACCGACATGTATACCCAGTTAAGACTAAATTAATGATTGTCTATACAGAAAGTGAGCAACGATGTTTCTAGGTGTTCTTTTACTTACGATCAACAGTTGCCATCACGCGATCCGAATCTTTTATATAAATTCAAAAGTGTCGGTCGTTTCTCATTGTCGACATCTCGACAAGGACGTTAGTCATTCGGATCATCTATGTTTGCGAAGCCGCGGTGGCTTGTATTGTATTGTGGAACAATGCCTATAGGGTTCTATGGATGATATTCAGTAGCATCATCTACGTTAAGATTTCTCAATTTCTGATAGGTAAAGAGTTGTTTATAAGAATTACGGTACCGGATTAAGTTTTCGTAGAGAGTGGTATGGTTAAGGCCTACATATTTTTTAAATCTTGAATTCGCTATAAAGTGGAATTTCGCTGAATGCCACTGCCATCCTGTGAGCTGCAGTTTTCGTCAGTATGAACGCGATTGGGCGTGTACCGGAAAGAAAAATCTTGGCACTCAGATTGTCTATAAAAACACTGTTTAGTCTACACACAGGTTGTTTTTTGTATGTTGAAGACATTCCGTTGTTCACTCAGTCTTGCCGTGTGGATTACTGTAAAGAGTGATCTATATAGAGTGCTGAAGTAGAATCAGAAGTTGTTATAGGTCTGTTATGGTGCAAACTAATCAATCTACTTTGTTTAATGTTGCTGTGGAATAGTAAACGCCATAATAATAATAGTGTGTGCAGAACGATTGATATTTAAACCAATCTATGACCTACGCTTTGAATTTTATAAAATGCTCAAGATGACTTGTATTTTGCAACAAAACGCCGATTTTGTCGCGGTTAACTAACATTCTATACAATCCAAGTACATCGTAAACCGAGAGCCGCCCAGAGTAAAATATTATAATTTAACCTTTTTGATACACGCTTCATATAAACTGTAATTTCAAATCTAAAATCATGTAGCCTTATTACGATGCGTTAACTATATATTATAAACGTCTGGTAGTATAACATACGTTGAAACATAAAAACATTAATTCACAATAACGAATATCTATCAAAACATATTCATATAATGCTGCCTAAGGTATTTTATAGAACTACATGCTGAATGGATATGTGTTTCTTTCGACTGTAGACTACCATGGCTCAGGTGTTGCCCATCAGTTGGATGCTTTCCATCGTCCTTCTCCAGTTCCTACTTTACGTGGCCTCCAATGAACCGATTGACTCCATATGCCAAAGTTCCAGTGAATACTTGGATGCCATGTACAGATGCCGGCCAAGTGAGTTTCTTTAATCATAAACACTACTCTGCATTAATGCACCGTGTTTGGTTATTCAAAAGTCACCTGATATATAAATAATTAATTAACGGAAACAGTAGGCCTATCTCTGACTTAAGCCAAGTATATAAGCACAAAAGATGACATAAGTCGTCCACGGGATCTGCTGTTTACAACGGGCTAAGCATTCTCGTGTAGGTTTATATTATACGTATAATAGGTATGTATACATATATATATATCATATATATACATACATGTATATATACATAGGTATGTATGCATGTATATATATTATTCTTCGCAAACTAATAAAATCTCAAGTACGTAAAGGAACACAGCAAGTCTGAATTCCTGAAAATAGAACAAAACAAATTAAATCTTTAACTAATTAAACTTTTATGTTCTCTCAATTCGAATTCTTGACAATCTATACCTTACATTGATACGCTTTTAATTCCTAAATAATAATTTTACTATACTACGATTAGTATTAGGCCCTACTGCAATTTATCAATAATATTTATGACACCAGAGTTATTTATGAATATTTATTCTGGGAAGCCAGACAAAGGCTGGGCTTTGCTTGTGGCCTGTTATTTGGAAATTTTGTAGGGATATTCTGCTCCTCATCCCCTTCCTCTTCTCTCGTCTTCTTTTTAAAATCTTTTTTCTCTCCTACATTTTATTTGTTCATTCTTCTATGCTATTCTTTTTTAATGATTCACTTACTTTTCTCTGACTGTTCATTACTTCTTTCATTTTCGATCCAACTTTTTTCTTCTTTCACTTCTTGTCACTCAACAAGATTCTCTACCTGAACCCGCCTATTCTCTCATGGCTACTGGCTTCAGGATGACCTTGATTCTTACCTCTGCTTTCATTAGCATCTGCTGTTATATCGTCCTTTCCTCCTCCTGCTCCTCCCCTCCTTTTATCTCCTCTTTTATCGTCTCACTTCTGTTTCTGCCCTTGATTTCTCACCTCCTCCAGTCTCATCAGTTTTTTTATTTCTTGCTTAAGTTATCTCCTACCTTAATCTCATTTTCTTCCAGACTCTTTATCCTCATGACTTGTCGTCCCGTCCCCTCTATCCTCACATTTTTCTGCTTCTTTCGTTTGCCTGTCACCTTCCTCCTCGTCCTCTTCCTCCTTCTCCTCTTCCTTTTTTCCCTTCCTGCTCATTCGTCTCCCAGCCATCTCTCCCACCCTTTCTCCCATCTCTCCTCTTTCTCTCAATCCGACTGACGCAACAGGTGAATGAGTGGTTATCCACATAATTCTCACTCCTTTCGACGCAGCGCATATTTTTTGCCTCATCTGTACCAGTATACCAATGCCGAGTTACGAGCTGCAAAGTTTCTCTTCTATGTATAACTCATCGGTGCGTTATCGCAGACAAGGGTCTCACAAAGAACAGGTGCCGTACTTATCAGTTTAAAAACTAAGCGTTCCCTCTGTTAATGCGATACTTCAGTGGGTCAGCCGAGTAGACATATAGCTGCTGTTATTGTTGCTGAATCCTAGTCTGCCTTTGTACTCAGTAGGACAGCCAGAAGTCTGTCGATCTGCTATTTACTATTCTGTTCTGAACGTTTGTTAGTATAGAATACGTTGAAACATATAAAAATATTAATTTACAATAACGAATATCTATTAAAACATATTTATATAATGGTGCCTAATTTGGCTGAATGCCATTGCCTCTCTGTCTCTTAATGCTTCAAAAACCCAATTTATCTGTTTTGGTTCTACTCAGCAGCGTCAGAAGCTCGATTTCGTTCTACTATTTGAAAAGTTCCCACACTTCTTCTTCTTCTTGATCGCACAATTTCTTTGTCCCGCGATCGAATACTGATATGACTAAAATACCAGCCTTTACTTTATTTTCATTGGCCCTGCACAATGGCACCAGCTCCCTCTTTTGACATGTTCCTCCATACCAAATGATGAGCCAAGTGACTCTTTTAGTTGCCTGAAGATCACGTTATTCGGTGACCTATTCTCTATGGGTTTCTCGCACTGGAAGTGTATCCGATTGGTGTGCACTGAAAAGGCGCTATATAAATTCCTAGATACAATGTAACAGAATACATTACCGAAGGCTGCTTTGGTGTCGCTATGTTTGAAAGCTTTATCTCCTACGATTTCTACGTACAACTCAAACAGACCGCTCTGGAAGCGATGCTTCATAACACGTTTATTTTGAGAACAATTTTCCATCTACAAAACTGGAGCCCAACTTCCGCACATGTAATGGCGAATAGTAAGCCACCTATGCCCGATTGGAGTATTTCTTTGCTTTTCCAGGTGAATTCCAGGTGATGTCCTTCTGCGCTGCCTCAGCTCCGTACGAGATGATGTGCAGTAGATCAAGGCGCATCGCAGTTCACAGCGCCTCTCTCCGTCACAATCAAAGCAACCAGTGCAACCAAACAGTGGCATCTACCGGTGGATCAGCTGGCCACACAGGTAGTCGTCATCGGCAGATGACCTTCTACCCAGTCCTGTTACCTGGACATTAGCATAACGTGTTTCATGAACCTCCTAAATGCCTAGTTGTTACTGCCGACAAGTTTGTCATTCAGTGACCAGGGGAGTGACCTATATACAGTGTGGTCCAATGACTTCGGATGCATGTGATTTTGGCTGATAACAGTCGATGTGTGCATTAGGATTAAGAGCTGGACTATGTCAGATTAGCAGAGACTAAGCAACATGTCTGTTTGTTTTACACAATTTTCCAGCATGCAGACACAATTCGACAGCATATTCTGCCTGATTCAAAATGGATGTACGCATATTATGCTATGCAGTAGCGCCGGCCTACACGAAGCATGCTACGGCTGTAATGAAATTAAATTCTACTATGTAGTTTAAATTCAATATTAGTGTTCCCAGACAAAGTTAAACACACTGTACACAGGTTGAAACATGCGGTCTAGCTACTTATTTCAGTAGCGTGCTTTCAACATGGAAGCACTTGTAGCAAAGTTTAAGAAAACACGCCCCAGAAGGGACATGCGTGTAATCCCGCTACGAATGGCCCTATGTACACATTAATTAAGGGCAAGATAGGCTTGCTGAGCAGGTTACAGCTGGGACTAAACCTAAAACAAAAATAAAGACTTTATGTGAAAGAAACGAAGTAAGAGAAAGACCTTAGGAGTAACTCCTTACACCCTATTCGTTGCCTGGGATCATCAAGTACAGATCATTTAGCTGAGCCAAGATGCAGAACAGTCATGGGCTCTCTTGCCTTCCAAACCTCTGTTCCCAAGGAATGGAATCGAATAAAAGTGGTTGTGACATTCAGCAGCGTGTAAAAACGTGCAATGTTCCTCATGATATGAAAAATTCTGCACATAATGAGGCCTATGGCGCACTGATTTGTACATTAGCTGTCGTCTTGACCCAGATGTAGTCTTATCTTTCCAAATAAACAAACATGCTGCTATCTACTGAAGTGTAGAGAATTGGGTCGAGTGAGATTAATTCAGTTGTGTCTTTTGAGGTGACGCATTATTATTATAGCGTTGACCATATTCTGTTCCTGGTCAACAACGATTAGAGTGTCAACTAAATTAAGAGCCTCCTTATATTAAGCTACACTCAAACATCTTCCACTTTCTTCATTTGTTATTAACTCGTTAAATGAAACTCAGGCTGGCTTTGAAGCGTACACTGCAGTGCAAACGAAGCCCATCCATTTTTACTTGTTTTGTGAAATGGATCGTTTTATACGTGGAAAACCGCTGCTCATCGAGTCAACTCTCTCCAGCTGCTATCTTCACATGCATTGTTTATCATGATGATTATGGTAATGCTGATTTCGGTGGGTGATGATGCAGATGATGGTGACGACGATAGTGATAACAAAGACAACGACGACGGTGATTACGAGGATGACGACGTTGTCGATGATGGTGATGATATAAATAATTATAGATGCATAATACAGGGCAGTTCTTCAGTTCTCTTAATTTTCTTGAAATTGAAGCATATCTCACAACCTAAGATGACACAATGAGCTTGCTAGAAGAGAAGCGTACGTGTGCCTTGGTTACGTCGTTAACTGATTGGTTGTCTTGCTCGATGTTTAACTAGGTTCAGGCGACGGTGAGTGTTGTATTTTGCCGGCGGTTGAAGCCAAGTGCAGAGGCAAGGTCAAGTGCAGCCTCAGCAGCGACATACAACAATCAGTCGACGTCAGACAATGCTCTCCTCCTCCGTCGACCAGGAGACAACCGCAACGAACACTCATCATAACGATCGTCTTCATCTGCGGTTCGTATCTGTCTCTGCCTGCCTTCCTGCCTTCCTGCCTACCTGTTTGCCTGCCTGCCTGCCTGTCTGCCTGTCTGCCTGTCTGTCTGCCTGACTGACTGACTGACTGACTGACTGACTGACTGACTGACTGACTGACTGACTGACTGACTGACTGACTGACTGACTGACTGACTCACTGACTCACTGACTGACTGACTGACTGACTCACTGACTGACTGACTGACTGACTGACTGACTCACTGACTGACTGACTGACTGACTGACTCACTGACTGACTCGCTCGCTCGCTCACTCACTCACTCACTCACTCACTCACTCACTCACTCACTCACTCACTCACTCACTCACTCACTCACTCACTCACTCACTCACTCACTCACTCACTCACTCACTCACTCACTCACTCACTCACTCACTCACTCACTCACTCACTCACTCACTCACTCACTCACTCACTCACTCACTCACTCACTCACTCACTCACTCACTCACTCACTCACTCACTCACTCACTCACTCACTCACTCACTCACTCACTCACTCACTCACTCACTCACTCACTCACTCACTCACTCACTCACTCACTCACTCACTCACTCACTCACTCACTCACTCACTCACTCACTCACTCACTCACTCACTCACTCACTCACTCACTCACTCACTCACTCACTCACTCACTCACTCACTCACTCACTCACTCACTCACTCACTCACTCACTCACTCACTCACTCACTCACTCACTCACTCACTCACTCACTCACTCACTCACTCACTCACTCACTCACTCACTCACTCACTCACTCACTCACTCACTCACTCACTCACTCACTCACTCACTCACTCACTCACTCACTCACTCACTCACTCACTCACTCACTCACTCACTCACTCACTCACTCACTCACTCACTCACTCACTCACTCACTCACTCACTCACTCACTCACTCACTCACTCACTCACTCACTCACTCACTCACTCACTCACTCACTCACTCACTCACTCACTCACTCACTCACTCACTCACTCACTCACTCACTCACTCACTCACTCACTCACTCACTCACTCACTCACTCACTCACTCACTCACTCACTCACTCACTCACTCACTCACTCACTCACTCACTCACTCACTCACTCACTCACTCACTCACTCACTCACTCACTCACTCACTCACTCACTCACTCACTCACTCACTCACTCACAGTGACTCGATAACTGCACTTGCCTTAGTCTTTTTTTATGTCTCTATGTTTTCCAATATATCTGTCAATTTGCCTTTCAAGACCATAACTCTTTTTCTCTGTCTGCCTGTTTGTTTGTTTGTCTGTCATAGACATATAATATGTGAATAAATACACTCCTACATTTAAAAACCAAAAACACGAATGCACATATTATCCCACGCACAGATGGGAAGTACCGCTTATTACTCGTTCTTGTCTTATCTTCAAACGCAGTAGTCTTGATGAATATTAAAGCGACATCCAATCATTTAATTCCAGTGTCAACGAGGACAATGAAGGACATCAACCGTGACAAGTCCAGTCCGGATGCCTTTTGCGATGGTCAGTCGGAACCAACCGTCGACGATGGCCCTCCTGTACCTGCCACTGATAACCACCTTCTCCATCAACCGGCTGACATTTTGAAACCCAACGGCCAGTTAGCGACCACTAGCGCCACTCAGCGTTTGGAGTCTACAAATTCAGCCGGGTCCACACAATCTGGTTAGTTAGTGCTATATGAATCTCAAGTGATGTATTGTTGAACTGCGTAACAACTTGGCTCACTGCTATCGTTTCTTGATCGAGTCATAGAGTTAAAAAAGATTCAGATCCTTCTGGTAGACTATATTGACCTTTGTCGACCTCAGCTGCGTTGTTCCATTCGAAAGGGTTGACTTGGTAGAAGAGTGTTTGTGTTATTGCCTTTGTCTTTAACCTCAGCTTCTGGGGTTCGAATCTCAATCCATTTGGTGAAATTGACGACTCTTAGTCAAACCTTATAATCTGCAATGAATGGCTGCTATTGTCATCTTTGGGTCTCATCCGAGAGATCTTTTTACCCTGAGAGCCACTCCTTTGTAGGGCGAAGTGAGTTAGGTAAGAAATGAATGAGCGATTACCTTACAACTCCTTTCCTTACTTTACCTTACTGTCCGTCCATCTCATTCCACACTGCTTACTTTCTGCTTTGTTAGATTCTAATAAACATTCCGTTATATTTTATTCCAATCAGTTCCTATGCATACGATGTCTTACGATTGCACTAAGCTGCCTATTTTATTCATCTGAACTTCTCTTTTTCCTAATGTAACGGCATTTACAACGACTCATTCAAATGGTTCTTAGCTGTTCATGTGAAGAGACAGATTGATTATAAGACAGAACTTCCTTCTGACTAACGATGCTTTCTATTTGCAGTCAGTGAATCGAGTCCAGGTGACGTCATTTCGCCCGTCATGCACCGCCGGATAGGAACGGTTGACTGGATCTGGTCCTTCATCTACATCAAAGGTACACAAGTAGAAGATGAGTAGAAGATATGATATTAGATATGAAGAGAAAGAAGATGACGGGAAAGGAGATGTTGGGATATGATATATGCTGAGAAAGGATGTGGTGTGAAAGTATATGATCGGAAAGAATATGCTGAGGAAGGATATATGAAAGGGGAGGATATGATACTTGAAATCAGAAGATATATGAATGAATAGAGTGTGGGGGACTGATTGGGGAGATTAAGAAAGATGATCTCAGATGACGAAACATAAACTGATACATGAGAAGAGTATAGGTATGACAGAGGAGCAGAGAAGCCGTAGACACTAGGTACCACGAGACATTATATTCATAAAATCAAATTGGAGGCAGCAATGTGAGCGACTGAAGGTAGAGGCGCGCTGTGTGTGGGACGCGGTGATGGTTGAAAGAAAACACAGTTTCAAGAGGATAAGAAGAACGAGGACTCGATACCCACTAGCCCCATAATGTGGTCTCAGCCTTCCACTCTCTAGGGGCGACTTAAAATTAGCAGTAGGATAGATGGGCGCCTTGCAGACTGCCACACAGTCAAATTCCACGCCTGATAAACATGTTATCCTCGGTTACCATACTATATCATGGTATCTGAATGAATATAATTATTATGTGAAACACTCTTCAAACTCGGTCGGTCGACTGTGATGAATAGATGACATAAGCGTTGCATGCGCTCTTATGCATATTAAGCCTCATTTTAAGATGGCTGCCGTTGTCTCAGATATTTCGATCGGCAATAACAGTGCTATAAAACGACAATTAAACCAACGAATGGCGACCGTTGAGGTTTACGTGAATATAAAATGCGACTAAACCGACGGTAATTAATCGAATAGGCATTAATCATCTGCTAAACAACCTTGTCCATGGAGCGCGATAACAATATCCACACACTTGGCACTACTGCAACAAAATATAAGAGATTATGGTTGAAGTCAAATGGGAGAGGAGCGATGTGAGCGACTGGACGTAGAGATAATCATAATGATGGTGATGACGTAATTAATGGTGTAATGACTGGTGTCAGTTTGCGGGTTTAACTATTCTCTGGGTTTGCGTTATTGTTTACTGAAATGATCTCAAACGTAGCATCCCTTGCAAAGAATTATTATAATTCCATGTAATTATTATTGTTGTTGTTGCTTGAGCAAATGGTCAATTCAATCAACGATGATGAAGATGATGACCGCGATGACTATATATATATGAATACCATCATCATAATCATCTATATATTAATCTCTATAAATGACTGGTTCATGAAACTCCTCCTCCCTCTATTCTTGTCTGTAGATAACATGGACCGATTCCTCATCTACCTGTTTCTGAGTTTGGCAATTGGCGTCATCTGTGTCCTCCTCGTCGTCATCCTTGGCCTGTGCTTCGGTGACCGACTAAAGCACCGGAAACGCTCCTCATCCTCCGACGTCATCCATCGGAAGCAGTCATCAACGCAAACGACGACTGACGTCACTTCCGCTCTCATAGCTTCCAATCACAGTCCTGGGATCGAGATGGTTCGCTACGTCCCCACGAACTCCAGTCTGCGCGCTCAGCCGTTGATGAGGACTTCAGCAGGGACCCAGTCGACCCCATCAACCGCGGCAGGGAACATGGTCCGTTTTGCATCGGATGGTTCGACGACGGATGGTCTAGGGTCGACGGACTCATTCACGGGCAACGGGGGGACCAGAGGCGGCGTCCAGGGTCTGACTCTGCCCATGTACCAGATGAGCAACACTTCACGGGATTCAGGGGACGGTGGAAGTGCTGTAGGGGGTGCCATGGCAAGGGAGAGAGCAGCAGGCGAAGGCAACGACGATTACAGGTCAAGCACCCTCGGACGATTCTACACGAACCCCTATAGACACGACTCGTATCGTTCGGACGGATATAGAACGTTGCAACACAAATGACGAATTGTCAACAACAACTAGAACAACAACGACAACAACGACAATTCTTCTGTTGCGTAACTGAAAAAGCGAAGGTCATTCTGAATAACAACAACATATTCAAGGTCTTCTTTAATAACAACCACAGGAGGAGAAAGACAAGGAGGAGGAGGAGGAGGAGGAGGAGGAGGAGGAGGAGGGGGGAAGAGGAGGATAAATAGAGACAGTGACTGATAACTTCAAAAACTTAAGATTGTGCTACACAATACAATGCAATTGATTATATATTACACAAGCAATATAATGCTTTAAAGTTGATGGGTCTTCATTTAGCCCTATTTGGACGTTTATGGCTCAAATGGGGCTAACTGTTTTGTAATTTTTGGCGAGATTCTGAGGATTTACAGCTGTTGAATCTATCATTTACTCCAATAGGTTCCCTATTTCATTGCATTTTAGCATTCTTCTCAAATTCCAAAGCGACAAATCTCATTCGATCTGAGGGTAATTCGATTCTTATATGCTAAAGACGGACATAAACAGATTAGCCTCCAGACGTCATCTGCCGATACTTTGCTTTGTACAAACAGTAGGTCTACGAGGCCGATAATGACGTGCAGGGCGCCAATTATCTGTCAGCCTAGTGAAATTACGATTTCTTAGGATGATTCTGCTGTAGGGGAAATACCTAAGCGAGCAACGTCATTCTTGCCTCTGATTGCCATGTCTGCACTGCATTACGTCGGGTCACTCGTCTGTCCGGTTTAACTGCTGTCTGGGATCACTCGTTTCTCTGCTTTATTTAATCCAGACGACGTGTCAACCTGTCGTGTTAACTGAGACAAGATGATAATGGACCGGTCAACTCTCCCTTGACCACCACGATCCGTAGACGTGTGGGAGGAGAGGGAAGGGGAAAGAAAAGGAAGGGCGAAGCTGGAGTCTGATTCAATGAAAGGAACCTCACCCAACACGAGACGCAATGAATTGCACATGGAAAAAAATGCGGTCGCTCTAGAAACTATGTATATCGGATTAGCCTTTATTTATATGTATATTATGGGATTTATCTCTGTGTGAGATACAGTAGAATGATGTTCTATCATCTATGATAGTTGAATAGGGAATTGAGTTTACCTGGCAGGTGTATGCGTGAGATCAGATACTTCACTTATTACATAGCGCTAATTCAGTGTATAAAGCGCCAATATATTGATTTCATTAACACAATTACACTATTAATAATTCAAACATGTTTAACCATAACCAAATATTTTTATCCGTTACCAAATATTATTATTGATCACTAACGAATCCTTGAAACCATCACCGAAAGAATAACTGGAATCCATTTGATGATTTTATAATATTAACGCCTTAAAAGCCGGCAAGAATGAAAGTTTACACTAAAATGATTGTGTTATGACTCTATAACAGGGTATAATAGCTATACTTATTTAGCAGGAAGAAACGCTACGTAATAAACGTTTAATTCGGGTTGCGTTGACTATAATGGCAATTCTTTATCTCTCAACTTGCATTGATAGCACTCCGAAATAATCCTTGAATAATTGCAAAGATGCTTAGCAGTGCCAACATAATCATAATAATGAAAATAATTTTGCAATTTGTTTGTACACGGAAGAAATGTTACAATTCTAAAACTCTATAGTCTAGTCTGAGGACAGAGGGAATTTGAAGTAGGCTTTGAGAAAAGCGAAAGAGGATGACTGACTGTCAGATAGAATTTTAGAACGAACAGATGGAGAAAACGCATTTCACAGAGAGGGACCAATTGAAGCAAAAGATCGAGACTGAGCCATAGTTGTTCTAATTCGAGGAACCAAGAGGTCAAGTCTATTGAACGAGCAAAGTGGATGGAGGGAAGAAGCTGAATGAGATGGAAGTATTACGTCAGCCAGGTATCTCGTGGCATGATTCACTTCGATATATGTCTACTTATGAATATCCCATTGTCTCATGTTGTCATTCACGAAAATTGAGAATTAATCACTCAGATAGCTTTACATCTACAGTTACGATCGACCAAACCAGGCCTTGCCTCTATCTGACTGTCGCTTTTGATTTCGTCTCCATCCAAATTCGAAGCATTCCTGGTAATCTGGTCACACTAATCTTTTTTGTGGACGTCTTTAGACCATAAATATGCGCTGGTCAGACCCTGGAATGACCTTCTTGCGTAGAGTTGCCTGATGAAATGAGATGTAACGTTTCTCAGCTCAATGAATGTCTGTAATTTATATGGACCAGGGCAGCGCAAAGAACGCTTCATGTTAAGAGATCTGAATATAAATCTTTGACATCATATCATGTCTCTTTGCTCAGTTAGACATAATGGTATTCTCAGTGGTACACGATCCACGACTCTGTGGCTTCGTGTCGGTAAGTCGATTACTATGGGAAGACGTAAGGATCATCTCTACGCGTAGGCCTGCACTTGCACAATTTCGGCAGATGAATTTGGCTCTGTAGTGAACCCGGAAGGAAGTGACGCTTTCTATAAACATTGGCCGGTTAATAAGACTTTGATATGCGTCTTTCTCGGATTTCAGTATGAAAAATGAAAATTGGCCTTTTAATAAGCAGCATGGAAACCTTTAACACCGGATAAAGAATCCTAAGTGACGCTTTGAATTTCATCAGTGCATTGGGAAACAGTTACGGACATCCTTCGACCTGCTCTTTTGAACTATCCCCTTTGACTCGACACAGCGCTTATGAATAAGCTTGTGCCCAGCATTCGGCTTTGAGTGCTACTTTAGAAATTTGGATAATATTACGATTAGGTTTAAGAACAACATCATCACGCCGTGTAACGTGAACGCCATAATTTTATCATAATTGAGTTTGCGAAATGTATGCTCGGATTTGCACACAGAGAGTAATCACACTAACTAACACTTACAGTTACACACTTTTTATTTTCTAAAGGAAGTTGACGAACTGATATAATGCGTCAAGATTTTGTAGGAAAAAACAGTCAACTACGATGCAAACATGAAATCGACAAAATTCTCAGTTAAGAGTTTAGTCAGAGTGTATACTTTACCAATAGAAGAAACAACAAATGGTATACATAGACCAAAGCGTCAGACGTGCCTAAATTGCATTGAAAGACTAAATACAAGTGCAAATATAAGGCTAACAAATCGAAACTAAATCACGCAAATACCAAAAAAAGATATTAGAATGAATGCTTTCAGAGAGAAGATGGCTCAAAGAATCCAACTGGTTATCGTCATTACCTTTCTTTTTCTTTCTCTGTCTGTCTGTCTGTCTCTCTCTGTCTTTCTGTCTGTGTCTGTGTATGTGTCTCCGTATATGTCTTTGTCTCTGTGTCTCTCTGTGTTTCTCTGTGTTTCTCTGTGTCTTTCTTTGTTTCTCTGTCTCTCTCTCTGTCTTTCTGTGTCTCTTTGTGTCTCTGCGTGTCTCTCTGCGTTTCTCTGTGTCTCTCTGTGTCTCTCTGTTTCTCTGTCTCTCTGTCTCTGTTTCTGTCTGTCTATCTGTCTGTTTCTCTCTCTCTTTCTCTCTCTCCCAATCCTACGTGAGCTCGGCTTTCGTTGTGTTTGAAACACTTGACAAATCGATCAACAGGGATGAACAAAGCGTCTTATTCTTGTCACCAGAAAATCTCAATCAGCCTGAAAAGCACTGCAGCTGTGTTCTCACGAATGTTCTTCTGCGTTGTTGACGATCGTAAAGAACCCGAATGAAGAGGCATTAACTTCAGCGTGTCTTCTTACTGTTCTCACTCAAACGTTTTGAGTATCTATGCCCACAAGTATTAGGAAGGGCAAGGGTACCACATCAAAAGCTGATGGTCTATATCAAAGTAGAACCATCTGACCAGAGGGAGATTAGGTAACCAAGAGGACCGGAGGAACCATTGGCAACCAATGAACCAAGGGGCAGACGATCCGAGCAACAAGGGGAGACAGGGACACGTGGGAGCAAAGTGAGACACGCGGACCGAAAGGACAGAGGACCAGAACGACCAGACGGACCAGATGACTAAGGTTTAGGAAACCAGAGGGTCAAAAAGACCAAGAGGAGTCGGAAAAAGATAACCATAGGTGCCAGAGAGACCAAGGGAACAGGAGGGACAAATGGGGTAAACTGAGAGTAAGGTCCAGGGAGATCATATCTAAAGAAAACCGTCCGCCGGCTACATCAAATACAACTAAAAGGGAGAGACCTAGGACGGGAAAACCGAGATTACGGAGATACCGGTTATCAGGTTAATTCGTCAATGTTAACTTTAGCTTGTCGGCTGACATCAAATGAACTGCTGGCCATTTTTTTACAATGGTAACCATGGTAACCAAGTGTCGAAAGTGCGGTAAACGAGAAGGATCAACTTATCGTGTAGTCAAAGGGTATATCACAGGCCGATTGGTAAAACTGGAGACCATTATTATAATTGTTGTTATTATTAGTATTATTATTATTATTATGGTCTTCAATGTTAATTAATGGTGATGTCGTCCGGAGTAGCCCTGTTCGTTGGACTCCTGAGCAGCGAAAGTTCCCTTGAAAGCAACTGCGTTGTAGCGTTGAATAATCATCGAGATGCGCTGGTAGAGGAAAGTCGTCTGAAAGGAAGCTATGGCCTTCGGAATTGATGGAGCCAAAGGTTTCGAATGCCACCGGTGTGAAGACGTACGTGGAGGCTAGCTCGGCGTATTTCTGAGTTTTGAGGTTCGCCCGCTGCGCCCGCTCTTTGTGATGTTTCTGGCAGATACGACGTTGCCATTGTATCTGAGACTGTCGCGTCCCATATCAAACACAGCCCCGCCCGCCATGGTATATGAGTGAGTCCGTCTGGTCTTTTACCATCAGGTCAAGCCCACTGAAGGCTCTTTGACAGTGGGTATCCCTGCACGGATTAAACTTCTACAAATAAGGTCGTTCAGGGCCGCGTGTCTGGGCCAGCGTCCCAGGCTAAGGCCACATGAGAGACCGTGATATCCGTTTCTCTCGACCAGGGCACCGCATGGGCAGGAATGAGGTAAACAGACAGGTAACGCAAGTCTGTAACCCACCGCCACCCTCAGGGACTCATCGTCAAGTCTCAGCTCGAGACTTGACAATAATAATAATAATAATAATATTATTATTATTATTATTATTATTATGGGGTCATTTGGTGTAGGACTTTGGACAATGCATTTTAGAGGAGGGGTCAAGCGATGGATAAATGGTGATATCACTGGCGTGAAGAGCAGAACATTCAGCAGGAAGTGGGTTCGAAACCATTTTCCCTCCTAAATATCGACTCAGCCTGTCATTCGTTAGGTGGCGTTGGTTAAATGAGTTGACGTAGGACATGATGTGCGCCTTTAATGTCTGCCATACAGTTAACCTCGACTTCTGCAATAACTTGTAATCATCCATTCATAATATGGCTTGTAATCATGATGCGTACTCGTCAGTTTTAACTATTGAAGAAGTGTGTTATATTATTTTAAGCCGACCCCAGGGTCGACCGAAAGCTAGAGGTAGATGTTTCCAAAAAAATAAACTGGAGCCAAACCCAGTCGGACACCCAGAAAGTCGAATACTGCTGCAGGTCGAGAGTACAGTAACCCTACAGTAGGGTTACTGTTCTTGCCAATATGTGATGAGGATGGCCTCTTTTAATCTCTCTGTGTGTCGGAAATCGTTGCTCGCCAAGTCCTGCCAAATTCAGCATCATTGAAGGCTGCAGACAAGTTATGAAATACAATTTTGAGTAATCTTGTGTCGGGTGTTGAGTTCTAATAATGAATCAAAATATCGTATTATTATTTTCATGTCATGCAAAATGACGGTGCTCCGTCTGTGGCTTCAGTGACGTCAGGAAATATAATTATACATCTTGCTTGTTTCAACAATAAATTTGTCAAAAATAAAGATCTGTTCTATGTGGAAACATTTTTTGAAATTCTATTTAGTTAGATCTACGCCTAAATCTTAAGAGGATTTTTGATGTAGTCCAAATCGATTCTAAAATTTATAGGACTCGATTCGATCTTTGTGAATATAACATGCACGCCCACACTCGGAACGCACTCTCTCTCTCTCTCTCTCTCACACACACACACACACACACACACACACACACACACACATGGGGATTAGGTTTAGCGGTAGTTATTTCACGCGTTCAGAAATTCACCCCATTTATCAGAAAAAACGACTGAAGGCTTTACTGAGTTCACTCGACAGCGAGAGCGGAATGCAAAGAATTGCGTCAACAGCGAACAGCATTTTATCATTCCAAATCAAGTCGTGCCCGATCTGCTACGACACAATGTGACCAGAACTGGGAACAGCATGGACCCAAGAAGTTGAAGGTGTCTAGTCCTAGTCGTAGGCGTGGACACTGAAGTATTTTTTTGGATCTTGGGCTACACATTACAATGCTTGAATCGTAACAGTTTTTGTAACATGCAACATGGATATCTAATATAATATTTCGATGTCCACACTTTTAACTTCTCGGGCTCATATCGTAAAAGTCACACTACAGTACTAGACAGACCGTTTTCGCATGCGATCGTAACACTTAATATGTCTATGAACAATTTATGAACCACCTGTGTCACGTGTCTGCAGACATATCTTCAAAGGGCTTGAGTCGTAATCTCGGATAGTTTTAATTCTTACCAACAGTTGGCTATTATAAGAAAAAAATCAATTCGCTGATAGGGATAATGCAAATGATCTCAAGTTCAATATGTCAAAAAGACCAAAAGGAGTCGGAAACAGGCGACTGGCATCTGATGTAAAAAGTTGTTCATGTATGTTGTAGAGAAATTGAATTAATTTACCATTTGGGCAGCTTTAGGCTTACACCATTTTGGGCCTATAGATTTGCACTAAATAATTGATTTGGTTACTGCCTTCATCGGTAGGGCCTGCGTAATGTAAAGTTTTATGGACTCTAAAATCATACTTTTCGGTGTGAGCTAGCAGGTTCCCACTTCATGACAAAGTCTGAAATTAAAATAATATCCCTGACACATTTCAATCTTAGTCGCTCTGCTGAGAATCAAATCAGTCTTTTGTATTTTGTCAGTACTGTAGTCAATTTTTCAGATTAAAATGGACTCCTACTATAGCGTCTAAAGGGAGGATTGAAGGGAGGAATGTAAATCTAGAAATGACTTAATAAAGCGATTTCTTGGAAGTAGAGATGTCATCCACTAAGTCAACGAAGGAGTCCATGCTTTGTCAGTAGATGTCTCTCGCGTGGAACTCTAACCTAATCTCCGAACTGCGGTGCTTCCCAGACTGGGCAGCGCGCTGTCTGGGTCCGTTGACCCATCCGTCATTCGAAATGGGGCATCAGTCTATTGTGTCGCTGCCCTCTGAGGGGATCTGCAGCGCGATTAGGGTCACGGAATGACGCGATGTATTAGTCGGCCACCGCCGCTGCTGCTGCTGATGCTGATGACTGGCGGCGAAATTACGGGAAAAGACTGCGTCTAATTAACGGATGGATTTCTATGCGTCCTCTCGCTTTTGTCGGCATCTAATCCCACGTCAAGGTGTTAGGCGCATCGCCCTAGGTTCCGGCTGCTGCTGCTGCTACGGTTGCTGATGCTGCTGGTGCTGGCGGTGGTGGGGAAAATAGGTGCTGGTGGTGGTGTGGAAAATAATTAAGATGGTCGTCGGATGCGGACGATGGCAGACAACAAAACATAGACGTCGTCTGTACATCAGCATTATACGACGAAAGTGAAAAGGAAAACGAAGAAACGCAGGACGGCAATAAAGAGGAATCGACAGAAAGGGAATAAGAGAGCAGACGGGGTTAAAGGCGAATTGAGAGACGGAGTGAGGAAGAAGCAGCAGGGAGTGAGGAACAGACGTTAAATCACGGCATAGACAGAGTGAGACGGACAGTTAGAGTGAATGAGCATTATTATATTTAATCGGGCGTCTGAGCGAGAAAGAGAGAGAGAGACCGAGACGGAGACGGAGACAGAGTGACAGAGAGAGAGAGAGGGAGAGGGAGGGAGATGGAGTGACAGATACAGATACAGATATGGAGTGACAGATAGAGGGGGATATAGAAACGGAGACGGAGAGAGAGGGGCATACAGAAGGAGTCTGTGGTTATTTGCGAGTGATCACACACAGTATTTAAGAAATTATGAAAGTTTGTAAACTGCTGTTATTTAATAAAGCATAATAATTATGTCAAAAAGTGTTCAGCATTTTCTTATATTCAATTGCTGCTAAGAGTTAGTTATGATATTTTGACTGGAGGTTTTAAGGTGGGTTAGCGTTTTGTGTGGATTACTGTCCTATAGGGTCATAGGGTCATTAGCCGGCGTTTTAGCTATGATGTATATTCCTGCAAGTGAAATCATCATCAGAACAAATGAGTCGAGAAATTATGCGCTGTCCCGTCACCCGTCGCCTAAGAGATATATTCAATGTTTTCCGGCGACTGTTTTTGCAGCTTGATGGTCACCTATCCCGTTCCATACAATTGCTAGATGCGCTTTGTTATCCTTATAATCTGCGCCAATTATATGTTGTGACAATGTAAACCAAATTTCCAGGCACTAACATCGTAAATATTTCGCATGCATACGAAGCGAAAACACAAATACCTGTGCATATCCGATATATATATAATTATATATATATATGTCTAAATTAAACATGGTATCAGGCAAGGAATAAAGCTGACCTGCTTAGGCCTATATCAATGCCTAGCCTGAACATGAGAGGACAGGTTGTTTGACACACGGTATATATAGGCCTTATGGCGGGTTAATAACTCATTCATATATATCACGCTGCATTAACAAATATCCCTTTATCGAAATGAAATCAAGTTTCCTCAAACTGACCTCAAAATATGATAATACATAAGTAATATAGGACTAAATATCCTATCAGCATGGTATTTTCTTCTACATAGTCTATAGTATAGTATATTTTGCAGCAGAGGAAGTTCAAAGTTTCTATTTTAGCAATTGATTGACACTGACACTGTTTGAAATATTTCTTCTCTCTTTTAAAATAAGAGAAACCAGAATTTAATTTCGACTCAATCTTTATGATATCGTCAACATAATCGACAATATTATATTGTACACAGTTCGACTAGGCCTACACGAACAGCTTTATTTTGTCGCTACACGTGTTCAGTGCAAAAAGTCCGCAACTAGAATAGAATATAATAAATACTTCTGGCCAAATAATAAGATATATGCACTGCAAGGCTGTCGAATATCTGTTTAGCTCAGCGCATGCAGATTAGTGCCTAGACCTATATATATTTACGTTCACAAAAACACGTTACATGTATTTGAAAAATGAATTTAGTTGGTTCGTCCGTTGATGCCTTCTTTTGCACACGGTAGTCACGGAAACTTTGACTCCAAACAGATACCAATGCAATCTCGTAAGACACTAATTGTAGGTCTACATGACTGTACGCGTTGATCTTTAATTTAATTCAGGACGCCTAGAACAGAATAGGTGCAAATTGCAGGGTGCGAGTGCAAATATATATATAGAGGTCTTAGGTCTACATCTGCACTTACGTTCTATTTCACGAACAATCATCATAGGCTCTTTGTACGACAAGTCGGTTACTCGGTGCGCCTAGCTGACAAGCAGCAATTACTCGCATTGGCTTAATGGATACATCGATTAATCACACATTGAATACCTGCTTGGGTGACGCGCAATCGCTCGATTGTTGCCCGTGCAGAAAGCGCCGATTTTGCGCTGCTCTAAGTCATAGGTTTCGACCAGTTTCATATGGTCGACTTTCTTGGCGGGAACCTATAGGCCTAAGAGGTAGTTCCAGCTAGTTTATTATAAAGGAGCAGAGCGATTTTTTGATAAAATAATTTATGCACAATGAAGCCAATAGATTCGCGAGATTAGATATTATTATGTCGAATTCACAAGCTCTGTTGCCATTTACCTGCATGTAAGTTATTATAAAAGGGATTTTCCAGAGTGCAGTGGTTAGCGATGAGGTGAAGGGGTTCAAATTAACAACAGAGGGCAGACTGTACCGCAAACATTTGGATCCTGATTTCTGCTCCGCCAGCGCTCACTGTCGGTGGGAAGACGAGACGGCTAGGGACGGGACTGGTCACCCGCCTTTAAATGCTAAGGCTAAAAAATCGAAGTCGATAATACGTCATACCCATGGCTGCCTCAAAGCTAGCGCAAGAAAATGCCTTACTTCTTCTTTGCCTCGTCCTCCTCTTCGTCCTCTTCTTCTTCTCCTTCCCTCCACCTTTTCCACCTCCTCTTCTTCTTCCTTTTCTTTTTATTCTTTTTCTGCTAATTTGCTTGACCTCGCAAAAATCACTTACTGCGTATCTCTTACACTGAGTTAACACTAAGCTTCAAATCGGACGGGTCGACGATTCAAATAACATTCGATTTCCACTCAGGACGCTTTTGACAGTGATTTAACATCGGTCAAATCATTATCTGTTTGGGTTCATGACGACGACGTTCTTAGCAGATGCAATTCCAAATACCTCTAATACGCAATGAGAAAACTATATTCATCATCCTTCATTATTCTCACCGGTCTTTTCTCTTCTATTCTTCTACTTCTTGTTTGTCCTGTTCTCCGCTTTGTTCTCTTCTTGTACTTCATGTTCTTGCGTCTGATCTTGTTCTTGTTCCTATTCTCCTTCTTCTTTCTTCATCAGACATCTTCTTCTTCTTCTTCCTCCTCCTTCTCCCCATCATTCTATTCCTCTCTATCCCATTATTCCTCGTCTTCTCGTTCTTCATCGTCCTTTTCTTTCTTTGCATCGCGGCCGTGATTTAGTGATGGAAGGCCAATATATCTAGGACGGGTGTTAGAATGATGCATTGACTTAAAGCAGAGAAGCATATGTATAGGAGGCGAATAAATAATCTATGCACATGGTTGTTCACCGATCGTCATTATGGTACTTCTTCGTAAGATCAAATTCAACCACCCTCGTGCTCCGAATGAGCGTGTGTGACATAAAGTCATACAAACGATCATCGATTTTGCTGCTTTTAATAAGAACTTACACGGACGACGTATACACGCATTCCGCATTCGTCCTGTGTTGACATTATTTAGCGATTCCTATTGGACTCAATATAATCATTGACTCAGTTGCTGTAATTTCCTATTGCCAATATTCATCGTACGAAATCACGGAAATGTATAAATAAATAAAATTATTTAGAACTCAATGCATGAACACACAGGTGCATTTTGGAAATAGGCCCTATAAGGATAGGTGTAGGCCTACTTGAACGGCCTTTACAGGCTTATTACTGCGCAATGTGCTTAAATGCATTGCTCTTAAATAAACATGTGTTTCATATCAATAAGTACATTCTTGATGCAGACATAAGGTACTTAAAATGTGTTATGGGTTGCATTTTTCGCCTGTATAATTATATATTTGTATATTTCTTAATAGGAGTAATTGTGAGGATGCGAGAAAATCCTATGCCTGTTTATGGACTGGGGCTACCGCACGTATACACTTTCATACGCAGACTGAGCGTAGAACAATGCCCATAATGTCTAATATTATGAATAAAACATTTAATAACATTGTTAAGTCCACGGGTACAACGTGACTGTTTTAATTAACCGCAATCTCTATGCTTTAACGCAGGCGCACATCTAATCTAAATATCAGTTCACACAAGAAGAAGATTAGGGAACTGTCAGTGACTTACTTTCTGGGGCTTTCTATGCTATACGATGGCGACAAATGTAAACTTTATATTGACATGAAATCATAATCTGTTTAAAGGTATGTTTAGTCAGTATCTTTTCATGAGCATGCAACGAATGTTGATTTTCGACTGTTTTGATAGCGAACAATATTTTGATTGTGTTGTTTCTTGTTTGACATGAATTTTTAATGCAGTTTAGAGCAAATAGTCCATCCGAACTCTAAGCGGGTATACGTCGTGCCCTCTTTTGCTGACATAATTAATGAACTGTGCATGCGACTTCTACAAAACTTTATTGATTAACTGGCGATATTGAGCAGTAAAAGACTATAAATCAATCAAAAAATTGTGCAAAGATACCATTCTCTCTGCACAAAATGCACGAGGAAGAACACGGCTTTCGTAGCTTTATCGTAGTCTCAGAACCTTTACAGCTCCACCAGAAAGTCAATAGCATGGCACCAGCTTATACACGAGCGCTGCGTCAAGTAACATGAATTGTCGAAATGGTAATTCGAAAGAGGTCCAAGTCCGGTCTTTGGCAGAAAGATTGCCTAAATGCCATATCCAACGGTTTCCTCTCTCTCTCTCTCTCTTTCTCTCTCTCTCCCTCTCTCTCTCTGGCATAATTATACGCGCTGTCTAATTGCGTGCAGCCTGAGATTCTCTCTACAACACTCGCTCACCCTCTTTTGTATCCACACCCTCTTGTCATCCCGTGACTTCCTCGGTGGCTTTGGTTGTGCCTCAGTTGCTTGCTCGATACAATGCAGTTGGGCTTTTATATAACACATTCAGAGAGTCTCTCAATACAAGCGATCTGGTCTTGATTGTCGTATACAGCTTTATTCTATTCCGTCTTTTCTTCTTCAATGCCTGCTTCTATCCTTATAAATTAGATTAATAGTCTGTTATTGTTCTCCACGAAGCGTCGGCTCTGTGTTCATTTGCATGTGCTTTTTTCGACGCATAATGGTGACAGACGGACAGGTTCAGAGCAGCAGTATATAGCTACTACCAGCCAACCAATAACGCATTCGATGTCCCTCCATCTCGTTGCTTGTATCTGCCAATCTCGTTGCCTGTATCTGTCCATCTCGTTGCCTATATCTGTCCATCTCGCTGCCTGTATCTGCACTGCCGCTGCTCCTCCGTCTTTGTTCCCGTCTCTGCATCGATTACCTCTCCGGTATCTGCTTCCATTTCTTCTCCGATTTTTGCTTCTGCGAAGCGTCTAGTTCTTCATCTACTTTTTCAATTTCTTCCATTTCTACTGTTTCTGTTTCCCTTAAAACTGCTTCAATTTCTGATTTTGTTTCTGTGATTTTGTCTATTTTGCTATTCTTGCTTCTCCTTCTGCGTCTGTTTCTGCTGGCAGCGTTTCGTTATTCTCATTGCATTGATTTTCGATATTTATTTACTGCTTCAATTCTGCTTTCTATATAAACTCTTTGGTTTCTGTTGATGCTAATAGAAAATTGCTATCAATTCCTGATTGATTCTAATTTGGTTGGCAATGTTGTTGCCATATCAACCAATGAGCGTTTTGAACATTTACTTTTCTGCTGCTCATGAACATTTCGTTTCTAATGGTTTTGATTCAGTCGATGTTTCCCAGTAGGTCGTTGTTACTACTTATATCGTTTTGGTGCTGATGGTAGTGCCTCCCTCTGTAACGTTTGATGGCTGCTGGAAGAGCCTCCCTCTGCCATGTCTCCTATATATCTTTATTTTGACAGAAACACACGGATGCAAGTAACCAACAAGTAACCAACAATAGCCTACCAACAATAAACAGAAACAGAAACTGAAATACGAACAAGATTAGCGTATTTTGGCAGTTTGTTTTCGAAACATCATTGTCTCAAGGAAGAAGCAGAGATTACCCATAAGACAGAGCAAGCGAGGATTATTATATGGCTATCTCGTTGGACAAGTCAGTGTTTCCGCCCTTGGATCTTTTCCTCATGGGAATTCTTCGCCAAAGAAGAAAACATCGTCGTCCTATATCTCGGGCATAGAACAGGAAGAAGAAGAAGATGATGGTGATCATGATGATCATATTGATCATATTGATCATGATGGACATGACGACGACGATGATGATGATGATGACTATAAAACAGAGAAATCAAACCTACGAATGATTTTAAATATAATATTGCTTCCATATGGCCATCTGGGAGTGTTATCATACCACGCCATTCACGCTATAGCACTTGTAGTTAAGGACTTCACACGCGTGTTTGCGTGTGTCTCTAAATGAGCATGTACGCATCAATGTGTGTGCTTCGACCGTAATCACGGTATGTGTTTTATTGCTCTCTCTTTCTAAGTCGACTGCCAGCACAAAGAGCTCTCGCAGCACATGCTGCATAAGCGCGTCTGTGGCGCTATCTGCAGGTCTCTTCATATCTTGCATACAAACGACCTTCTTAGCGGTCCAACAATTGCCTGCATCGCGTTCAGCGGAGCAACGCATTAATAACTGCCGCATTCAACGAATAAAGATATATAGGGAACATGGCAGAGGGAGGCACTTCCATCAGCCATCAAACGTTACAGAGGGAGGCACTACCATCAGCACCAAGCGATATAAGTAGTAACAACGACCTACTGGGAAACATCGACTGAGTCATAACCATTAGAAACGAAATGTTCATGAGCAGCAGAAAAGTAAATGTTCAAAACGCTCATTGGTTGATATGGCAACAACATGGCCAACCAAATTAGAATCAATCAGGAATTGATAGCTATTAGGAACAGCGACCTACTGGGAAGTATCGACTGAATCATAACCTCTTGAATAATTTTCATGAACTTGTAAGTCGCTGCGTTTTTGACAGCGGTATTTTCTTTTTCTAAATAAACGAAGATACATACATACTGTTCCAGTTCATTTACTCTTATCTCTAATTCTTCATTTTTCTCTTTCCTTTATTTCTCTTCTTCATCATCATATTCTTCATCTTTCCTGCTTCATCTTCTCTTTTCCTTCTCCTTCCTCTCCTCCTCCTCGTCCTCCTCCTTCTCTCCTTCTCCTTCTTCATCATGGAGTCAGTTATCATGCCATTCTCATTTCGTTAGCCTATTCCACTAAACTGATGAGTTTGAGTGTAATCTTTGCCCTCGTGTCAATCAGTGCAAGATTACAAACTTTGTCTAATACACTCGACCTGCCATGAGTGGTCAACGCGAGACTGCGTCGTTCATCCTCTCGCCATTCATAACATCTCCTAAATTGCTATGTAATGTAAATAATGTCTTATAGACGTTGGTTGTAAAGTGTTCTTCACTATCTTGGATTTCTTTTTCAACCAAGAAGTGTTGTTAATATAGTAAAGAATAGACTGGAAACTGCCATGCCGGCAATCACATTCGTATGCAAATAACGTGGAAGGTCGAAAGTATGCGAGAACGGAAACACCGTTGGTTGCTGCTGTTCCTATCGCGTTTATATGAGCTACATTCTAAAACTCAGGAAATTCTAACGGTCTAACTTGAACCAGCGCGTGAGCGCCATAAGTAAATTATGCATCAAAGGTCTGATAGAGCATCTTCGAAGTCATTAACCTACATGTATGCGACCCAAAGGAACTCTAGCGTAGCGATTTGCTAGCATGGGTGAACCTTCCTGCTTGGGTTTATGTGGCCGCTGGGTAGGCTTAACTGATTTTCTATGCAATTGCTATTCATCCTGTGTGTTATATGCGGTCTTTAATCACATTAGTTCGTTTATAACGTGCGCGATATCAGGGAGCATCGTCTTTCAGAACCTGACACCGAGAGAGTCTTTCAAAAGATAAATTGCGTCCAAGTGACCATAAGACCCTCGAATATAGGTAGACCTGATAAACCTTGAGGCATGGTCAACACCCAGTTGGGTCTAATGGCTCGCAATGTCATTTCAATTGACACGTTGGTTTACATTGCTTAACATTGTTCGGTTCGAATCATTTCAGAGCATATTTAGGCAAGCAGTTACCCCTCCTCGATCGTTTGTTCAAATCCGCAACTGTTTTCACCCTGACAGTGCCAGTCCCAAGCATGGATAGAGGAGGAGGGCAACGCCAATCAGCTTTGTTATGGCACAGTGTCGTTAAACTACAACAGCACACACGCACGATCGCTTGTTCTGGATCCTTTTAGAGTTTTAAACATCCGATTTTGGGAGCAAGTCTGAAGAAATTGATTTTCAAACCCAGGAACCATTAAATTAGCCTACGGCAAGTAAGCCATTTCAGTTGGGATAAATCTTAACTCCTTACAGCAGATGGCCGTCTTTGTTGCCTGATTGAATCAATCGCGAACAATTTATATTTTTATCATTCTAAGATTTATGAGTAAATGAGTAGTTTCATTTAAATGTTTTAGTTGAAATCAGGAGCACCTTCTTAGGTGCTTAATTGATAGGCAAACTTCTCATATTTTCGACGAGGTTTAGGTTGTGTACTCGACAGGCGAGCTGTTGGTAAAGGGAATTGTTGATCATGAGATTAATCTATCGTAAGATACATATTGTCCGAAAAACGCAACACATGGGGGTAGTTGGTTGGCAGTGATGAAATAGGCATCGAAAATGTGCAGAATTCTGAGAGGTGATCGCCCTAGAGGTGTGATTCAATGTGGGATATGGCAGGACTGGAGCGCATGAGATGAGTAGGCCTACATATGGTAAGACACATATGCAGAAACAGCGTCAAGAACGCAAGAGCAATTAATGCCGGGAAAAGACACTGATAGAAATCCAGATGATGAAGATCATCTGAAGATTATGACTTTGTCATGAATTCCTTCAAAAAGTCATCTGTTATATGTTGTTGGGTATAAGGGAAGCGACAATGAATCTTCGAAGTCATTATGAGCAGACGTCTGACTACATTGCACTATAATCGGAGTCCAGTGAGAGCTCAGACGTAGTTGTGATCTCAGTGACCTCAAGCTATTATGAAGTATACGAACTGTACCTGAAACTATCCTTCGACAAAGCGTCGTCGTCAAGTCGACATGGATCAACGCATCGGATGCAGAGTTTGACGACAGCTTTTGACAACAAAGGTCGTTGATCAATGTAGGAGTGAATGTAATTTACGGTCGTAGTATTGTGTGCATAAGCTATGAATGTTTCTACGTTTGTATATATAGGGAAGTGCAACATGAGTGTACATTATATGTGTTATGTTTTATATGCATGCGCTCATTAATTCTTCTCTCTATTTGTTCGTTCATGTACACGCGGTGGTGTAGCGATATTTTCTGTGCCTTGCATTCGGAGGGTCATGGGTTTGAACCGACCTCAATCCACTGCGTAGCGACCTTGGGCAAGTTCCTTACTCATTGTTGTCTGTGAGTAAGGAAACGGGAAACCACCTCACTCATCTCATTCTCGGGTGGGATAAAAGCCAATGAATCTGTCTTTGGGCAGAGAACTCATCATCATCATCGTCATCATTCATTCTTTGACTCTAGTAATCAACCTAATTGTTTTGCATCCGATACGATTGCATTAAACGACATTAGTAGGTTATGTGATGCAACTTACACAGTCATCACTGCAAATGGGCTTTGCCAATCCACTTTCAGTACCGAAAACGTAGTCAATATATCATCGTGGGAAAGGCCAAAAGTCAATCTGGTTATCCAGCAATAACGTGTACGACGAGCAACAGAAGATCAGTCGGCAACTGGCTGCATGGACTGCAGTCAGTTAGTTTTGTTTGTGGATGTATAGGGATTTTGTAACCAACTGAGTTGACTTTCAAGTCAATTTATCTTCACCACCAGCTGAACTGATTACATCCTTCGGATCATCATCATCATCAAATTGAACCATTGAGGACAATTCTCCTGTATTCGATCCTGCCTCTGTAGTTATTGATCCTCTTAGACAGGCGATTTATTCTATTTATTCAATCGCTTCTCCCTTCAGTGTGATGGCTAATTGTGTCGCTTTGGTCTTAACAGTCGTCATTATTTGTATTTTCTCTGAGTTGATCGCTAGGCCGTATCTTAAATGTAGTTCGCTTCCAGTAAGGAGTTTGATGTCGTCAGCAAATCAGAGATTGTTCACATCACTTGTGACCATCCCTCCATTTAATTTGATTTCTTCCTTGGTAACGCTAAGGCTGGTGAGAGAAGCTTTATGTCTTTCGGATACACTATGGAAAGGCCATTATTGACTGCAAATGACGTTATGTAGCGCGTCGGGCGAATTAAGACACCAGGACTTAATGGAGGCCCCAAGAAAATCGATTAATGACATTAATTCACGATTTACAGTAAAATTACATTTACGACGAACGACGCAACGAAAAATGAACTAATAACGAGTGAATAATGAACGACCAACTGAACGAGCAAATCAACAACTGAACGAATGAAGAAATGAAGGAACAACCAAACGATTGCCTAAAGCGTCTTCGTCTAAATGTAGGCGCTTCTGAGACATAATGGCCGTCATCTTAGCTTTCACTGAATGTTGTCTGCAGGTAATGAAGCTATAGAACCCATTAAGGTTAACACTGAGCTCAGCGTCGTTTTCTCCCGGCTATTCGAGAATAGCAGAGATGCTATTCTGCCATGGCTTTCTCGCACACTGCATGTATTGTATACTTTAACGACTCCAAAGCGCACTGGTGTGAATGATATAGCCTTCAACATGTGATATATATCTATTTGTGTAGGGCCTATGTGTCGAATATTCTGCTTATAATATTGGCCTTTACTTATAATCACTGCAATTTCCGTTTCTCATAATCGAATCCACCAAACTAAAGCGTCTGCAGATTATCGAATACCCACTAGCCCGAGCAGAACGGACAATCATCATCATTATCACTTCCATCCTCACAAAAGCGTCTGCAGATTATCCTCCAATGGCTAAGAATCCCAGAGACAATCTACTTCCTCCCATAAACTTACGACTCTACGATAGGCTACTCCCAGCTACTTTTTGCGAACTTTTCACCATCCGGTAAACTCGTTCTACCCAATCATCTCCATATCTGAAATCCCAATCAAACTAAACAGCTTAGTCCAGCTGATATTATTATTATTATTATTATTATTATTATTATTATTATTATTTCCGAAATTTGATACCGCTCTTCTTCCAACATTTTTTGCTCAGAAGTGCACACACATGCCTCGACGGCGCAATTGCAGTTGTACTGCAGAGCAATTGTGCGCGAAGGACTTGCTCAAGGTCTCTACACAGTGACTGACGCCCTAGACGAGGGTCGAACCCTCGCGCTCTGCACACACTGAACGTTACGGGCTGACCGCTCTAACCGATCGGCCACTGTACCACACCAATCATATCATGTCACATCTTCCGAAGATCTTAGATCCTGTGTGTCTTCGTCTCTTCTCTGGCTGAAATCAGGTGTTGTCATTTTTAGTTCCCATTTAACACTGAACTCCCCCATATCTTTCACCTCTGATCTTGCATTTCTCAAACCATACTTTCAGCGCATTCCCTCCAATCCTTCTCCAGCCACTGCGTTCTAATGTCTCACTATCACAACATGATATGCTTCTTTTAGTTCTATGCAATATTTAATCCAGTCTCTCGTACACGTTGTATAGGGGCCGTCCATAAATGACGTCACGCAAATTTGTTAACCCCTCCCCCTCGTCACACGGCGTAAGCAAAAGTCATGATCCCTCAAAAATGACGTCACAAAGCTCTGACCCCCTAAAAAAACCAGATGTCCAGAATGTTATGTGTAAATTTTCTTATGATTATCAAGAAAATTAATTATAACTGTAAAAATACTTGCAACTATTGTGTGGCACAGTGTCCAATCTGTTAGAGCGGTCAGCCCGTAACGTTCAGTGTACGCTGAATGAGCGGGTTCGACCCTCGCCCGAGGAGTCACAGTGTAGTGACCTTGAGCAAGTCCTTCGCGCACCATTGCTCTGCAATACAACTGTAATTGCGCCGTCGAGGGGTGTGTATGCACTTCTGAGCAAAAGATGTTGGCAGAAGGGCGTATCAAATTTCGGTATTATTACACTCATTATGCATTCCACAAGATGAAAAGCTCTGGTAGAGTCATTACATTTGCAAAAGTGTTTAATAACAATAACTTGAAGCAAACCAATGTTTAATTGAGTGAAAGTTTTTAATAAACTTATGCATTTTGATGTTTGATGTGATGGTGTGACGTCACAATTCACCGATCTCCGTACTCCTCGCTACACATTGTCACAAATGTGTGACCCACTCTGCCACCCTGGGCGCGTGACGTCATTTATGGACGCCCCATACATCTTCATCTTGGTGCGTCGTTGTTGGCATATATCTGTATCGTCACAATATCCATTGGCTCTGCTTCAATTTTCCCGCGATCATCCTTCTTCCATATCTTCAATCAATTCTATGGACCTGGAAGTCTTCTCATCGAGCTGGACAGCCACGCTGCTTTGGCTCTATCTTTTCCCGTGTGTAATATTATTATTCCACCACTAATGAAGCTTTCCTCCTCATTCCATATTGTCTACACGCCAGCCTCAGCACATTAAAGTTTGCTCTTATTAACGCCCCTATAAGGTATATAAGATTTCTGAATCTTAGCATTTTGCGCACATACCCTGTCCTTATTTGGATATTGTTTACTGATCTTTTTTCTTCGTGTTGATTATAAAGAGGTTTCACTGGACCTCAACGACAGAGGAAGCCCCTCTCTCTCCTCCCTCTGTCGGTCGCGAATCATCTCCTGGGTTTCCAAGTTGACCGACGTTGTCGTTTTACTAGAGTTACATCATCTTGCAAGTGTGTGTTTTCCTCTGTGTGTTTTCTTCTGTGTGTTTTCCTCTGTGTGTTTTCTTCTGTGTGTTTTCCTCTGTGTGTTTTCCTCTGTGTGTTTTCCTCTGTGTGTTTTCTCGAGACATCATCTCTCTTGCGTTGACGAGTCCGTCATCTGTCCTTCAAGATCTTCTCTGGGAACTGGCATATCCTGTCGATTGCTCGGTCGTCCAACACGGACTTTTTCCAAAGGGGTACCATGAGAAAGGGGCGTTTTGGACCAGTAATTGTTAAGCAGAAAAAACCATTAAGGGGCTTGCTGCCTCATTTCGGCTCTCTGAATCATATGTCCAATCTATAAGCGGGAATGTGCATCTGAAAGCAGGTTTACAAACTAGTTGCAATATATCTGGTAGAAAATGATAAAATATGCGAAGGAATAGGGCCTACTGTAATAGAAATTCACTAACGCCAGTGCCACAACATACTGCTAGTAGTGAGCTCCACAAGACTGATGATCGCGAGAGTAACATTGATGACGACAAAAATGTCTAGTGAGCATGAGCAGACATTAGTGTCTTAGTAACTGGACAATGCATCCATGGACAAATTTCCATTATGGTCTTCGAGTGATTGCTCAATATAGACTCTCCTTGTCTAACTTTCACTTCAGCTAACAAGGAGTATTATGGTACGCCGTCCCTATGAGGTGCGTACATTGTGAAGTAGAATTGGGGCATCCGTTGCCTCGCTTTGATTTTGATCCTTTCCAAGTGGAAATGTGAAGAACTGAAACTGTCGACCTCTTTTAATAAACTCCGATTCAACCACAACGAATCAGAACTTCGTCTGAAAATGATGAGTGGCTTTACAACGTTGACTAAACTTAGTTGGCGAGTGTAACTCGCCTTTTGCGAGACATCACTCGGCAAGTAATCGATTGCCTTATCTATTTCATCTACGAAGCGGCTTAGTTAAAAGAGACGAGAAACGTGAGGCTGTAAACGACACGATGTAGACATAGCCACGTATCTTGGTTCAATAGCCAGTAAAAATTATGCTGTAAACATATCTAAGTCAGGTCGGCGTGCTGCTTAGAAGTTGGCTGGCACTGTGACCGGTCTCAACATCAAACATCTCTCTCCAGATACTAGGGCTCCTGACCTTTTTCATGTCCGCAATTCAATTACTTTTGTGTGACATTTCAAAAGAATAGCGTAAGTAGGATATTAGCTGTGCTCCTACTTATACTTACTTGGTTACTTACACAATTCAACAAATGCAAGAGATCCATCTATGCCGAATTACAACTGAACTATTTACAGTGTCCGACATGGAGTTTTAATTTTGTTGACATGCTTTAACACGTGAACAGGTAATCGTTGTTACTAAGAGATTACTCGCATGTATAGGCTTTGATGCAACTTAATGAGTCATGCCCATAATTGCCCGATAGGTTACTAAGTAAGGGAATCACTTGTTCCCTTCTCTTCGGAAATGGACGGATGGACATAGGGTCAATGGACATAGGGTCAATGATAGAAAGGACATTGCCAGAGACAGTGTCAATTGTTCAAAGACAATGGACACAGACAACGGCTAGTGATCGAAAGACAATGCGCGTATGGACAATGATTAAAAAGCTATGGCCATAGACATGTCTAAGGATCGATTGCATGGATATGAACAATGTACCGTTTACTTCGAATCTTCCGCCAGTGGGACTACCTAGCAATACTGCACAATGGAATATAAATTTCGAACGCGTTCATTTACCAATAACACGAGATTGTGTTAACTATTGACCTATATATAGCTTATGTTTGGAAATTCACTAAGGACTTTCACGAGACCTTTATAGGCCTACGAATGAGATTAGGTAAATTGTTAAGTTTGACCGGACAGTAGTGGCAGTAACTTTGGCGTGAATCTTTGACTTAAGCCTAAGTCGATTAAATAGACCATCCCTGTACACCATCACGTCAGACAAAACGTCTAAGAATTTCCTTACTCAAGCCATCCAGAAACCTGGGACCTAAGTAGCAAAATTAGAAGATTTCAAATATAATTAGTATGTATACCAGCGACTACCTTGCAAGAGCGTGCAGAGCCTGGAGACAGGGCTAAACGACCCGTATCTGTCGTTATATGATGACACTCGTGTTCTAACGTTACGTCTGTCCCCTGCGGACTAGTCCTATTATTTTCGCCACTCAAAGTTTGGCGGATTCCTAATAACTCTCACTGGACTAATTCGACGTCAACTATCATCCGTTCTTCGTCTGTTCCTCATCGGTCATCTTGGGCCTTTGCCTGCCTTTGTATGGCCTCATTAACTGACCATCCTTCCATCCCTCCATCCTTCCCTTCATATCTCCATCCACCCTTCTTTCCTTCCGTCCTTCTCTACCTCCAAAGGACTTTCTTTGGTTTGTGTCCATGCATCGTAACTGAGTTAAAGGCACGTGTCGTATCAAAGGCCCCGGATGAAACCTTGGCAGTCGGACTTCTCCAGAGATCAGAGATCGTCTGCTGCTGTTGTCTAATTGCATAATCTAATTACGTAATCTAATTACATAATCTCTGAGTGGTTCTTCGTCTGGCGCCAGTTAAGAGATAGATAAACGTAAAAAAGACGAAAACGAAGACACGCTTAACCTTCACAGGTAATGAGAGAACAGATCAACAGAAGTTGCAGCGCAGACGGAGGAGGCAAATACCGTACAGGAAGTAATCGTCTGATTTCGTCTGTAGGCTACGTGTCAAGTGCGCTAAAAGACAGTTTTATACCATTCAGAGTTGTGGGTCCTTCTGAGTTGCTACCGCTGCAGTAACTGGACATTACCGTTACAGAATTGTTAGTTAAATTACACATCAGGTTGCACCAGAGAGCATTACTTCGTCAGTGGAGTCCACTGAAACCATTAACAGATGTACGTACATGTACATACTGTACATATTGTACCCGTGGATTACACAAACCGACGAACGTCCGAACGATGCACCAATCGCTTCAGTGCTACGTTGAGAAGTAGCAAATTTAGTTCAACGTATAGACTCCAATAGAGGAGGCTGGATTGGTACTCACTGCTGGCAAGAAAACGGCCGTCAAAGTAGAATCTGTTTCTGTCGTTTTAATAAGCGGACAGTTATCATTAGCGCTTTCTCTAGCAGTCAATAAAACTGCAATGAAATTGTGCATCCGATTCATAAGAAATTAGCCATTTGAACCATAAGAAAGGTGGGTATACATGTCTGAGGACTGGAGTGTTTCAGAATGAGGTAATGGAGGAGAATGGAAAAAATAAACTAACGGAACACAAAAAAATGCAGAAGCGATGGAAATGAATGAAGAAGAAAGTGCCCGATTACACACAATAAGAAGAGGTAAAGGAAATAGATCGGACACACGCTGAGAGGAGACTCACTACTATACAGTTCAACCATAGCATTTTATAATATACAGTCAGAAAAGTTGTTCATTTCGTATCAATGTCTGCTTAGCTTATGACAAAGTCCACAGGCAATGCGCACTATTACCAAGAATTCTTGCCTTAATAAGTTGGTTCACGAAGCAGTCCTAGCAGATGAAAATCATACATCGTGCTTGAATTACATCCAACGTAGATGTTCTTTCTCATTGCTACAACAGGACTCGAGTCGAGAGTCCAATTCATTGTGGACTTTTAATATCAAAGTCTTTCACATCTGGAGACCGTAATTGATCATTCCATCAATATCTGCAGAATTGCACATATATGTCGAAGAAACTATCAATCTAAATCGGCTTACTCCATAAGCATGTGGCAACTTGCCTATCCAACTGCCTATCCTACTTTCAATCCTATTGCCTATTTGTCCTATCTCATCAATGGAACCTCGATGGAAAGCCCAGTGACCTATTTCTTCAACGTCTTTTGCAATTATTCCCTCCCGTTTAACCCTTCTTCTCCTCGGAAAGCCTATTGTATACTATCTTTTGTCCGCCTGACCCTCCCTCCGTCAACCCAATCTTGAAGGAGATTCAATATCAGTTCCGCGTATAAACGATACAAGATCCATAGTAGCAGCTTTAGTTACCGCATCAATCATACTCCGGTCTCTCCGCTGCGAGATATCGAATATGCAGCAAAATTTCAATGGATGTAATTTAAGATGCGCTAGGTAATTAGGGTCAGAATATAATCACGATCAAGGTAAACACTTAGACGTCCATTATCCGACGTAGGATCCAAGTTATATTCTCAACAATCGCTCACAGCGGCGAGCGTTGGGTTGATAAGAAGGTCCAGGCATTCCCGTATACAGCCGGTGTTCTGAAACGCTGAAAGGGTCCATAGGAAAGGGAAATTGGGACTGATGTCTTCTCAGAAGACTAGGGATTCTGGGAAGCATTGTGGATAGTAGAATCAAAGGCGGATGCTGGCAACAGATAATAGCTTTCTGCGCGCTTTGAGAATCAGAGCATTCTCAGAGCATCACAAGATGACTTCGGGCATAATAATTATTAACCCTCAATTAAATTCGTCGCAGCAGTATGTTAACCTAAGTTCGTGTGTCATCATGGCCATAGTTCAAGGTCCACCCGACTACGAAATCGATTCTCAGGTTAATGCCCCCTCTGATCGCTATGGTTTTAACTGTTTCATATAATTTATGCAGTATAATTATTCGTACAGGAACTTCAACAGTGTTTATCTGCAACGTTTCACTTTTGATTCAGATTATAAAGCCCCAAACTGGCATGATAAATTAATACAATCAAGAGCCCCATAGTCATTATCATTGCCAACTGTGAATAAGATCAAGGAGGATATTTATTAGTGCATTGAGTTGATATAGAAATGATGTATAAGGCTCTTGTGTTAATCGCGTAATACTTGAGTCGTGTTACTCACAAAAGATTTTCCTATCGTCCGCCTTTGAACGAGATCGTCACTCGTGCCCAGAGACCTCTTGGCCATCGTATAAGCGATCGATCTGTCAGAAGATCCATTGCTCGGCTCCGCCTTACACGATGACACTTAATCACAGAAGACGAATTGCAAGAACCTGTCAGCTGAATCGCCAGACCAGTCACGCAGATACTCTTCTGGCGCCTCATAGGAGCCAGAGAAATAAATCCGCTGAAGAAATATTCATTGAATTACTATTTTTCATTGTGATGTCGTCTCTTGGATTTCATTCCCTGTGGCTTCTCTTAAGTAGATTTTAGTATTTTTTAAAATATTTCATCATCTTGATCGGATATGTATATATATATAAGCTATAATTATATTGTTGCTACATCATTTATGTCAGTACATACATGTAGGCACTAGAAAGAACAGCTGTTAAAATCGATTCTACGACAAACAACTCCATCCACTACTTAATTGTTCCTCGGCCACCTCACAAGTGATGTGATCCGTCGAGCAGGCATAGTATTAGGGGTCCATGTGGTCTGCCATACGGGTGGGTAAGCTGCTGAGGAACACGCAGATTTGTCAAACGGTGTCACTTACCTCTACATATGCAAACACGCAGATAATGGCAACACATCTAATACGTTTTAAAGGCTGTATCAAGCTTGTTTAACCTCTTTCAACCAAAATTACAGAGAGGTGGCAAAAGGCGCTGGATAGATGTTCAGTTGCAAAGAGTGGACTGAAGCAGAAGGTTGGCTTCTATCTTGTGATAGTCATGGGATTCATTTTTATTTATCATAGAATTAGATTTTAGTATTAACCATTGCCACTCCTAAGGCCGACGTGAGCGGCCAATTTTAAAGCGTTAGCTATAATAATTGGAGGGGTAAGGGTTAATTTGGCCAGATGTACGAATGGCTACCCATATGGTGAATGTTCTCGCCGCATGTTCATCTTCAATGTACGGGACCCTATGCGTGCTTTGGTCCCTTGGTCTACCACCCTTTGCGTTACAGGAAGTGACGACCATAGTAGCAGCTGCTGAGTAGGATGCGACACAGACGTTTCAAACAGCCTTATGCTCCGATTGTGGCAATGACGGAGGCGGCGTAAGCGAATGAGAGTTTATCTAGGGCTGCCGTATTATCAACTGAACATCATGTGTTACATTGGACTACTTCTTCACAACTTCCATCCGGCGGTTATGCTCTCCGTTATCAGCCACGTGATCTTTCTCTCCCAGACAAAGATAACAGAGACTCTGCACCCAGCAATTGTTCTGTAATTTATTAAGTATCTTAAGATTATCCATCGCTGCAGATCGAGTTCATAGGCGCAAAACAGAGATCGTCGTTGATTCGTGACAACAACGCAGAATACTGGACGTGATGACACGGATCAACCATCATCAACGTCGTTTGTTTTGCGTTGGTGGTTTCTATCACGATGCGAATCTGTCCTAAGAATTAGGATGCAGACCACGAACCTCTGTTTCATGGTAGTTTAAATCAATGGTTGAAACTTCGTATATTCTGATCGATCACTCTTAGTCAATGCTCGTAAATACAGCTGCACTAGGTGATCTTGCATGCACTCTATGGCAGCCTTGCATGGCTGCCGACAATCAAATTCGCCTCCTGTGATAACTTGTCAGCATTCTTTCATACTGATTCTGTAACCATGCTGCGGAATGTCAGTTTGAAATTTAATGGAAGATCAATATCATTAATTGTTATGATGATGATGATGATGATGTGGTCTGAAATTAGTAATACATGACAAAATAATAATAAGAATGACCTGTAATACTTTATTCATCAAGAGTGACAGTAACAATAGATGATGCCGCTACATGGATGTATGTTTACCCACGTGACATACACATAACATTAGGCGAAACAGAAAGTACTCCATCAGTAGTTGATAGAGTCACTGGTACAGTTAGACTGATGACGACATTAGACAATTTATTGGCATTAGATGTAACAGGAAGAGAGACCAATTACTGGAAAGATGTCACTGAAAATATGAGAAACAAGGCATTTGCAGACGAAGTGGCCAGTATAGCAACCGATATTACATTGTTGATAAACATTGCCGCTATGTAAATGATGGATTGGGACATCCAAGTCCGTAATGAGTTATCGCATATGACATTCGATTTACACCTTCCACTGTCGTCTAATCAGTTTCAAACCATTAATGCTTCCATCCATCCGTCCAAAAACCAATCCTTCCATGTAGGAACCAGTTTGACTCAGTCATAAACTGATCATCCATATATCCACCAAAAATTCCACGTATCCAGCCATTCACGCATCCATTTATCTATCAGTCAATTTATCAATAAATCCGTCTGTTAACCCAGCCACTCACCAATTCATTCACCCAGCCATCTATCAATTCATACATCCACCTACCCATCCATCCCTCAATGCTCCGTCAGTCGGTTATTCATTCATCCATCCATCCATCAATCCATCCACTCATCCATCCACTCATCCATCCATCCATTTATCCGTCCTTCTGTTGCTCCATCCTCTAATCATTCATTCATCCATTCATCCATCCATCCATCCACCCATCCATCCATCCATCCTTCTGTAGGTTCATCCTTCCATCATTCATCCATCCAGTCATCCTTCTGTCGTTCCATCCTCCCATCAATCATCCATCCATCCATCCATTCATCAGAATCCTAGGCCTTGTAGTCTACGCTGCTACCTGCAGCACCGTATGCCGCCTTCTCCGCCGTTAGTCTCCTGTGGCACACATGCGCCGCCGCCTCAGAGTCAGACATAAACGCAGATTGCATTGTCGCCGCTCTTATTCAAAGCTTCACATGCGCAGGGCGCAGACAATTCGCGCTGAAAGCTAAAATGCGCATGCGCAATCCGTGTAGACGAAGTGGTCTCTGTAGTGGCGTTATCTTTGCAGACTGAAAGTGAGAAAGCGGATTAAATGGTGACTGCACCGATATCCAACAGATATACGACCGTTGTTGCTCTTTACGTATGATGATAAACTGACGGATAATAAGGCCCATAAAGTGCATTATGAGTGTCGCATTTCATCGCGACCCATGGATCAGCCGAGTATAATGGGTCAAATGTGGTTTTCGCTGAAAAGAGTTGCGGATAAATTTCCCTTTTAGTTCTGGCGACGTCTCTAGATTTGAATGGCTCGTAAACAACGGCTCATGTTATTAAGCGTGTCAGGAAATGCGAACGGCTCGAATCGCTCGATGTAAATGCACGATGCAAAGAAGCTTTTGCCGATTGCTGGCTGTCTCTGCCTATCGAAAATGCCACAATGCAACGAATGCAAGAACAGTCCTTGCTTGCGTCTAAAGACTAATTCGCAGTTCAGGGAGGAAGAATTCGAGTCATTTTTTTTATTAGACATCTTAATGCTAATCATTGTTATTATACTTAATTAATGATGGCGTCGGCAATGTTCCTGGTTAAAAAGGTTGAAAAAATTATGGTTTAATCATACTTAACCAACAACTGCCTAAGTGTTCAAATTGCAACGGTTGAACATTAATTGGATCTATTTCCGAAATTCCAGGAAACTCCCTCCCAATAAGTAAGCAACAGTCGAGGATTTGCGTCGTTTTCCATACAGTTTTTGTATAAGCAAGTGTGTTCTACTAAATGAATAAAGTTGCGTTCGAATTCGTTTCCATTTGCGATTTCCAGCTTCGGAAAACATTGGAATAATTATTGTTCTCTGGCAAAGACAACCTATTCGATCAGCAGTTGGGCTACATCAACTGCTTAAGACGTTTCGCTTGATATTCAACCTGGCACATCAATTTACAATGCCTTTGATGTGGATTAAATTTTTGATTACGATCAATCAGCCTCATTTTTGAATCCCTGTCAAAGTATTTTTCGAACACCGATTTTTGATAGATTTCGTCAGACCTCGAAAAACTGTGTCCTTAGTTTCACCGGTCGTTCAGATGATCAATAGAAGCGATTCCTCCCTGATGATACACAACCTCGTCAATCAGTCTCCCCACCCCGTCTTCTACTTCAGCGTTGGTCCTCTGGCAGCCAACCAATCCACCCTAGACTGGACCACACAACCGACGACGACCCCTGCCAAGTGCGTCAACGACACCCCACCCGTCCTACTGGACCCCTCGTCGTCCGTCTTCTTCACCTATCGCATCATCATCGATGTCTACTTAGTCGGCGTTCTCTGTACGTTCGGATTCCTCGGCAACGTCCTCTCGATCGCCGTTCTGTGCAGGGACCGTGAGAAGCAGAATACGACGAACTGGCTGCTTCAGACGTTGGCCGTTGTCGACAGCTTCTTCCTCGCCTTCTCTCTGCTCATCCAGTCGGTCAAAACCGTGCACGACATAACCGACTGGTGGCCGGCCCTTCGCAAGGCCTTCCCCTACATCGAGCCTCACCTGTGGGCGCTGGCGTCCATAGCTCAGACGATGGCCGTCTGGCTCGTCATGCTCATCACGATCGACCGTTACGTGGCCGTCTGTAAGCCGTGGCACACCAAGTGGCGAGCCTTGCGACGCGTTAAGCTCATCGTCTTCGTCATGTTCCTGCTGGCCGTCGTATACAACGTTCCTCGCTTCCTTGAGCGCAAGATGGTCCTCAAGCGCAGCTGCAGAGGAGGATTCGTCGTTCGGACGGAGAAGACGGCCTTTCGCGACGACCGGAACTACTTCCTCGCCTACAAGACCGTCTGCTACTTCATCTTCCGGTCGATCGGTCCGCTCATCATCCTCGTCGCCCTCAACGCTCGTCTCGTGCGGGCGCTGCAGTTGGTCCGCCAGAAGCATCGCGACATGACGAAGCGAACGAAGCAGCGAGAGAACATCACCGTCATGCTCGTCGTCGTCGTCAGCGTCTTCATCATCTGTCAGCTGCCGGACCTTGGTCTGCGCATCGCCGTCACGGCCAAGGAGTTCTCGCCGACCGTCCATATCGACTTGCAGGCCATGCGCTACGCGAACGCCGCCAGCAACGCCCTGCTGACGGTCAACTCGTCCGTCAACTTTCTCATCTATTGCCTCATCGGAAAGAAATTTCGTCGCATCTTCGTGCACATGGCTACGTGCGGCAAAGAGAGAACGAGAGGGAGCAGCGGCAATGGGGTGGCAGCAGGAGGAGGAAGGGGAGATGGTGGCCCCTGTGGGGCAGTGACGTCTGGAACATGTAGACTTAGGGACCTTGGTGGGTCGATGGCCGGAGGAGCGGATGTTTCAGAGACGGATATAATGCTAGCCACGACACATCTGACGACAATGGGTCATCGGGTGCAAGGGACTTCACGGCGATTGGCTGTTATCCTTAAGACGACGACAACCAGCAGGGACAAGGAGGCCAGCGCAGCACCAGAAACTGTCATTCTTTGACCGTAAAAAAACATAATATACATGTTTCACTCGAAGCTGTTACTATCAGCTCCGTCAAATACAAGTGGTCCTCCCTCTGTCTCTGTCTCTGTCTCTCTGTCTCTCTGTCTCTCTGTCTCTCTCTCTCTCTGTCTCTCTCTCTCTCTCTATTTCTTTCTCTCTATTTCTTTCTCTTTCTCTTGCTCTTTCGCTCTGCCTCTCTCTCTCTCTCTCTCTCTCTCTCTCTCTCTCTGTCTCTCTCTCTCTATCTGTCGTTCTCTTTCTGTCTCCCGCTCTCTGTCTCTCTCTTTCTCTCATACGACGCGGTCATGGTTCATTTTCACGCACTGGCCACTAGCTGTATTGGCCACTGTTGCTCGATACATATCGGCCTTGCTCTACTGGTCCTAGAGCTACTTTATCGTGTCCTATACTTGGCTATTCAGCTCATTGGGAGACTTCCTAAATGTGCCTCCTGTATCTGTGTGTATATGCGCGATGTGCCGCGTTTACTGTCTGAGACCCAACTATAATTCGCTTGCCGTATTCTTGGCCGTGCTCCTTCCTGTTCCCGTGATTCTTGTCGCCTTAGTTTCCGATATGGCATCGTCTCGGGTGCTTTGCTCTGCGACTGGGAGTAAACTTTTAGATCTAGAGGATCGCTTGGTCACCAGACAACGCCAAACTTTCTCCATCTGGAGCGATCTCCCCCGAAAGCTGCGTTCATTAATACTGATCAACCCAAACGCGTTTTACAAATCACTCAATTCTTTTGTTGTTTAGTTGAAGCTGAAGCCTTATCTGCTCATTCGTTCAGTCCTCTGGTGGCTAGAGTCACCGCCTTTGTCCAACAGTGTATAAATTTATCTCTAAAATAATATCCTGTCGACATATGGCGTTAAACTCTTCACAGGCAACACACTACTCCACCTTCGCCGTCCTTTCTCTTTATTTTACTTCAGCGGCATTATTTATTACGTATCGAACTATCGATAAGATGCCAATGAAAATTATAGAAAAATGAGAGCAATTTATCATCTGCATCTAATCACTCCATTAAGCAAACAGTTTGCAAGCAGTTGGAGGACGACGACAGCGACACTTATCTTTTATCGTGTTTAAGTAACATGACGTCAATAGTGGCCAAAAGTAGAATCAATGGAACCGACGAAATTATTGTTACGACTAGTGCAAGAACTGAAATTTATTTCACTGCCTATTATTACACTGCCTTCGAATGATAAAAATTTGACAAGACCTGCGTCATACGATGTCAAAACGCCAAACTACATAGGCGCAGGCCTACGTTTGTTTTAAGCGATCTATCAATTTCAAGGTAAAATTCCATTTTACGGTTACCCGTCAAAATAGCGCCAGCAGAATATCCCCGTCAATAAAACTCTGTCAAAATCGCCAACTACCAAAAAGCCATCGGCTGCGTTATCTGCATGAGTAGTCTTAGAATTCATGTCAAATTCAAGAGATCTTACAAGGTGAATGGAAACAAGCGACCTCTTACGAAACACATGACAAGATCTATTCTAAGTAACTAGCAATTAAATTTGATTCAAATTTGGAAAACAATCATGATCAACTCTCGTGTTAACGCATTCAATCACAGCCCTAATATTTGTGCTAATAATTTCTTCCTTTGACCTGGACCCTGGCGGTTAACAGCACACGCCAACCACTCATTGCAGGGTCAGTTATGCGTTGATCCAATTAAGATTTCAAAGACTTTTTGTGCAATATTCCCCAGATTTTATAATCCAGAGGATTTAGGTTAGGACTATTTGGAGGTCAAAGAGCAGGAGGTCAGACGCAGAATCAGGAGTTTCTACAGCAAGTCGATGGTTTCATGAGTTTGCTCACAAATGACGTCACGCTGTCGTCATATTTAATAGGAACCTACTTTACTTTAAACCACTGTAATCAAGATTTGAATTAAAATTTTCTCACAATTGTGAATGCTTCCCAGTTATAAAATGTCAGTTGTAGAGGGTCGCTTCATTTCATCGGATACTCTAATTGTAGGGCCTAAGTAGTGTCCTGCTTCGAGTTGCTTTTTCTTGTATTAAGCTTCCCTGCTCCTTTTTAAGCACGCAAACAGTAAGACCTGTATGCCCTACGTAAGGATACAATGTCATGTAAACAGTAAAACCTGAAGGCCTATACAGAGGTACATTTAAAGCATTTATTATGTTGGTGCTTCAGCTGTGATATCAATCCGAAAACGAGAAGCTCTTTCCAAATTAAAACTGTTTAATTAATTAAATGGGGCCTCAACTCACCTCCTTCAAACTGTATGTAAGCCAGCATTTATTGTGTATTTGTATGCATATGTGTGTATATGCATGGGTCTACATGTAGCCCCTATGGGTGCACAAAGGAACGGATAGCTTTAATTTTTAACTCTCCTATTTGACTGAACGAAGCCACTATTTTAACTAAATTAGCAATTAACAACTAACAATTTAATAGGCAAATAAATAGATAAGATGTCATTGTCATATCGGTGAAACATCTATCAATTTGTTCCTTACCTGCGCGAGGCTCATATTTGTTCTTATTGTCTGTACTGTTTGGCTATTTAAAGATCAAATATTCTTTTGCATAATCAAACAATGTTAGCTGGATTATAGGTAATCACGAATGACCACACAAGATTCTGTTTGCCATTAGCTAGAGTCTATTCTACGCTAGCGGATTTGTATATCTTCTCAGGCTGTGCTGCTGTTAAAGACGACAACAGATTAAGTGGGAAATTTCGTGTTTTCAGTTAGTTGCATTCTCTTCTGAGAGTTTTATCAATGAGTTGCATTCTACTGTTAAACGCCTGTTGTTGCTGATTCAATAAATGGCTGATTGGTACAATGATTAACAAGCGACAATTATAATAATACAGGACTTAATATCACTAGCTGCGCATAGGCCTCTATTATTACAGAATAAATACTAGGAAGGTTAGTTTGCATTGATTTCTGTATCAGAGATACAATAGGCCTACATTTTATTGCATAGGTAACGAGGTGTTTGCGTGAATTGCTATCACCATCCCAAAAACATAGAATTTGCTATACTGGAAGAAATATAAGTCAATCTCTAAAGGTGATATTTCGTGCTCATCGACGCAAGAATATTTGTAACTTGGCAAAATTGAAGGTTAAAAATAACATAAAATCTTAGTTTCCTCTGTCTTAGCAATTCGGTTATCGTCCTGTCGACCTTGTCTATAGAGCGTGATGTTGATTCAATAGTCCAACATTTGATTGCCACTCAGTGAACATGTGACTGCCACCTGTGAGTAGTCGTACTTCTACGTCGGTGCATTAGCGTGATTAGACCATCCTGCAGTCCGTGTCTGCTTGCATTCTGCTAGCAAATGCAGTGCATTCTTCCTTACCACTCCCGTTAACGTGAACCTCATCACGAAATGGCAGTAGCTAAGTAATTAGCTTAGTAAATGTATAAATGTAAAATTTTTGGTCTATATACACCATTTGAAATTCTAAATTCAACTGCAATTCACATTAAAAATAAAGAGTGTTTATTTTCGTAGTTGTGACAAAGGTAGGTCTTGTAGCAACAGCTTTAATATCAACTTACTTACTTGAGTTCTGGTCATTAGAATTCAATGCTAAGGTCATCGTCGAAATGAGTAAATTTATTGCATTCTGATTCATTCGTGTGTTCATGAAGTCTTGAGTACTGCCGATAGCAACCGATTTGACTGTTGACTGTTGTTGTATAGCTTTGGTAGCAGAATGAAATCATTGCAAATGAACTGATCCGAATAGTGAATGCACGTTACTAAACCGTCGAGTTTAAATTGGCTATTGATTATAATGGACTTAACTAAAGTACATCATTATATGCGTGCTTTATGACCGTCTAATAAATTATTTGCCTCAATTATGTCAATTAGACCTACTATATCTATTCCTTAGCCGTGTTATGGTGCAGTAGGAATCATATTGATGCATTTGGTTATAAGCTACCAGCTAATAAGAATAATAAGAATAGCCAGAAAATACGTGTTTAAATCGTCCTTGTTTCGTCAAGTTTTCAAGGATCTCATTTGATTGGGCCTCGCACCGTCGACGGACCCGACCCTACCTGATCAGTAGCGTCACTGAAGACACACAGCATCTAAGTTACGACATTTTATTATTAAAAGCAAAAAGTTCAAAAAGGCAGTACCAAAGTGTCTTTAACAGACAATATTAAATTTTAATCAAAACGCCGAATCTACCAAACGCATTGTAAGCTCATAATTAGAATCGACACGTTCACCCATAGCTTTATCATGGAGTCACTGCCTACTACTAGGCCTATAAGTGCCAACTGCTGTTAAGGTTTTCGCCAACGCCGCTTGATACGCCGCACCTATTCCGCATGATAGACCGACTGGTCGGTCGCTCCCAATGTAACGCCGATCAATGCACGCTTACACCTTATTTCCGTATCAATCCTCAATGTCATAAACCAATGCAATTATATCATAGGATATATATATATAGCAAGAAAACACGTATAGGTCTATATAAGTTGCCCCCGTAAAGTAACACTAAAACTGGAATGTCAGAGCATCTGAATGCGATTCTTCATGGCGCCATACAAACGGTTGGCTATACATGTAGCGGTGGTCTTGCGCTTCCTACTCTCGTAAAACCTGCACTTCCGTTGTTAATCTGACTGCACAGACCACTAGATGTCGCGGCCTCTGACTCCAAACGACAGACGCCATTTGAGACACAGCAACAGTCGATCGACTCTTCAATGGTGCTTGTTTAGTGCTGCGGAACCGGCATCTGATAAAATTAGTTCAATGAGACAGTGTTGTGCAAAGAGCGCACATCTACCTGAAGCATTCGAATAAATGATTTTCTGTTATGTCCGTCCATTTTCCTCATAAGGATATGACAGCTAAAGAGTGCCTACTACAGGATCTTGGGATCGATCTTTGCTAGAATTCAGCGGCTTAACCTTTCGGACTACACTAGTCTGTTGGAGTTGTAAGTCGTTCTAAGAGAAACAGTCAATGACTCTGCATGGTCACTGGTCAACTCGTTTATGAGATACACGATTTATTGATTCTGGTTCTTCAGATGCTATCCGCGTCGTCATCAGGCTAGCAAATATCTTTAATTTTTGCAACTATTCAACTTACCCCTCCTTAACTTCTTTGAAACCCATCTATGTTTTCACCTCTCTTTGCCACCCAGTCATCTTTGTTTCAATCATACTCTAACCAATTCTGTATGTCTCCGTCTGTTTGTGAGCACACCAGTTATACCTCTATTCATTTACAATCCAGTCCACCACATATTAAAATTGCAATCGTAAATTGCAAGTGCTCATTTGAATAGCTCCTCTTCGAGAAAACTAATCAGAGGTGCTTCCGATCTGATCAGCTAAGACCATGATCGATTGCTTCTGAACCACTCGTTGATTGCATGGGAGCCAGTTCCAGAACGATGGCCCAACCACTGCAAATCTTTCATGTGTATATATAGACAACGGTGAAATATTCATATTACCGTGTGTTGTAGAACGAAAACGTTTACGATCATTTAATAATGGCACTGGAATACAGTGGTGCCCTCTATGGCACTATGAAGCAGAACCGACCAAGCACATAGGCATTAGCAACGAGCCTTCACCTCAATGCGCATTCGCACGGTACCATTGGACAAAAAATACACTCAGAGCAGAAAATACGTTCAGAACAGAAAATACAGAACTGATAATACACTCAAGACTGAAAATACACGCACAACAGAAAATACACCCAGAACAGTAAAATACACTGAGAGCAGAAAATACGCTCATAACAACAGCGAACAATATCTGTCAGATAAACATTTTTACAATTAGTAAGCACGTAATATCATATCTTATTTGTCATGCTCCTGACCCAAGTCAGTGTTGTCTCTATCAAATAAGATTAAGAATAATGACAATGATTCTCGCTTAATTTCGAACTAACAAACCGCAGCGTGATTACATAGTATCAACAAACGACGATAATAACTACAGGGGTTGTATTTAGCTGTCGGCAGCTATGCAAGGTGCCCATTACGTTGTACATGTAATTTAGCGAAAGAAGGACTAGTCGACCTCATAGGGATACGGGAATTGAACTCTCTAGGCCCCGTAACAGGCGTTAATTAGACGAGAGCATCTAATGTGAAAGATCCAGTCAGTCATAGTCTGGCCAGTCAGTGAGTCTGGAAGCTGACTAGATGAAAAGTAAGGTAAGACAAACACGTAAAGATGAATCACGATAATGGCCGGTATCGGTAAGACACTTATGTGAATCGCGTAGGTGGTCCTAACAGTATAAGCGCAGGCCTAGCCCTAATAATAAATCCACGTGAAGCTCATCTTCGAGTTCGGGAAAATAGCCTGACTCAAGAATTCTTGTACGAATTTTGAAGTATACACACGTTAAAGGATCATCCATCAAGTTGTTGGCAATAAGAGTTAAAAAGAGGTCATGACCGTCAGTGGTTTATTACCTCCCCGCCAGACGGCAGCAATTTATCTTATAGTTATGATTTGCTTTTGCCTTGGTCCCATAAAAAAGTATGGTGCTTTAAATGATTCAGTGACGTAGGCCTAGCTATTCGATCTGCTTCTAGACCTATTCGCCCAGACTGATGCTGGCTATTTTCCGGAACTAGAAGATGAGCTGATGTTGTATATTAAGCTAATCACTGGTGATAAGTTCTTTCACAGTCATCTCTCCGGTTTTGTCTACTTCGCAGAAACAACAGGTCTTGCCTCACTGTTGTGTATTCGCCGCTGCCTTTCCCTGCACGTTTCCACAGTTAGACAACGTACATATGTATATGTGTAGGGGTTAATTTGAACGTCTGAGCTCTCCGCTAATCAAGGTTTTACGTCTTCATCAGTGTCGCTGTTCAACAATTCATCCGTGTGAATTATTTTCAGCATCGAGTGACGTATTTACTTTGGATTGAACGGAATTCGGAGATGAATGTTGTTATCTGAGACACGTAATTCGTCTGAGACGGTTTTATGGCTTAGCGCCGGCCGCGTGTCATCAACCATGACGAATTCTAATACCACGCTTGTCTGAGCGTCAGAACAATTATTAATTGCTACTAAGTCACCAGGCTTGTCTTTCTTCTCCTCTGTCAACCCTGGATATATCTCGTTGAATACCTTATCGCTAAGTATCCTGACCTTTGTTTTACGGAGCATACATGAATTGACCAATAGTATCATGAGTGTGTCTCTTATAGTGGCTATGTATACTTCAAAGTTGGACTAGAATCAATGTGCTCACCGATGACGTCGATTATATCGGCTTCAAGATTATGTTAAATCATCTGCAAGAGATTGAAAATGACAGATATCTATCCAATCTAAGAATATCTAGTAGCTTATTTTAAAACTATGTATATGACTTTCATTTCCATGCTCAGACAGACAGACAGACAGACTGACTGACATACGGACGGACAGACAGACAGACAGACAGATAGATAGATAGATAGATAGATAGACAGACAGACAGACAGACAGACAGACAGACAGACAGACAGACAGATAGATAGATAGATAGATAGATAGATAGATAGATAGATAGATAGATAGATAGATAGATAGATAGATAGATAGATAGATCATAGTATTGTCAGCCATGAATACTTATTTGTTAAACAAACACATACCATCCAAGTCTCAGACGAACAGTTGTTGTTCCAATTACAGGCCAATCGCGACTTCATTGTTTCTTTGGAGGAAGACATCTATGACTCTATTATCTTGAGTTTTGTATCTTGATTATATTGAGTTTGTATCTTGATTATATTGAGTTTTGTATAGTCGAGGACTTGTGTACTATCTCTTAAAGAGCAAGGCATATGTGAGTCAGGTCAGCCTTCTACTGTTCCGCAGCGGTGTGAATACTGAGCCCTGCGGTGCCCAAGCTGCATAGATGAATCTATCGCTTGACCTGGAAGGACTTGAGCTTTTCCAATGATCAAGAATTGATGAGGCGATGAGTATAATAGTATATCATTCTCGACTAGGTGTGAAAGTGTATATGACTGTCGTTCGTTTGTGAGAAGCCACAACCTATAATATATATACATATATACATGTGTGTGTTAGTGTTACAGGCAATGTGTTAAGCGAGGGATTTTTAAAATGCTTAGGCAATTTGTAAAACAGTCACCCTGCACTAACCCAAATTCTGCGTTAACCCTACACTAACCGTAGCCCTGACCCTAACTCTATCAGGCATTTTACAAAATTCCTGTTTCACACATTGCCTGTAACATATAATTATAAACAATGGCATTTGTTAAAGTATAATTGCTTGTCATGAACTTATAAAATTATAGTTCTTGTTCTAAAAATATGCATCTTTATCCTGTTCGTTTATCTTATCGGAGTGATTTAATTAAATTAGGCATATGCAAACATGTACAACTGGCCTCTTAAATTAAACGTTGAGCTTTTGATGCACAAACTACGCCATGGTGGGATGATGTAAATTTTGATTCTTAAATGTTTGCACAAATCAGCAGTACGCTGTTTTTGTGTTTTTCATGCCTATATATAGAATATTTTATCAAGCGCATACATTTCTCTCCTTAATAAGTGACCCAGCATACATAGGCTGTTAGGCTGGCAACCGCTTTCGTATGACATACTCATCCATTGGTCAACTAATTTAGCTACATCTGTGTAGCTAAATTAGTACATCTGTGTAGCACCAGTCCAACATTTCGGCCGTGAGCGCTCACCGAACGAATCTAACACCTTTGATATCCAATTATCAAGTTGACGCCTTGTTCGCGGAACTGGTGCCATTCGAGGTAATCAAACATATATAATTTGCGATGCCTAGAGTCGAACCATTAATTTGTGTCATACTAGTGCGTCATAGTTATGTAAAAGCGATGATGGAAGTGACGTAAATGGTCTTTATAATGGGACTCTATTTTTGTGCAAATTATGAGAAACTGTCACGTGATCAAAGCTACGGAGATTCTTTAATTCTTCTTAGTAGCTACACATTTGTTGTATACTTCTATGGGTTCAAACGGGCATAAGAAATTGACGTAGACTATATGTAAGCGAGAAACAGTTTATTACGTCACACCTCAAACCAGTGACGTTGTGGACCAGACGCCGTCTCACTAAGACACTGTATGGTCTTGAATTAATTGATTTGCTGATCACAGTCAATTAATCGTAGAAAATGCGATACGTTGACTTGTTACTATAGGCCAATACACAGACGCATGACAATCTGAATTTCTTTAATTTCCTGATTTATACTTCTGACAAATGTCAATGCATTGTGTCTGATCTGTTAGCAGTAGAAGTTTCAGTTTAACGACGCTGTGTAATAACAAGGATCATTAGCGTCTCTCTCCTCCTCTATCCAGGCTTGGGACTGACACTGTCAGGGTGCAAACAGTGGCAGAATTTGGCGCAGTCTGCCTTACTTGAAATTTCAACCGCTATTAATGTTATTTTAAAGGTCATCGTTTCAATGCCCCACGTTGACCTGAACGGTCACCGTGAAAGATGGCTTAGTCAATTCACGGGAAACTTGAGTATAAATTTCACCGAAAGAATTTAGCCCAAATCGTTTTCTTGGGAATCTCTTTTCTTAACATAAATATACAGCCTCATTGATCGATCTACACCTAAACAATGCATACCTTACATCATATTTATTATTATTTAAATTGATTATTTCCTTTACTATGATCATGACAAAACTCATGTTGGAATTTATAGGCACATTGATACACGTCCCCAGGGCATCAACAAGTTCATTGACGCAACGAATCATTTGTTTGCACAAATAAAGGCCAAGCCTTCACCTTATGGCTTTGTTCATTAACTACTCACTGATGAATGCTATGTTATACTAGGACGGCGTAATTAGAAAGTTTGATGTAAAATTCTTAGGTTCACCAAAACGTTTTTTCGGCATTGAATAAAAGCAATAACCTCACTATGTATACGGTTTCCTCGGTTCTATAGCGCTATCGTGCGTGGCTAAGTCAGACATTTGTTGGCCTTGGATTACATCAGCAGCTGAGAAGCGTGGCTTCAAGAAAGGGTTAAGTGCAATTAATATATTGGGAGCAATCGTCTAGAGATAGACGCCTGCGGTCAACAGACGACGGATAACGATTACGTGATTGTCACTGACTTTCCAGGAAGCCTATCGATTCAGAGTGACTAGCCTTGCGAATTGTTACGAAAATTAGATTTTCAGGTTGAACCTATATAATATATGCTACTAGCTGAAGTAATTAGTACCCGGCATCGCCAGGGTTAAATGACACATTTCTTTATTTTCCACTCTTAGCTAAAACATAGAATTTTTCTGAAGTTTCTACTCTTGAGCATGCCACATAGCCTACAATTAACTGGCCCTGAGAGAAGCAAGGACTTTGTTATTTCTTTTGGCAGGTATTTGCACATATTGTAAATCACTCCTTATAAGCGAGCATGGGAAAGGGGTAAAGCATGGGCAAGGAGTAACATTTTAGGATCGCGAACCCCTATGTTTTTAGTTGGGTTCTAGAAGCCATTCTTGCAAAATTTGGGAGCAATCGCTTGAGTTGATCAAACGTTTTTGTGGAACATACATAGATAGCTACATGTACCTGCGTCATTTTCTTCTTCATACGGAGAGATAATTCCTGCATCGATGAAAGCGCGCTGATACGAACGAACAAACAAAAATGTTTTATTGTAACCAGATCCATAACATCGAACATATACAAATAGTATTTAATTACTCAACTAGTTAGGTTACATCCCCAATGGGATTACCTCCCGCTAACAGGATCCCCCACTAACGTATGTAGCTATATAAATCGCTGTGAGCACTGACTTTATTTAACTATATACAGCGAACAAAAGTTACAAAACATATATATAAATAGAGGTTATAGGCTAGTTCTGCTTGTGACTTGTGGATCATGCATTTACGTGTATATATGCATACATGTATGCATGCGTGTATGTATGAGAGTAGGTATGCATGCATATATGTCTGTATTTATGTTTGTATGCATGCATGTATGTATGTATTTCAGGAGACGATATATCAAGACATTCTATTCATTCTCCGTTGTTTGAATTCTTCATACGACTGAGTTCAAGGCTCTAATTTCGTCGAAGAGTCGTCTATCTCGGCGTCGGAGAGAAAGTTTGATTGGATCCTGGTTGTCATAAATTGACATTAGCCTTTTTGGCAATCGGTATTTCTGTCCATTGTCAATCGTTTCAGGGGTCGCAATTCGGTTTCAGCTGCTATTCGTACAGAAATATTATTTGCGACCACCCTTTTAATCTGAAATTCAGACTTGATTAATGGATTCATCGTGACTGATATTGTCCTCAGGAGGCCGCAATTTTGCCCACGTGCGATAGATTGTGATATACAGCATTTTTATATAATGTGGGCACAATTGTCTATATTGATTCTGCTTGTCCAAAGATTGTCTATAAACTGTGGTCTCAAGTGATCTGATTATCGGCAACCATCAAGACACTACATTATCCGGGTTGTTTATTTGGCTCAGGACAAGCCTTTCTGTAGGGGCCTACAGATATGAGCCTGCCCTCAGATACTGTGAGCTGCAAAACCATTCGTAATCCAATTATTCTAATACCATCTGCAGTTTAGGTTTAGGCTGAAGTCTTTTCACTGCTGTCAAGTTTTCGTCAAGCGTCTGTTTCACAAGAAAAAAATACACAATAACTATGGAAAATCTTGACGAAACAATCTTGTTATCATAGTAACTGTATATCAGCTAAAAATGAATAAACCCAACATAATTGACTGTCACTTACGTCAGATTCTGAATGCTAATAATCTTTGACAAACTTTCAAAATTGATTTTTACTTCCTTATAGTCATAAAGATTCCAGCTTCACAAACACTGTAAACACCCGCTCTCTGTTTATTTTTAGCATGGGAAACAAGTTAGAAATTGGCTGATAATTGTTCAAACTGTCGGCAGCAAGACGCCGGTTCTTCACAGTCAACAACACAATGGGCAACATGGCAGAAAGAGGGAAATGATCCCTCGGCCAAAATTGACTGGTAATTGACCAAGTCATCGTCTTCAAAGCCATATTACTTCAGAGAAACTGAAGCCCCAAGAAATAGTCTCTCAGGCCGATCCAGTTGATGGCTCATATATCCTGATCGTCGTCATCATTATCGTTTGTGAACACCACCAGCAGCAACAGTTGCAGGAGCAGCACCAATAAGAACAGCAACCAAATTTAATTCCAGTGCCAAATGCGACGTTATTACCGCCATTTGCATAATGACACTCGTATTCTTATAGGTGTTATAATGTATGACTTTTGTCGCGGCTTAACGATTGACATCGAATTGCCAGAGACTGTAAATTAATTATCTTCAGAACGAATTTCCGTTTAAGGGATCCAAAGTATCTAAAGAGTGTGGCAACTTTTCATAACATTGTCCTCTAATGTTTTCCGACATTGTATCAGCCAAATCTTAGGAACATCCGAGAATTGCATAGGAAAGTAATCCATAGGAAATTTAAAGAAAATAGGAACGGCCGCTTTACAAATTCGGACAATGATAATTATGGTACTCAGTGTCCATATAGGCCTATGTCCGTTGTACTGTAGGCGAGAACTAGAATGAAGCCATTTAGATTTTAAGTGCAGATAAAAAAATTTGCTGATTGTCATCAATTACCAGAAGAGGCTTTCATCACCTTCAACCATAATTATGGCCTAGTCATCGGCGTCACCGCCGTACATATTTGCAGCGTGCTGGCTTTCCAGGTTTGCATTTCAACCTCGTTTGGGTTTATATAATGATAATTACTATTGTCGCGTAACCGAGCGGCGTGGTGACTTTATTATGAAGATTCTACAACTCCGTTATTACAACTCTGATATTTGTCCCGTAGCAACGAGTTTGTTATTTTGAAACGGAGTTGTAGTTATGCGTTGAGTGTCTTTACATATATATATATATATATATATGCTTGTGTGTGTATGCATGAAAGGGTTGCAGTCCAACATGTTGGAGTCCATAACAGAGAGTAACTGTAAGACCTATAGGTAAGACTATTATGCTAGACTACTAGACTACTAGGCCCGATATTCTGCTTTGAGTGATATTATGATGAACAAACTGTTTCGTGTGGCAGTTTTTCTGGGGAACAGTGAAACATGTCCTCTTCGATGTTTTCAATATATGATGGCAACTACTGACCGGATCAAAGCCAAATTTGTACCAATACCTTTCATTTGACTTGTGTATGCACTGACAAAATATCATAAAAAAATATTAAGCCCTTATTGAGTAAATGCATCTTGAAAACGGGGAACGAACTTTTATGTCACCCTATATATATAACATCAATGAAATTACTTAATTAATTTTATCGAGTTAAGAAGTTTTTAATAATAGTTTTAATTTATTTTAAACTATCTATTTGCGTTTGTAGGCTACTATTTGCCTAGGCGAATACCTCCGAATAGTTGCAAAAATGGGATATTCGGCCGAGGCGAATGACCGAGGCGATTTCCGCTCGGTCCCTAATTGTTAGTATTATTATTACACAAGCCACACACTTAGACGCATCAGGGCTTGAAAACATTCCACTCGACGGTTCTTAGTGGTGGTTGCAATGACGTCATTTACGAAGACCTCAATAGCTGTTCGCATTATATATGAACCACATAATTATAGAACACATCTAATTTTCACCGACTACGAAATCCCGACAACTCCAGTAGTTTTCTAAGAAGTAGACCGTACTTATTTATGCTATGTTGGAGCTTTTGTTAAAGATAGCGACCTGTGTAAACAAACTAACATGCGCATTTGCATAAACGTCACAACACAAGAAACTCGCAATTACAAATAAGATCCAAGTCCAGAATCGATTACAAGTGAATATATGTGTAGCGATGTTATACACACATTAGACCTATATATATGAATATATATATATGAATATATATATAAATATATATATTAACCCTTAAACATCCGTTCCTCTCTCAATTCAAGACCAATCCTTTGTAGAGCCAAGACCCGTAAAATCTCTACTTGCGTTCGTGAATAAGCTGGTGCCCTGCGTTTAGCTTTTAAGTGGCGCTTTAGAAATTTGGAGATTACCATTACGATTATTAGGTACGTAGAACCTATCATTTGAAATATGACACCAATTGAAATTAATTTATCCACCAATGTCCGACCCATAAACAGCAAGCATAATACGCATCCATTAACTAACTAATTAGCATGTGCACAAACTAGTTAAGATACTGAATCATGTTTGAATTTTCTGAACCGGCTGCTTATGTTAAGTTAC
>OY365806.1:22159422-22184407 GCA_959347315.1 Bimastos eiseni | reverse complement strand
TCCAGTCTTGGTACCGAATAAAATTATAGAAAGTCTTTTGCCAAAGACACTGAACTATGCGGACTGAGTTACACATATTATATTACTGAAGCAATCATACCATACATGGTAGATCTATGCTCATGCAGGTAGGTATTTATATATATATCCTGTTTACGTATATTGGAATAAAAGGAGTGGCAAGGGTGTCCTTTGTAATGTGTCGACACTAATGAGAGAGTTGGCGTAATATAATAGGCCGTGAGATGCATGCAAGACTTAGTCTTTGTTGACGTCAGAGTGGTCGATTTCTTCTAGGTGTCTCCTGCACACAAACAGACAACGTAGTAGTCTTCGCCTTCAATACAATCTACCGGATGTCTTGCAGCACGTGAAGTCCGTTTAAATTGTTAGTAAGCAAGCCCTCCGAAACATACCTACTGCAATGAAAACAAACTTTTTGACTCGATCTCAAGTCACGTGTGATGAATCGATTCATCTCTTTTCTTAATATGCCTAATATTTTCTCAGTTTATCAACGTGATTTATTTCATTATTTGGTGCGAAATACACATGGCCGATTTTAGGCATGCGTAACGCATGAGTTCGCGTAAGGTCTCGCAAACTTGGGGAACCCAAAAGTTCTATCGCTTGAGCAGGAAATAGCCTTATCGTCATATGACAACGGCATTACAAAGTTAATAAACACGAAAAACCAATTTAACGTAAGCTACTTGCTACCTTAAATTACGAAGCCATTTTCAAATTTTCACTTGAACAGATACTGCAATAATAGAGCAAATCAAATAATTTTGGATTTGGTCCCCAAAATACTAAATACGGTCCTGGAAGTATAGGGGTTCCTATGTTGTTACACAAAATCCGCCGACCTGATTTCTACATCTGTTGCTTGGTCATTGACAACAGTGATCAGATGGTTGAGCACAATACATAAATATTTTTGCGCATCCCTTGTGCACAGACCTATGCAAACAGTTTCTTGCAATGCACCTTTGTCTTCCTAAATCCTGGCCATTCAGTCTGTACGTTGACTCTTGAGATGGCTATAAATCACGCCTATCCTCTTTCGCACATCGTCGACATTTTCCATTTTCCATTTTCTTCCATTGCCGAAGCATAAAACTTGTCACTGACGAGTAGTCCTTCGTCGGTTGACGCCATCTTTTATGGCTGTGCAATTTCTCCGATGGTACTACAGTCGGTGGTTTGTTGGGTGTCGTCCATCAATGCATGGGAAGAGCTGATCCGCAATCGGTCCACAACTGGGTCAAACTCTGCCGCCGTGGCAACCGGTCACGTGTAGCCAGCTGCTGCCGACCTTATAACTCCGCCTTAAAAACGCATAAAACGTCGAATTGGATCGTTACAGCGAATCTGGCGCTAGTTAAATGTAGTCATGGATGATGGAGGCCATTAAAGCCTCTGTTATTCATCTAGGAAATGACGAGAATATAATCGCCATTTTCTAACGACTTCGCTCGATATTTGCGCCGTAACTCACTACGCACACGACTGAAACCGTGACTTATGTTGTTAATTTATTTTCAGCAGTAGTGAAATAGTCGCTCGCCACCACTTCAATAGTGGCAACAAATAAACAGCTACCATAAGATTCTTTAACTGGGTACTTAATTGTAGTTTATACTCTAGATAAACTTGGTGTCATCCTCAACCCTTAACCCACATTGACCACTACACAGCAAATTGCTCCTAATCTTTCTATGCGATCGAAAAACTCAAAACCCAAATGACTCTGATTTCTCTTCCATCCATCACATGACCAACGCTACTTCCAATGCTAAACTTATATATTCACCGACATAATGGTGGCTTCTTACTCTTACTCTGATAAACGCCTGGAAAAACTTTTAATATAGGTGCTAAACGTTAAGATTGTCTTGAACAATCCTTCCCAACGGTCTATGAAATACAGTTTTTATAACATAGTAAATAATTCTGTATATTCGTTTAATTCCAACAACCGCTACCATCCTTATTTTGAATATTTAGTATTGGCATATCTCAATGAGCGCATCTATGACCAACACATCAGGTTGGTTCTAACTAAGAATATGCTGTAAACAATAAATAGATTGTTCAAGTGTCTACCTATCTGCATATGCACTACTTACTCCCTATATCCTCACTCGTTGCATACGATCATCAAGTACATAACTTTTAGCTGAGACACGATGCAGAACAGTTATGGACTCTCGTGCATTTCACGCCTATAGGCTCACAAGGAATGGACTTAACTGCCACACGCTCTTTTGCAGCTCCAATTTAGTTTAACACTCCCTATTCCTATGTGGCTTTCAAATCCAAGTGCACCTGCACCTAGCGGCTGATTATCCCCACCTCAGATACGCATTTCAGTATGACCTTGCACGAGTTACAGATTTGATAAATAATAATAATAATAATTATTATTATTATTATTATAATTATAACTCACCTTTTCCAACGACTATCCAATTGTAAACAACGCTTTATTGAAGTTGCATTGAGGTTATCTATTATTCAGCGAGATGAGTACGAAAACCTTTAACGCATTTCGGTAGTTTCATAGAGCCTGAGGGATCTTTTCTACCTCGATTTGACTAATAATTATACTTGTAATAATAGCAGTTATTATTACTAACTTTGAAGCATTAAATGGCTTCAGTTGAGAACAATACTGTTATGGAGAATATATATAGCGACGTCATTCAACCGAATAACTCGTAGATTATAGTTTATCACGTCATAAATTTCGACGACTCTTTTTTACTTTAAAATCAGTGCTTCCATAAAACACAGTTCGACGACGAAACTCAACCAGTTTTTAACAGTTCCACACAGACACAGATCAAGAATGCATGCGAATAATTTGTAGGCGTTTGTATGCAAGGACTACAGATACGCATAAATTATAAATTATAGACTACTTAATAAGTACTTAGAAGTGCACCAAAACGACACACGACAAGTATGGTAACCCCACAAAAGAACGCAGGACAAAGCGAGCAGCCATAAGCGAGCAGCCATAAGCGCATCCACAAAAGGTCGCAGGACAAAGGCACGCAGAAACAAAAGCGTGCCGAAAAATAATAAAATTCAAAACTGTACACAAACTAGCTAACAGAATCCATCGAGAAAAACTTTTCATGAAAATATACCATGGTCAATTTTGAGATTAGATGTGTGTTAAGCATTTAGTGGTTGAAATTGTAGACCCCTACGTTCTGGAGATACTGTTACTGCAGGTATGCGGTAGCAAAGATGGCGTTGCAGTAGTGTTGTATACTATTGACTTGTAGCTAGCTCATTAGACCTGAAATGTAGAATAGGCAACTACACACATTCGTTCGGACAACCTGGTAATTTCAAAGAAGTCATGCTAACCACTTTTACAAATTCGTTAGTATTGCGACTTTGAAAGTCGTTACGACAACTTTGAAAGTCGTTTTTACAACGTTTATAGTCGCCATTAATACTTTAGACTTTGGACTCCATGCACCGTCGCTTCAGCGTCACAAACATTGAGCACATTGTCACGTCGATCGACTCGAAACGGTGGCCTAATTGACATGAACTGACAAGGTTTGTCTTCTCTGCCCACCCTAATCCTATTCCAACAAACATCAATCACGAATTCTTCAAAGCAATGTTCCATCGCCGATCTCTCTGCAATTGCTAGTTAACTGGGGGATAGGGAGGAACCTACCTCTGAGGCTGTTAAGAGCGTTCCATTATAATCCCTCAAGTAGCAAACATAAAACGACAAAACAACGCAGCTTCAGGTCCATTACCAACCTAATAACTGTTCCAAGTTCATTGAGAAAGCACAGCTGTAAATCATGGTAGACTATTGAGGAATATTGGTAAATATCCGAATATTTATGAGAGGCCTCATGGTGTAATGAACCTTGCTTGTCAGTATTGTCCACCGTGACGCCATTTATCAAGGACACGTTTGCAATCGAGTCATGAGTTATTCGGATTGGCAATATCCTCTGCTACAGAGGATATTAAATTTTATGCTACTCTCGTGCGCCCAACACATAAACTCGAGAGCACATCAGGTTTATTTATGAATTATGCCGCCATGTTGAAAAAAGCCTCCAAACAAACACATAATACATGTATACATGCATGCAAAGCCTACTTGCATACGCACTAGCGTATATATAAATATAAATATAAAAATAAATAAAAATAAATGCATATAACACACATGATTACACATAAATCAATCATCATCAATCATCCTGGTTATTGGTCATAGGCAAAAGACAATGAACAAAAGATGCACAGTTTGGCAAACAGCACAGACGCATATTATCCAGGAGACCGAACTAGGGATCGAATGGCCCCCCGCTGGTCAGCACCACCTGGAAGTAAATGCAACTCAGGAAGATAGACTTATGCCAACCCTCGGGTAAATAAAAATGGAAGAGCAATAGCTTGAAAAGGTGTTTCGCGCCATGACTTTAACAGTTCCTTTTCAAATCCACACTTAACCAACAAATATCTTATGATAAAACGCATTGAACAAATGTATGGCATTCTAAACAGTTGCAATTTAGTCAGAAGGTGAAGATTGTTGGATTGTTGAATCACCAACAGACACTCCCTCAATAGATCAGATAGCATATATTAATATATAAACAATACACTATTACATCTTGGTTTATTAATCAGGCTGACAATCCGCAGCAAATAACAAATAACAGAAGAAAAATAAAAGTTATTCAGTAAAAGTAAATGATTTAGTCCCTCTACTGCGTGTCCCAGGTGTTCCCCGAGCCAACGGCGAAGGTTTCCAGTCAATAGCTGTAAAACTGTGGAAATGCATCGCCGGACAGAGGTACACACAGAATCTTCTCTTTATTTATAAGATGAAACAAAGAGTTGACTGGTGCGACATCAAATTCCTCGACATACCTTATTTAAACAGAAGAACGGATCGATTACATTTCTCATCCAAAATGATTTACAGACCACACGGTAATTCGGTCCTGTTCTCATTCCACAATGCCTAGCCCAATAAACAAAAGAACATAATATCAACGCCCACAAAAGCCACGTCAGGGAAGCGAGCTTATTACACCGGCGCCTTATCAGAGAAAGAAAAGTGATTTAAGTTGAAATGAAAGACGGAGGGTGGAACGTTTGTCAATGAAGAAAGATGGTAAAATAATTGGCGTTGGATGCAGGTGGGAAAGAGATTGAGTGTTGGAGGGGGTCTAGATGATCCTCTGTGAAGAAGATTATTTACAGTTTACGAATGATTTTGAGGGTTGGAGGAATTTGAGTGAGAAAGGTAAGATGGATCAGATTGTTTGTTTAGTTGAAAGAAATTGATTTTGGTATGCATATGAAATAAGGTTATTAAGATTAAATATATTATTATTTGAGATTTAATGGTTCTGTGCTTTTGTGCGCTGCATTATGTGAGCTCTCAGAAGCAGTTAGTAGCCTTGCTAAAGCAATTTCACGTACTATACGAAGGTCAATTCCTCGTCCAAGGAAGCACCCGGGTGACACTCAGTTGTAGAATAAGATAAACAATGGTAACCAAGCAGCAGATTAATCAAACAGCAAATCACTTATAGAAGCTTTTGAGTGTATACAATAAGCCTAATCAAGAAGTCGCATTTTTATGGTCATCATTTGTCTAAGGGCAGTGGGATTGTCAGTGTTTATTGACGTCTAGAATCAGACAAAGATTCTGTCTCTCCAATCGTCAAAAAGAATTATTCAGCTTCTGCGGACATTTATATCGATCTGCCAGTTGGTTTGTGCGCTTTATCTTCCTTGACCTAGCGCTGAATTTCGATGAATGCGTTTAGCGAAGCAGAACAGCTAACAATTGCGTGCGAAGATTTGTTTGTTCAACAATAATAGTTCAGTCTTGACGAGACTGTTCTAGATTCTATGGAATTCAACACCTTTCTACACTCGTATAATTAATGCGACAACTGCTTTTTTGGATTGACCGTTGATAACAAATGCATTACAGATTAAATCTACATGACATAGCAAAACAACTACTATTTATAATGAAGCTTTTGAAGTTTTAAGAGGCTTGTGACTCGTGTGCCAAGTTTAAAAAACTTGAAACCTCTCGGCTGACGCTGAAAAATTTATTCTTAAACCTAGACGTGTAGGCCTAATTATTAATGCTAGACCGTAGGCTCTAATATAATCCTAGTTTCAAATTAGTCAATGCCATTCGCCAAAACGTCGCACAGATAGTTCAATAACTGCCGAACACAGCCGCCATTTACAGAGTTTGCAGTTCATTTTAATCAATTTTATTTTATTATATTTGTTTTTGAAGATGCCATGTTACGGCGGTAATGACAAGACCTCTTTCATTTTCAGTTTGCAAATTTTTTTATTGTCCTACTGTTTAAGAGGTAATCACTGACCTCCAGGATATCATTCTAGAGAGACAGACGTATAGAAAAAAGTATTAAAGAAAGACAGAAGACATAGGCAGACAGACAAGACAGACAGAGACAGACGCACAAATATCATTGATCAATGCAAGCAGTGCAGATTAAATGCCACTCATAAGTTGATAAGCTTTGGACATCGCACCTTTCTCGGAACCATTGAACAATAATCGATCGATATGACGTGGTGCCTTTGCTCTTCTCTTTTCCTGTCTATTTTCCAAACGTGTTTGCATTGTTATCCTCGCCCATGAGCAGTTGTCGTATTTTAATTTTTTTAGAATCTGCGTTGCGTTCATTGACTGTTCTAGAATACGCCATTTCGTCTTCCTGTCAGAAGTTACGGAAAGTTGAAATAATTAATGTCATCACGACTTACGACAAGTCAAACTATGGTCTTCGAGTTGCCTCCCTCCCCATTGCTCTTTCATCAAACGGATTCAACATCCGACTTCTGTCAACTGTATAAATATTCTGTGACAAATCTGGTCGATTCATGAAATTAGCGACGGACACGACGCGTCTCCAGTGTGTAAACATGCGCTTCGATCATCAGATAGAAGGAAAATGGTACAAGTTCGTTCAAGTGACGTTGATGTGACGTCAAGACGCCGTCGAGTGGAGCTTTGTCGGCTGAGAGGTTTCAATCGTACTGGATACGATAAGAATTTCTATCTCAGTGTGCATAATTGCAAAGGCAAAACGAGTGATACTAAACGACCAATTAGGACCTATACAGGTACCTTTACTGGCCCCATACGAAACTGACGAGCTAAGGTGCGAATATACTGTTAACGACAGGTTAGTTACCGTTGTCGTCCATTTATTGCGGAAGTTTTGATTTGCTTTGATGCACAGTCAGCCCCCAATGAGGGATAATTGGTGCTTCTTTTGGCGGATGTCGTTGTCAGCGCTTGAAAGCCTTCGGCGATCAATGCCAGAGTCAGAAGCATCCGTGAGAAGAACCACAGTTCCGCAAACATGCAATGAGTGAAATAAATGCATAGATTGTCAAGAAATCAATTCAGCCCACAACCCATTTTTATATGTAAAATACCTCTTTATTATGTAGAATTACCAATCTTCATTAAAACGGGTGAATAAGCTAAAGTTAGCATTAAAAAATCGAGAGAGAAAGCGTTGTCGTTCAGTTTTTTATGTTTCTGCCTTACTCTTGCTATGTCGATCCAATAAGAGTTACTCTCTAGCATTCTGCCGTACAACCTGTCGCAACAACCTACTAGTTTTGAGAACAGTCTTGCGCGTCCTGTTGAAGACTTCCCTCTACATGTGGTAGAGTAGGCCTATATTAGAGCTATGATGCCTTACTAGACAGAGAAGTTAGAAATTATAATCTGAATAATGATCACACGCTCACCAGCTTCGATGATGATGATGATGATGATGATGACGATGATGATGATGATGATGATGACGATGACGATGACGATGACGATGACGATGACGATGACGATGACGATGACGACGACGAAAACGATGGCGATGATAAACATTTTGATGTCTTGTTGCAATAATCACGAAGCTTTGTGCGATATCTAAGCATATTGAACTGAGAATTAAGGTCATATTCAAATAATTGCTGTACAATCTGTTGGTCTATAATAAATAAGTAAGTAAGTTCTTTAATGAGACGCTCTAGCAAACACGTGGTACCATACACGGCGAGCTTAATAGTAGTAAAAAGCAATAACAAATATTCACTTGTAATGTAATGGTATATCGTTAAAGTCAGACTCTTCCTTAGCACCTGTCATGTACCATTGAAAGGCGCTATAGAGATCTGTGGATGAGTTAGAGGGAACTAGAGAGATATGCACAGGAACAAATCGGCGACAGAAAGACGAAGTAAGTAAGTGCGAGAGAAATACATATGACACATGTGAAACAAGCACTGTCGTATAATTCTTTCGTGCACAGAGAATGCTTTCTTGTGCTCAGTTGCCATAGACTTCATTTATTTGTAATCATCATCCATCCCAAATGAGTTCTCTTCGCCTCTGACCGAGAGATCTTCTTTTACGTCACAAAAGACAAATCCGATATTGTTATTTGTGGTCATCCGTTGGTCCTCATTGCTTTCCCCGGCTCACGGCTGGTGACGCTGTCTCAAATCCTGGGTCGGTCGTAACGGACGACAGAGCATCGAATTCCGCCACCTCAGTTACTTCAGGCTGCGGCAGCATCTGCTCGCATCGCTTGATGAACAGCTACAATAAAATCTCCCATCACCAACACATATTCGCTAAAGGTCCAAGTATTTCACATTCACTGACTGATTGTCTCCATTAAATCGCTATTGACCAAAATTATTCAAATTGACAATTAAGTGTATAATAACAGAAGACTTCTCGGAGACCTTCTGCCTCCATTAGAGTATTTCTTGTCTGTTAAGAACATCAGAAGGTCTGAAGAAATAGGTCTTTGTCTCTTGTTTTCCATTGTACTGAGCTAAATACAGTGTAGGTGCGTAATCAACCAGCACCAACGTTATGGTCACAATTTTGACTTTTTTTCGTTAAAGATATTATACAATCCGACTTCCGAACGAATTGTTTTTGCATGTCTTCCTGTTATTCGGTCAGTTACCATTTGTCTTCAAAATCTCGCGGCCAAATCATGGGTCATCGATGAGTGATGCCCCTCAGAAAGATTCCTATTCAAATCTAAACAATTACCACAACAACAAAAAGCCCATCATCATCATCATCATCATCGTCGTCGTCGTCGTCGTCGTCGTCGTCGTCATTGTCAACATCTTTTGGCGTCCTCTCTGAAATGCTGCTGTTTTAATAGCGATTTGCTTTGTAATTGCACTTTGAATGTTCTTGCCGATGAATAGTTTGTTTCGTTATTATATGTCGCGTAGATATATAGTAGGAGGATGGTAATAGTAATGGTAATAGTAGGATGGTAATCATAGTGTCTATAGGCCTATCTGTACGAAATTTCATGTAGCGTCTGTTGAATGATGTCTGCTGATTGAGTCCGTTTTCCTGTCGTATTAATGTGAGGTTATACTTATAGTCTCATGAGCAAAGTCTATGATCATGATGACCTTGTATATTCAATATTCATCGCTGATCCTATATCCTTCTCTTTGGGTCGTTTCATTTGGCGCAGACAAATACCGCCCTCTGAATTTGATGTATCTATTCGTTTTATTAAAACTAGAATATTGTATTAAGAAATATATTTTGCATACTTTCTATACATGCCTTGCAGGTATAAGAAAGTTCATCAAACGTTATATTAATATCAAATGATTATTATGCAGAATGTACACATCTTGGCACTGTAGTATTTAAAGTGCACACTAAATACAGAACTCATCAGGCTGATTAAGTTGTGTTCCTCCTGAAGATATTATGGCCTCCATATAAAATTGAAACGACGTCCGTGATTGTGCATCATGGCCTATGTCTACTTGTCCGTCTATCGCCGACGGGCAGTCATTCTCCGTCTGTCTGTGTCTGTCTCTGCTATTAGGTTTATTTTCTTCGACCACAACACGTAAGCAAGAACGTTACACACATGTATCATAAATCGTGAACAACTGGCCATTCTAAGCAACCAGCGCCAATGTCCACAGGCACCATCCAATCTAATATATATCCCCAAATGCAAGAACTGTCGCTTTGATGAAACAATTCTTATTTGGACAGACCTTGATCTTAGTCCATGACAGAGGGATGGATCATTGCTCCTCTTGATCCTCCTCCCTCAGATATAATCTCTTCCTCTTTCTCTTTCTGCTCTTCCCCTCCCCGGCCCCTCTCTCCTCCAGCTGCTCGCTCTTCAACAGATGGATTCTAATTAAGCCACATTAATTGCATCGAGATCTACGATCCAGAAAGCCACAGACGGCTATCCTACTCGACGAATCGGAAAAGAGTCACAATCAGTTGTAGTTTACTCTTCTCCAGAGGGCTCTCCCAATGATGGCCTCCTGCAATCCTCTTCGTCTCTATCCTTGGCCTCCTCCTCCACAGTCACCCTCGAAAGCCTATAACCAGGAACCCATTATCGGCTGGAATACCGTGGAACATATGAAATGGACCTCCTTTCCGGGTAAAACAGATGACCGTAGACCGACAAAAGACGACGATATAACGATCGAGAACCAATGAAGAAAGACGACATAGTTCACAACGATATTATGCATTGTATGCATGTAATGATGTGTATGAATATTCTTACAAGTGTTGTCCTACATGTGCTATATAGGCCTATATTATATATATCATATGTATTCCTACATGTGCTGTGTGCAAAGATGTGCTTCTTTTATTGCCCACCTTCTAGCGTTTTCGATTTGATTAGTTTCTTTAAACACGGGTTGAATAACCGATAAACCGGACGATGTAAATATTTGGCCATGGTCATAGAAAGCTGTTACTCTACAGGTACCTGCAGCTAATAAATAATGTTTTGTGACATAATAGGCTAAATATGCCGACACGCCACGATGATTGTAGCTTTTAATAGAAACGCAATTACGACGTCCCGTGTGATGATTATAAAACAGTGTTGTATAAACAAATATCGTATGCAAAGCATATACAAAAGACTCTGCAATTAGGCCTACTATACATGAATATAGTGCTGATGGATCCTGTGATTGTGAACCTAGATGCGAAGTATTAGGCGTTGCATGTGCTCAAACTAATGCACTCAACCTGCAGTTCGGTAGACACGAATGGGTAGAGTCACTCTCAGCTTAACAGATGAACAGTAACGTCAGCCACAATAATCGTTGACTGAATATGAAGCTATAGTTACTCGTGCATATAGAGAGAAACATAAGTAACTATAGCAAAATGGTCCATGGTGCAACCAATCTTCGGATCTATCGCCAGCTTCAAGACAAGAAAAGACACGTGCATATAACACTATATGGAATTGTGATTATGTGATATCACCAGATTGATGAAAACAGCCTCGAACGACAGTTTAGATAACCGAACAGCTGTTTGAAAGTAATGGCACAAAGTTGCGTGTGCGTATGGATGCATCTGTTCACCAGCTTTATTACAACCAGGAGGTCGCTAGCAATTCATCGGTAAGTTGCTTATTCAATGTATCGTAGTTTTCTAAAATGCACAGGATTCAAACTGTAATATAAATTTTTATTTAGTCGTCTTGTACCTTCGTACTGAACGCCTGTTCTCTAATGTTAGCCATATGTCGACTGATTGGCCATCTGGCGACTGATCAGCCATCTCAATCGCTTGAAGGGGACTGCTGAATATAATTAGCCACGCTTTTAATTGTAGTCTTTCATTGAGTTGCTTACATAGTTGTTGTCTTGAAAATTAAATGTGATTAGTTAGTAATTAATATGATGATGAACCTCTCTCTTCTTTTTCCAAGTGACTAACCAGCCATAATGGAATTTAGATAAATAGGGTGACTCAATCTCAACGAGACTTGTGCACCTTTTGGGTCTCCCATGATCCCTAGACAATGCATGGAACACATTATGTGATGTTATATTTGTTATATGTATTGTGTCATTGGAGTCAATGAAAGTAGAATTAGTTGTCAGCATTAACATCTCTGTTTTCCAAACCAAAAGTCTTGCCTTTGATGCTTATCATATCGTTAAATTAATTAAATGCAGTCGTTCATGAAATAGCTCTGAAGCAGCCGAGCCTTTGAGTCGTCACAGTAGAAGCATGAATGAGAAATCTTTGTATTTAAAGTAGTCGATATATATTTAGGGTTTGAAGACGTTTCTACATCGCTTCTGACATTGATAATCAGTTGAGAGTTGGGCGTTTACGTGGCTGCTATCGTGAACCTTTTGGCTTAGATTAAGGTGCTTTCTTTCATGTTAGGCTATCTGTTGCTGAATACTTAGTCGTGAAGTAAAAATATCAAAGAAGCTGAACATCCCTGTTCGACGATGACTTTCGGTGTTACTAACTTACTAGACGAGATTTTTGGTTTTCAGAACTGAAAATTTGAGGATTTAGTTCACGTCAGCCTGCAAGTAACTATAATAAGCTTGTCTATTAAACAAACTTAACAATTCTGCGCCAGGCCATCCGTATTATTTGAGATTCGAGACAGCAACAGTAGGTTTACTGAGTGACGAATTCATGAGATGAGAAGTAGAAAGACCAACGTCAACGGTTGAACCCAGGTTCATCACACAATGCCTTCATAGTCCCATGTATTTGAAACTTTGGATTTAATGACTTGCCTTAGGCAATTTTCTTTCACTGCCAAAGAGGTTAAGACACCTTCACCCAAAATGTTCAAGTGGGACTGCTTTCTTTGGCTTGCACAGTACTGATACCATACGAGTAGGTTACGCAGGACGTAAGTTTACTAAGAGTCAGCTTTGACTGTGAACTGGAAACTGCCTGCATCGTCTGAATTCGTTGATGCAAACTAAGCCTGCAGTAGGAACTATTTGTGTCAGTGCTTGAATCTACGAGGAGAAGATGGACTAACCAGGCAACCGAGTTGCTATAGACCCTAGTCTCCCTTAGCGCAGCTTCAAATTTAGAGTTATAATCGTTTACAGAGAAGCGTATGCAAATCTTCATTAGGATGACCATCCGCTTTACCATCTTTAATCGGACAAACAAGATCAAGCGCTCTACTACAGCCATCTGGCGACTGACTAGCCATCTGACTGATTAGCCAGCTGGCGACTGATCAGCCATCTCAGTCGCTATGAAATAAAATTATAACTAATTTCTTCCACGCCCGTGAACCCGCACGAAGCTAGTGTTCAACGCGCTAATGAGAATTTGAGAGCAATTCCAATTGAAAACATTGAGATGCTAACCTTGAAGGTGACCTTGCTGGTTGCAGATGTTGTGTTGCATGGGATAAATTTTTAATCGGTTCGATAAGAATTCGCTATTGACTTTGTTCAATGCTGCTGGACTGGACAATGATTACTGAGTATACTACTTCGATGCTAGCCTTGATTACATCTCCTGATAATTATTACACTGTTCTTATGATGAAGCGATTATTCAGCAATCTCTGGTCCTCCTTGATTTGTTGATCCTTGTCTCATTCGCTGATTATTGTTTTTATGATTTATCTGCAGATCAAGAGTCTAGGATGAAGGGGAGGTGAGGTCGCTCGTTGATCATGGGAGCTGGTGACCTGACCTAGATTGATTGTATGGACATTACTGAATAATGACCTAAATTGGATGAATTTGTACCCGTATGTCAATTACTCTATAGTACGGCTTCATCAATAATTGAATCAATTCGATCAGGAATCAATTACTCGGCTGAGGAGTTTATGACGTGACTCTGACTCGCTGTTTTTGTCATTCACTGGTGGACATGTATCCATCTAAAGCTGATATACTGAGCTGAAACAGTCACACGGAGATCCTAATTGGTATTTGTGGCTATTAGTAATTCCGACTTAACACAGGCGGCATTTAGTTTGAAATCTATGTAATGAGTCATATCAGACTGGCTGTAGCCTGTTGTGAGGAAGCATGCTTGTTGACAAATATGAAGGACTAATGGTGTTGCTAATTGGTGAAGTTGCTTCCCTTCGATAACATATGTTACATGGAAAGTTTCAATACGAATGACAGCACCCCAGATGCTTGTTTATATGCAGGAAGGAATATTATTACTCCAGTCTTGATTTATTTCTGGAGGACATGGAAAGGAGAAATCGTGACTGGAAGTGGCTGGATTTGGAGAAGTGGAATACGACCTATAGATGATTTTCCTATAGTGTGTATATATATATATATTATATACACAGGGGATTTCTTGAGTGATCTTGAACTAATTTCATTATTATCTGTATATTATCGAAGTTATAGGACTAGGCCCATGCAGTCGACGCCACTTAAGTGCATAACGGATGAGTGCATAATTTGTTCATGTGCATAGAAACTGGCCTATACCGGTTTAACATAGGACGTTAAAGCAGTAAAATAGAAGACAACTCTGGGTATGTAGGCCTACATATTGCATATGTACAATACAGCTTAGAACATTCTGACCGCTTGAAGGCAGTAGCTGTTCTTCTCTCCCATGTACAGTAAGCGACTCCGATTGGTAGAGTAACATTGTCACTGATCGAAATTCCGCAGCGTAGGCCTATAAGTTGTTCCTGTAGCTTGGTATGTTTAAGTTGTAATAACATTTACTGACTGGACGCTTCTGTTAGAATTTAACGTTGACAGAGAGAGCAGAGTTGCTTAAATGCCCGGAAAATAAGAGTAGCTTAAACTATAAAACTGAATGGATACTAAAGACATCATATGCCTTTAGTAGCCATTATGCCGTATGTTGGCATCGGTAACCATCTCTTTCTCTCTCTCTCTCTCTCTCTCTCTTCTCTCTCCCTCTCTCTCTCCATATATATATGGTATATATATATAATATTAATGAACCGGTAACCATTATCATCTCTATATATAGATAAACACAATATATACATATATAGGCCTATTAACGAATTTTTATGCGTCGTCCTCATAGCAAACAAACGCATCAATCGATAATTGTACTTGAACGGTGGAATCAAGTATCCAACCATCAATTCGTCTGAAGACGTCCTCCTATGACATGGCAGCAACTGGAGGTCAATGGCAGAGAGTCTGAGTGAAAGAGGCAACCGAACTAACGAAGAGAGAGAGAGGGGAGAGAGAGAGGGGAGAGAGTCAGACCGAGGGAAAGAAAGAGAACTGGAGGAAAAGAGGGCATGCGAAAGAGAGACGTGAAGAGAGAGGGAACGAGGAAATCGATCATTCCGTCTTAAAGACTTAAAACAAACAACCGAAATATCCTCTGGAAACTGTTTGCACAGACCTAGGCAGAGGCATCGGATTGAAAGGCTTTAGAAAGTCATCTTGGCCGCGTCTAATGGACGAACATTCGCCGTCGCAATTCAAATATGGAATAAGAATCGATTCAAACTTCTAACTATCGGCCATCAGAGTGGAGGAAACTAGAACTTGCAGAAAACGATGATGAACGTATAGGTCTATGAAGAACAGCGAAAGGCAACGACGATGACAGAAGCAGAGAAAATGTAGGGATTAGAAGTAATGATAGACGGGAAAATAGATGCAGATAGAGTTACTTATTATTGCAACTTACTCAGTAGAGAGATTAGGGATCTTATGGACGAATCCGCCATTGCCTCGTTGTGTGACCGACTTTATTTCGGTCTCTTACCCTGACTTGTAGTCAGATAGAGCGCCCTCTTCTACCATTCTCATTCCGTCCCATCGGTCTCTGCGAGACGCGTTCAATATGTTACATGTCCCGTCTTCCTTCCAGATGTCCTTTTCCCAGGTTGTCACGGACCGAAGGATGACTTGGCGCCGAAGATCATTACTTCAATCAGTGGACGGACGATTGGCCGATAGACTAGCACGGAAGTGGGAGGGTGATGGCAGAGAAGAAGCGCTAGGGATGGGAATAGAACAGTCAGCCGTTTTACGCAAATAGTGTTATTATAAACATGTTTAGATGCTTGTACAGAGCAATTAAAACTCGGAAACAACATATACATCACACGGCTCAAAGGCGCTTGGCTTCAGAACAGAAATCTCATAATTAGTATTATGTGCACATAAAAATAAATGCAAGTTTACATACATGATTGAGGCTGATATATGTGCACACTTTTTATGTGGCTTAGTCATTTAGGAAGAGGTTGCCAATTTTAAACTGCAAATAAGGTTAGTTATCTCATATAAGGAAAGAAGGCGTGGCCTCAGGAGAAGATGGCCTCGTGGGATTATCACACGATAGGCTTATAATGTCGCGGTCACCAACCAGTTAATCAGAAAATAGAGTGGATAAAATGATATAATATAAGTCTTAACAATGGTTTGTGTGAATTTCTCCATCAATAGTTTTCCATAGAGACCTGCTCGATCCAAGCTTACGATGAATCCAAAACGAAGAGCGAACTAGTTTTTGCTGGATTAAGAAAGCATAATTAGTTAAGAGCAACCTTAGTGTTTATAGGTGATACAAAGTCTCACACACGAGAATAGAGGATACTTATGGTTATTCTTAGAAAAAGTAATTTACTCAGACTGTGCAGAAAAATTTAACTTGATAAGCATGATGAACGACTTCCTGGTTAATGTAAAATAACGTTACCTGTCCTTGCATGCCTCTACACACGACCATTTGTTTGTATGATGGGACACAAAAATTCATTTCATACATAGACCTATTTGTTATATTTGTCAATGGAATTTATATAGCGCCCCTTCAAACAACTATTCGGCCAAAGAGAAAAGTTCTATCAGACATATTCTGGTAAGTTCGATTGCTGAAGTTGAAATCCAGCCTGAATCAGTCAAGGCCACTCGCACAAAGCGCAGATCGGAGGAAGAACAATGGGATGGATTGCATGAAGTCAGAGATAAAGAGAAACAGATCAAACAGATTTAGATTGTCATTATTTGTTGGCCAGGATGGAATATTTAATTGTAGCGCTAATAATGTGCCCAAACAATCCCTAAGACATTACAATGTGTAGAAATTAAAATTAATGTATAAGATTCGCGCCAGCGAGCGTTGTAGTCTGGCGTTATAACGCAACAGTTGTTTTCAGAAATATTCAGTTTTGACCTGATTTTTGCTCATTTTCTCCTTTGTAACTTTAGTCCATTTATGCAGAATTTGCGAGTGCACTTGAACTCATTACATGTCATGTTGCTGCCCGGTTATTATATATTATCAAGATGGCTTATTGCCTTTCATAAGCTGTCGCAAGCTGGATCAGCGGTTCAGAAATCTAGAAGCTGTTGCAGAATATTATTCTGCAACATTGGAATTAAATGAATCAATAGTGTTGGTCGCATCAGGAGAAAGAAAGTAGGCTCATGCGAGAAGAAGAAGGCATAGCTTAATTACTGCTGATAAAGATTAACTGGATGATCTCTTTTAAGCAGACGGAGGTTAATTATTCGCATCGTTTCAAAGAGAGAGATCATCCTCGACTCCATCAAGAGGAAAAGAAAACCATCGACGAGCAACAATGAGACAAGTCTAGATTTAAATGAAGCAAATTATGTATATTACATATTAGGCATGAAGGTATGTGTTGTAAGTATGTACCTAAATATTCATAGCACTAAGGAAGGGCTCTTATAGGTAAGTCCAGTTGATTCAACAGATTTAGAAGGACTAGACAAACTTGTCTCGACCTTCTAAGTGCAGTTGCTCCTTTTTCGTTCTCTTTCGACGCTGAATAATTTGACTTTTTAAAAACTGTATCAGCGTTTTTGCCGATACAAGATTTAACATATCAAATCTTTTGGTATCACTGAAAACACCCCCCGTCGCCAGAAAATTTTTTTGCTTCCCCTAAAAAAGCTGAAATGACGTCCTGCCTATAACAAACAAAACAAATGTCCTATCGTCCAAAATGCTTAGCATAAAAACATAAAAGATCTGATGCAAGCACGTGACTAAAGAATTGCGGAGCCCAGTTACTGTAGGCCTATACAATGTATTGACAAATCCATACCCTCGGGCCCCTCTCATCAGTCCCATGCTTATTGCCTGTTTCCATGGCACACAATTATCTGATGCGCGGTATGACAGACACCCTATGAGTATCCCCCCAATGGTAATCCGACCATGTCTAGTCCACTAAAACTGCTGAGGCCGTGACATTTCGAATTGTTGCTTTGCTGACCGTAATTCAGTCTGTCTGAGGTAAATATTTTTCATCTCAGACAGAAGAAATCTGTCAAGGAAAAATATACATTAGAGTATTGAGAAGCAGACAGCGATTAGTTGGCTTAAAGAAGCAATGTATGCGATTGGCAGCATTGGGAAGTCTATTATGAACGCTCGTATGTATGTATGTATGTATGTATGTATGTATGTATGTATGTATGTATGTATGTATGTATGTATGTATGTATGTATGTATGTATGTATGTATGTATGTATGTATGTATGTATGTATGTATGTATGTATGTATGTATGTATGTATGTATGTATGTATGTATGTATGTATGTATGTATGTATATATGTATGTATGTATGTATGTATGTATGTATGTATGTATGTATGTATGTATGTATGCATGTACGCTGGTTACGGTGATTATCAGTGTATAAATTAATGATAATTCATTTGCTATTAAGCGAAGCAAGATGTACTTGGCTGCTGAGAAGCGGAAGAAGTCATCTGAATCAGATGATAAGCACGAGCATACGTTATGTTACGTCTATCCCAAATCAACTGTTACTTTACAGTGTCATATGATGTTACATTACGTTATGGTCGATAGCTGTATGATATGCTGTGTTCACTGCTTCTTCCTACATCGTCCTAACTGTTTCTTCCAGGTCGCTAACCAGATCTCTTACCATCCGTAGTACGAATCCTGAGATTTTCTCAGAAGCACTCGCAAGGTTCTATAGGCCATTGTGTTCCATAAACAAAGCTCGTTTAATAAAAATTATGTTTTTACAGATGGTTTGCATCGAAGTTCATTCTGTGAAGAAAAGCATTTGACTGTCTTTACACGCTCTGCCTGATTGTGTTCTCTGAGATTAATAACTAATCAGCGGCCCGTGGAGAACCTCGAGTGGCTCGCCCACTCCCTTTGGACAGCGGAGTAGTCCTTCCTATTTCTACACACGCATGCGTGGACCTACAGATGTGAGACACTTATCCGCTGCAGTGGATCGCATGCATATTTTCGCTTATTTGCCTCAAATGCGGGCATTTTGCATCGGAAAGAAGGGCTCTGTTCATGCAGCGACGGTGTCGATTTCCATGTGTATACCTGTTATTGTTTACGTTCTTCTTCGCTTCTGCACAGCTCTCTTCAAAAACTGCTGTCTGAAAGAGAGTAAAGGCAATGCCTGCAAATCACAGTCGAACATAAAGACCTCGAGGATCCACGCCACCCTGTATTGTCAAGCCTTTTACTGCCTATAAGTGTTGCATTGTCGTCGCCATGAGACACCCGCAGTGTCTGATGTAAACAGAGATCAAGATGAGGAATGTGACAGTGGGCCACGCTTCTTACTGCGTGACTCTGAATACTCCTTCGACTGATTCGTTTACTTTCCCGATCGCATCGAAGAGCAATCGTAACACGTAGCCTACGCTATCGATTCTTTGTCACACAGAACACACATATATGTATACAAACATACATACATACATGCATACATACATACATACATGCATACATACATACATACATACATACATGCATACATACATACATACATACATGCATACATACATACATACATACATGCATACATACCTACATACATACATACATACATACATACATATATAGACAGACAAGCATACAGTTACAGGGACAGAGAAGCAGACTGGGATACTAACATAGGCCAACATATAAAACAAATAAATACAGATAAAAAACAGAGATAAAAGCGTTCATGCAGACTTTATGCATGCAGACATACACGCAGACAGACATAATATTATGATAGAATGAAGGGAAAAGGGTACACACGCAAATACAGAGAGATTGAGAAAGAGGAATACATGCGAATAGACAGACAGATGTCTGCATATATACTGACAGACGATTGGTTGACCAAATGATAACATAACGGACAGTCAGTCAGGCAGATACAGATGGACAAGCAAATTAGACACCAGACAGACAGAAAACAGACAGACAGACAGACAGACAGACAGAAGAACAATCGGAAGTTATCGTACCCCTACAATTGATCGATTTATCTAGGCTCAATTTTTGATCGAAAGCAGTGTAAATGGTAAAGACATTTGTGCTGAAGGTTAAATGGCGCTATATGATGAGACAGATGTATCTTCAGTGAAACATAATCAGAATAAATTAAACAAATCATGCATATCATTAAATCTAAAAATAATTGTGGTGGTTATCCCCTTCCTCTGTTGAGTGTATTTTCTTCAAGGTGAATAAGGGTTAAGAGCTAATAATAAATTAAATAAATTATTTTGTTAATTTCAATTTGACAGACCGCTGTATAATTACAAGAACAGTATGCCCGAATGATGACACTATGTTACAGGTCTCGAATTTAACTGTCGACCGCCTTGCAAGGTACCAATCATGCAATACATCTGATTGAACCAATACCGCCGCCTAGCAAAAGAAGGACCTGTTGACCATACGGAGGAAACTGGAATTGAACTAGTTCCTCAGCTCTCATCCATTATACTACGAGTTGGTGATACCCGAGTGATGAAGCAAAGCACCTGGTGACCATTGAGGTTCTCCTTTCACCGAAATAATCAATGGATTCAGAGGATTTTGTTTAAACGGCGTCAAGTGCAGACAGTGTAAGAGCTGTCGTATTGCATCGTCCCTCCTCAGAGGGGATCATCGCCTGGAAATTGACACCAGCTGTCACTTGACTTAAGTCCACGATTATCCAGACAAAGATGCGCTGACGTTCTGTTTCATAAGTGATTAACAGAAGGCGCCATTAGAAAAATAGATCCACTGTCTCTCTATCTTTCTCTGTATTCGTCTCTCTTTCTTTCTTCTTTTGTTCTTTCTCTCCCTCTCTCTCCCGCCCTCCCTCTCTCTCTCTCTATCCCTCTCCCTCTGCCTCTGTCTGTCTGTCTCTCTCTCGCTAGTAGTGTCTTTTCAGCTGCAGGAAAAGCAGCTCCCCTTCCGTAACTCTTTCCTCCTTCCTCTCCTCCTCCTCCTCCTCCTCCTTCCTATCGTCCTAATGCCCTACTTCTATTTTCCTCTTCTCCTCTGTTTCGTTGTGGGTGTGCATGTGCGTTTGGCGGGGCGTTTATGTCACAACGAGCGAGCGATGATTTGATTTCTCAATTAACTTCTTCTCAACTACATCGTGACGTCTGTCGTCCTCATCCAATGTCTGACGTCATCTCCTCGGAGGCAGGTCACACGGTCTCTGCATCAGACATCAAGTGCTCTTTACGATTCACAAATTTCAATAAGAGACGGCTGCACTGGGTGCAATAAGGTTTAAGCCTGGATGGCCAGAACTTAGTTTGGATGTATTAAGTGTGCGTAGTGTGGCGCTCAATTATGTCGGCTGCACCATGTGACAGACGTGCCAACTCTCGCGGATATATATCTGAAAATGGATGACCTGCTGTGAACGAGCGCCTAACATTTGCGGTAGGATTACGACGCCTAATGGTCGTGATGGCCTCATGATATGTCTTCAACCAATCGTACATTCGTAGATGAAAAGACCGGGATTCGCCAACTAATCGAGTAATGGACGACGCATGCGTAACTTGAACCTGGACGCAATGACCCGATTGCGCTGTGCTAACAATGAAGAACAGCACAAACACTGAATGTTGTCCTTCGTGTGCTGTGGTAACGCTGTTGTTGAATCGTTCGGACGTGACATCTAGCGACGAGACTGAATTACTCGAGTGAAGAAGAGAGACAACCTAATTCAAGAAAACAGATAAGGTAAACTGAAAACTACATAGAAGCCAATCAATTATTCTCAGACTTTTATTCACCAGATTATCTTAGATGCCTAAGACTATAGATTTGGCTATACATTAGCTCATACCGGTATCTCCATCTCCCCAGTCTTTATCATCGGTCTCCATACTTTCGAATATCACTGCTGGAGCCAGCTCCATGTAGGCAACTTCAAAGAAGAAAATCAATTAGACATGAGTTACAGGAAACTTCTAATTGAAAAACCTAATAACCTAATTGGAATTATTTAGCAGGAAATGAGGGAGACGTTGAAGGCAAAGGGTATAAGTGATGAAATGAAAGGCACTTTCTGAACTTTAACTAAAAATTTCGATCGAATTATACGTTTATACACAAAGGAACGCATTAACAGTAGGCTTTGGTTCTGTTTGTCGGCTGAGGACAACATATCAGATCACACGTGTATCCACGGATATCGCTGAAACTGATCTATCAAAGCTGCTTCTAGTTACATGCACATGTTGCACTGGTAACTACAGATAACAAGGAATGTTACCTGAACACTGCATACTCACTCTGAAAGTTATTGGCTATAGGCATTGCGTACAATAGTGACATTTGCACGTACAATCTACGTTGTACGTGCATGTATGCATCTTGTGTATATATACCTTTATATATATGTATTATATGTAGGGAAATATAACATGGGCCATGCACGGTATAAATCATCGGTATAAATCGACTCTGAATAGCCTACAGATCTTACATAAAAAGTTAAATTTTTCGCTGACAATTTGTATCGAGCGCACATCGGATACGAATTTAAATATACAATGATTAGAAAAATAGAGCAAATTCGGAAACTGCAAGTATATATATTCATGTATCAATTCTTTAACAATCTATTGCTTCAAATATTCCAAAACTACAACTTCAGGCCCGAGAAAAAATTACTGAACATCATCATGCATTGAGAATTTCAAACATCTTCCTCACTCCACATGCAAGAACCGATATCCATAAAATGTACGGGTCCCAGAACTTGTAAGAACATTCCACTTTCAATTCATTTCTCACTCAACACCCATCTATTCAAGTCCAAATAGAAAATAATTATTTTGAACGAGTTGAAGAGACAAAAATGTCGTAGGAGAAGCAATCGGAATACTTTATTGTGATTGTTTTGTGGTGAGATTCGGTGACTGCATGATAATTTACATAAAATTTATGTTCTCTTCATTATGGTCGTGTGTCAATTGCAAATTCTTACCTTGTTTTGGTCTATGTATGAAAGCTACTCTGTTTTGATTTGAAAAGTATCTCGCCTGTAGAGAATAGTTTTGGTTAGACACTAAAAAACGTGGTTGACTTCACGATTTCTGTTATTATTGAAAGATTCGCTTACAGCTCTCTCTCTCTCTCTCTTTCTGTCTGTCTGTCTCTGTCTGTCTCTGTCTGTCTCTGTCTGTCTCTGTCTGTCTCTGTCTGTCTCTGTCTGTCTCTGTCTGTCTCTGTCTGTCTCTGTCTGTCTCTGTCTGTCTCTGTCTGTCTCTGTCTGTCTCTGTCTGTCTGTCTGTTTGTCTGTCTGTCTCTCTCTTAAACTCGAACGGACATCGGTTGTTTTGTTCAATTCGGTGCATAACGAGGAGGCCCTAACTTACGGGGCCGTTTGGTTGGTCCTTTATTGGGTCTCTCGGCGATCAACAACTAATACGAAGCTTACGTACTACGGTACTTGTATTTGACTATGGATTGCTGAATAAACTACCATTGATAGATTGATTGATATATATTCATGGTCTATATTGAGTTATATACAGAGATCGATTATATATTATATGTAAATATGTGCCGATCATGATTGGGTTTATTCTATCTGCCATAGGGATGCCTTATAAGTCTTTACTCTCATCTCTTCCCACTTAGGACCGAATCCGAGGAGGAACCACGTGTCACTTCCCTGTCCTTCTGTCCATCTGAGACGCCGCTGCAATCTATTCTTTCAGGCTATATGAAGATCAAATATTTTCCAAGGTTTTCGATTGCTTCTTTATGCCACTGAGTGCTCTGCACAGACTCTCGTAGCCAAGGGCTTCTATAATGATTATGCTGACGGTATAACTTCATACGAGGCAATGGTTAGCTTAACCATGGGCGCAACCAGAACATTTTTATGGGGTGGATGGGGTGCTCGTATTGCAAACGCCGAAGGTGTGAAGCAGCGTATTGAAAGTACCCAAACCCCCTTCAAAACGAAAGACTCGTCGGAATTGGATCAATTGTGTGGGTCAAATTTATCATCCATGGGTGCTCAAGCACCACTCAGTACTCCCTAGTTGCGCCCCTGAGCTGAGTGTGGGCCATGCACAGAAGCAAACACGCCGCCAATGCACAGGTTACATACCCTGGCACGGGAATCGTGCGTAAACTATAGGCTTATGAAGAAATGGAGAAATGTAATCGTGCGTTTACTATAGGCTCATGAAGAAATGGAGAATAAAAGGATATTGGAGTCGAGCAAAAGAGATGTAAAGGTTTCAGAGACGCGAAGATTGAAGGGGATCCGATGCTGAAAGGGAAACTGTTAAACTGGGATTTCTGTGATGTCGAATAACCTTGATGGACAGTTGATTAATACACCGCTGTAGTATATCGAATGACTTCTGACGACGTGACTCACGACAGTATTTTAATTTCAATCGGGAAAGAGATTGATATCTGACGCAAAACAGAACAACGAGAAGAAGGTCTCACAGAGACAGACAGGATGCGAACTGACTCTGCAACAGACAAAATTACCCAGAAGTATAGAGAACCATACGCACAGAAGCAGGATTGTAAAGTAAGAATGCCATAGAAGAAAGAGACAAGCCGCCAGATACAATGTAGACACAGAGATAGATATAGATATAATATGAGAGTTGGATAGAATCATTGATAGATAGGGAGACTAATAGATCGGTCGATCGATCGATAGATAGATGACCAGATGGATAGATGGATTGATTAATGGATAGATAGTTGGATGGATAGATGGATAAATTGATAGATGGATAATGGATATATGGATAGATGGGTAGGTTAATATATGGATGGATGGATGGATAGACGATG